>CM045761.1:30259059-30745664 GCA_025200525.1 Camellia lanceoleosa
AGGGTTTCACCTACGCTTGCGCATGTGGTTTCAAACAATCTACAATGGTTGAGGAACACATTACGAGGTTTGGAGCGATCTCTAAAAGCTTCCGATATGCACTAGGTCAAGAATGGTCAAAAAGTGCCTCGGAAAAAGCGAGTTTGTGCTCCCGTCGTGGCGAGCACATGATTAGCCTTATAGCGCTTTACAAGCGACCTCTCTGGCAAACGTTCGGGAATGTGAGGATAGCAAATTCCGGTGTCCTAAACGCACTAATGCCATAAATTTAATCTGAAAGAAACACATAAGTGTAAACAAAAACAGCATATCATGATGTTGAGTCAAGTTCTCTAACTCCCGTGAGTTGCGAAATTATAGACCTCACAGGCTCGCTCACGCGCCCCCTTTCGGAGGGCGGCGTGGGTTCCTAACTCCCTACGTTTGGACTCACGTCACGGTTCTGAATCTAATCTTACGAGTGCAATGTGGGCGATAAATCACCAAAGAGTCCAAATTGACGAATTCAGTTTGGCAATCAATTTTGAATCAAAAGTACTTAACATGGACTACTTTTGCGATTCGAGTTGCCCACCTAAATATTTTTGTTTTTGGGAAATTTGAAACCTGACTCGTTGCTTACAAGCCCACATGTTACGTTATCACAAGTTGCGCGGCTCTGAAAAGCTTCGAAACTTGGGTGTCACGAGAGGGAAGGTCTGAAATGAGCACCCCACCTTCCTTGATCAAAAATCCGGCCTCTACTAGCGCGATATATTTGTTTTGGCTTATGTCTTCTTATTAGATTATTAGCTAACTTATTATGTGATGCACACAACATACAAGTATAGAGCTCAATTCACATTAGTTGGAACGAAACAACTCATGTTTGTTTTGAAAATTAAGTTTAAATTTTCTACTTTCATAGAAATGCGGCACTAGAATGCGGTTTACACCTTAGTGGAGGCTTGGCTTATGATTTTCCACTCCAAGTGGGCTTAAAATGCACATTTGCAGTGAATTGTTCCAATTCAGGAATAAACCTTCATCCGGCGTTCATGCGATTAAACACTTAAGTAGTTAGCCTCATAGCCAAGCATTCTATCATAGTAGTCACTTGCAGCATGCAAGGATGCTAAAGCATAAACACTTTATAGTTATTATTCCGAGCTAAAAC
The DNA here is from genome assembly GCA_025200525.1 of Camellia lanceoleosa. Taxonomy (NCBI): domain Eukaryota; kingdom Viridiplantae; phylum Streptophyta; class Magnoliopsida; order Ericales; family Theaceae; genus Camellia; species Camellia lanceoleosa. Next base: position 30,260,216 of record CM045761.1, read on the forward strand.
ATAAGCTTATGTTAGAAATCACGTAGCATGATCTTAGCTTATGTTTTGGAAATGCTATCAACACACATCCAAAATGTAACTAAGTAGGCTCACGGTTAGCTAAAGATTGCGCCTATGAACAGCAAACACTTGATAACATGCTTTTGAAACACGTGATTCAAGTAAATGTATTGAAATACAATGCAAGTTTGAATGATGTGCCGAGCCTCAGCATGCAAAGACAAATGTTCTAATGATGCACACATGCAAGCATAAGGATGCTAATTGAAATATGCCCTAAAACTAACCATCAAAAGTCGATAAGTAAAAAGTGGAGAAAGACGTGGGGTTGGAAGACATTAACATCCAACACACGCACACTTATTACAAAATTGCCCTCTCGTGGAGGGTCCGAATAAAGAGAGCTAACTAAGCTACGCTAATTAGCTAACTATTATAAATCAACTAATTAACTAACTTAGCTAATTAATTATTACAAAACAAAATTGATTACTTAGCCAGCATTAATAATTAATTACAAAATAGCCCAATCAGAGGCATCCCATTTTCGACCGTCCTCCAAGACTTGGGCCGTCACCGCTTGAACACTCCTAAGTGATCATCCTTATTTAATGTTTTGGTCTTGAGTTTCGGAGGTCTTGGCGGCAGCGCGCCATGCCTCGGGATCTCTCAAACTCGGCTGTTTTGTGTTTGGGTTTTGCACCAAACACTTGTGCTTTGCCTTTCGAGGGAGGAGGCGTGGAATGGCCTTGACCATCTCCCACACATTACAGCCATGGCCCAGAGCCACTGTACCATCTTTGGGGTTTGTTGCCACCCGGCCAAATGTTTAATGGCCGACCAAGCACCTAAGATTTCTTTGTAGTCGACCGACCATCTATTTTGGTCAAATTGCATTTTTTGGCCGTGAGCCATTGTCAGCATCTGCTTTTTGTAGATATTTTTATGTCGACTATGCTAGCTAGCATACACCTTTGCTCCTCCATGCAAACTGCGATGTTATGGAGGATCTCACTTCTTGACTAGCTTACTTTGGAAGCTTTGCAAGAGTGAAACCTCCTATAAGAGGAGGCCTCTTCTCCATCCCTTAGGGTTACACACAAATTTTGAGAGGAGCTCAAAGATTAGGTTTTGAGTTTGTATCCTATTCCATCTCTATATCTCTTTCTCTTTTTGCCTTGTGACCATGTGTGTTTAGTCTTACTATTGCACACAAACACCCTCAGTCCTACACCTTCTCTTGGATTTCTTTGAGGGACGAGAAGAGGCTATTCTTTGGTGTTTTTGGGTGGTTTTGAAGCTTGAAGAAGCTTTCTTGCCGAGCATCATTCTTGAAGAGGGTCAACAAGGGTAGAACTTACTCCTTTTGTTTCCCCCATTCTTGTAGCTTTTTGCCTACCTTGCACCTATTTTGGAGCTTATTATATAACATATAAAAGTCTTGTTTTTACTTCATACTTAAAATAGTTGTTTTAGGTTCCTTTGAGCTTTGGGGTTGTTTGACCCCTCATAGGCCTATGTTAGGCCCTATTTTTGTGCTATTTTGGTGAGCTCCGGACCACCTTGTTTGGACGCCTCCTCACCATCCTTTGAAATCTTGAGGGATTTAGTGGTGAGGATGGTCACCTAAGGTCCTAGAATCCAGAGGCCACCCGCCCTCTCCTCGTCGTCTCTCAATAATGGCCATTTAAGCCCCTCATTAGTGAGCACCTTGTTCAAGTATATGTTGGCCATGCCTTAACTATTTTTATGCTTATCTTTCCATGATATAGCATTGTTGTGAGTTGGTTTAGGTACACCATGCTTGCTTAGCATACATGTCTTGTAATGCCATGAATTGCCTTAACATGCCTTGTGCTTTGAGTCTTGTTTCTAGCATGTTTGGCTTAGCTTTGTGAAGATTTTATGCTTATTTTAGCATGCTAAGGTCTGTTTTTGGTCATTTGGGTTGTCTATGCTTTGCTTTGTATAGCTACTATGTAACCTCTCTTGTATGCCTTAAGAATTGACCCCTCTAGCATGCCATCCTTGCATCATTTTAGTGGTTTGGAACCACTTGTCATGTCATTTCAATCCTCATGATATGCTCGTATGCTTGCATTTGATGTCCCTTTAATGCTTTATAAGGTTGTCATCTTATGCTCCATGTTTGGCCTCTTTGCATGCTGCTTTTGCATGTTTAGACATTTAGATGCCATCTAGGTGTGTCTTTGGTTTTGTTTAGACCTGCATTGGGACTGTTCTTGGTCCCCATGGCCCTTTGGGGAGCTTGCTTCATTTAGCCATGGTTTGATCCCTTGGGTTAACCTTAGGCTTTGGGCTTGCTTGCATGCTTAGCTTGTCTTATTTACTTGGTTTGGCACCTTCTATAACATGATTTCAGAGCTTATTTTGCATGCCATTTGTACATGTTTGCATCCTCTTATGTGTGCTTGAGAGTTGTTTCTATATGCCTATGTGTTGGTCCTTGTGTGCATGCATGTTTGCATGTCATTTTACCTTCATTCTTGAGCATGTTGGCCACTATTTTGGGCTTAGTATAGAACTGCCCAAATTAGTTTAAGTCCATAGTTCACATGTTGTTGCATGCTCACCTTGTGTGTTGTTGCATACTTGTGTGTTGTTACATGTTTAGGTTGTTTAACATGTTTGCTCCTTGTGTTGTGGCATGATTGAATGAAGTCACATGCTTGCTTGCATGCTTGAACATCCCCATTGTATTTGGCATACTTATTGGTTAGCATGATTGTCACATGCCTTGTATGCGTGTTCGCATTGCTCATGTTGGATACTAGCTCATATGTCTAGGTTGCATTGCATTGACATGCATGCTTAGCCTCTTGAATTGAGTATGATAGAGGTTGAGCTCCTTGTTTGTTTATGTGCATTTCAATTCACATCAAAGTCCATAACTTGGTTTCTAGGGCCATCACGCATGGAAATGGGTCAATGGTGGTCCGAGTCAAGGACCATACCCCTTTGAGTCACAAACATGATAAGGGATGTGTTGGTGCACACATTTGCTTGAAATGCATTACTATGCCTTGTTTTGCCCTCTCTTTGTCAAAAGCAGATTCTCGAGAAGATTTGGACGGCCATCTTTCTTGGCCGAAACCAACAATTGGTGGCCGATATAAGCAACGATGGCGGTGATCATTTCCTTTGGTGGTGACCATTTCTCTTGGCGGTGCTATCACACAGGGTTCATAGAGTGCACCTTGGGAATTTTGCAATGATCGAGAAGGAAAGCGATTGTGACCGAGGCAACTTGTGCATGGCGAGAGACTTACAGTGGAGCCGAAGCACGCATTGCATTAGGCCCTCTTCAGAAACATTACTATTTTATTGGATTAGTTAATTTGCTTAACCAGTTTAATTGGTGCGTAATATTTAATTAGCTTGTAGGTTAGTTAGATCACAGATTATTCTTTTCGGTCCCACCGAGCAAGGGCAAATTATAATAAGTGTGCGTGTGTGCATGTCTTTCAACCCCACTTCTTTCTCCTTACACTTACCTTTTGATAGTTAGAAAGGCTAATTGACCAAAAAGTCAAAAAGTTACTCAAAATCAAAAAGATATCACTATTCATCAAAAATAATAATAATAATTTTTATTACCCGAAAGTACCTGCCGGAAGTGACCAGAAATTGTATCTTTGATATAACTTATCTGAAATGATTGGAATGATTGGGTGTGCTTAGCTTTTTCAGATGTTTGGCTTGTGTGGGGTTATCCACGGGTCCCGTTTTGATAATCTGAACCGTTAAATGTGTAGAACTCATCGAGTACTATATATGCGAAAAAATCACATTGATGGGATATAAATTAACAACTTATAGTCGGTCAGTTATATGCGACAAATGGATGGTGTTATAATTAATGATTAAAAATAAATATATTAATATTTGATCAGATAATATCGATGTCGATTAACGTGATTTTATAGGTGCATAGTGTTGACCGAGTTATACATTGAGCGGTTGATTATTAAAATGGGACGCATTGATGATCTCCACGGACCAAACAAAACCGATGCGATTGCTTTGTAAAAAAAATATTAATATTTCCAACTCCTCTCACACTTGAATTATGCAGCTAGAGACACATCCTTATTCATCTCTTACACACTCTTTTTTATACAATTTTTTTAATATACATTTTCCAAAAAAAAATCCAAAAAGTTAGCACGAGCAATACCATATTTTTTTTTTTCTCCTTTTTGGTCCAAAAAAGACAAAAGTGCACTTTTTAGTACACCCCAAACCAGCCCTTAGTATTAGGACATGTTTAATTTAGCATCCTTATGCTATGCATGCGTGCATCATTTATCAGTATTGCATGCACCTGCTCATGCATCATGTTATGACATAGTATTCCAAATCTAACTTGAATACGTGTTACTTGTTGCATCCCACATGCCATCCTAGGATTAGCCGAGCCTATTCTAGTGACATTCTGTATGCGTTGCATTAGCCACTTGACATGGATTTGGATCATGCATGATTGCTAACATGTTCTTTGTTTTGGCTCGGTCTGATGTAAGTATTCATGCTTTAGCATCTTGCATAATCTGAATGTTAACATGACAAAGATGCTTACCATGTGGCTAAATGCTTATTTGATTAAGCTGCTGAATGCTGTGGGTGAAGGTTGGATTGTTTGAGTTAGAACAACTCATTGAAATCCGTATTTTAGCCTACTTCTGAGTAACAAATTTCAAATCACTTTTTTTTCAAACAAATGGATATGCAATGCTTCGTTCCAAATTAGGCGATCTAGTCTATACTTTTGTGTTGTGATCACATAGTAAGATTAGCTAAATTAATCGTAATAAGAACACATAACGTTTTCAAAATCTGATATCATGGTTAGTAGAGACCGATCTTGGATCGGGCGAGATACTCATAGCTGACCTTCCCCAATGGTACCCAAGTTCCCGAGCCGAGGCAACTTTGGTGATGACGGACACGTGGCCTTAGGCAAACGAGTCAGGGTTTCCTAAATTCCCCCATTAAAAAATATTTAGGTGGCAACTCTGTATTTGGCAAAGCAGTCCATGTTTGACACTTCTTTACAAAAATCTATTTTCTCAAAACGATTTGCTGGATTTGGACTCTTTGGTTTAGATTAAGAACCGTGACAATTTGAGTCCGAATCAGAGCACCGAGGCCTCACAGGCGTCTCTGATTCTGGCGACTCTGCTAAGAAGGAAATTAGAGAACTTGACTCAACTCATGATATCTTGTTTTGATTTCACTTATGTGTTTCTTTGCATTGCATGTGCATTAGTGCACCTAGGACATCGTGTTGGCCATCTGCTATTCTAACGGTTTCTTTGGAGCAACTTGTCAAGGCATGACCATAAGGTCGACGGCGGGCTCTGCCAATATGGAAACACAAACCCCAGTTTTACCGGGGCACCTTTTTGACCATTCGACCTAGTGCATGTTCGGAATCCATAGTGACCATTCCAAACTAGGACGAGTTACTTACCGATACAAAGTTGTTTGAAACATTGCAGCGGTGAAACCCTAGCTCGACAAAATAGACAGGGAAACCATACCCCAACATGAGGGTGTTTTGGCTCTCTTTACTTGCTATGTGCTTTTAGAGTGTATCTCTATAGGAACGTATATCGATCTATGAGTTTGAGCATCGAACTGCGGGCATCAAGATGTCGGTGTTTTAGAGCAGTTATATTTATGTATCCGATTCATTTTTGGGCGATGATTTTGGGAACAATGATCGATAGAGTACAATTGTTGACCACGCTGTTTGTTCGTTTGGGCTGAAATCAGCTAAAATAGCTTAAAAGGTCCTCGGGCGAAGGGTGCATGCATGCTCGATCACCTCGCTTGAAATCCATTACCACGCCTAGAATTGCCTCTGCTTTGCATTTGATTTGATCTCAAAAGTACACTAACATCCAGATTGCTTCACTCCAACATGAGGAACTCTGGTAGGTTGTTGTCCGTAAAAGGGTTATAGACAGAAAAATTGGTTGTAGACCGTAAAAAGTGGTCGGTCGACCACCTTCTTTAGGCGATCGTGAGCCAAAAAATTTGCCAAGCTCTAGTTTTGCCGCACAGAGAGCGAAGGTATAAGCATAGCGGTGTATTTGTAAGATATGTGTGCACAACCATCCTCACTATCATTTCTCAAGCTCAAGAGTGCGGCACTTGACTCTCGGGCTACCAACCGAGCATCGCAATGCACAATGGTCGAGAAGCCAAGTTTGCACAAGTCAATGTCAATGAATGCACAAATAACTCATAAGGGCCTCCACCTCTATCATGCTTGATCAAGAGGGTCGGCGACCAAGAAATGAGGCACGTTTTATCACTTTGAGTATGAAACGCCCCTTGTTTCTTGTGTTTGGATTAACATTCGATCCAAACACAATGCAATGCAACATATATGCAAACAATATGCTAATCGTGAAATGAAACATAAGACTCCAGCATATAAACAATGCATGCAAGACATGTCTAGAGACCTAAGCATTGAAACAAGTGAAAGAGACAACATTAGAATCATGCAATACAATGCTCAATGAACTAAACCAAACCTAAACAGCCCTCATGCATACCAAAACAGTGGTTGAAATGTTCTGAAATGCTAGAATGAAAGACAAGAAGATGATGCTCATGCATTGGCTCTCCAATAAGGCATAAAGGCACAATTCTTAAACATAATTAAAGGGTGACAAACATGAGAGTACGAAGATATGTATACTCAAATCGTGTGAGAAATTATGCCATATCACACAAATAACCCAAACAAGGCATGTTAGAAGGCCTAGAGCATAAGGCTATTTAAGAGCGTCACACAAGAGGCATGCAATACATAGCACAACTAACCAAACTAGCTCGATAGAGCTTGAACATGCCAAGTTAAGGGCCAAGAACATCTGAAATGGAGCCCAAGAGCTTAGACAAGCATGCATGCAAATCGGCTCATGATTAAGGCATAAAGCATAACCCTCCAAAGCATTGAAAGAGTGATACATGAGGGTATGACATTGAAACATGCTCTGAAATCATAGATCAAATGATGCTATATCATGTAAGTAGCCCAAGTAATGCATGCTAGTGGACCAAAACACAAAGCTAGTGGAGGGCTTTACACTATGGCTATACAAAGCAAAGCATACATGATCAAGACCACCCAAATCAGACCTAAAGCATGTGAAATCATGGCAAAAGCATGTTGAAATAGAGCCAAAACAAGTTGGAACCATAGGCCAAAGTAGCAAGCATGCTAGGCTAGTGAGTGGAATTGCACTACAAGTGCAAGGAGTGCAAGAGGTAACCAAACCAACCCCAAACAGAGCTATGTCATGGAAAAACAAGGTCTAAAACATGCTAAGATAGGGCCCCAAGAAGGTAGAAAAACATGCTAACTTGATAAGCCAATAACTCATGCAAACAAGATACAAAAAGAGGGGACCACCCCACCTATTTTGGGTCCCAAAACACACTTTCCACCACCAAAATTCCTCTGGAATTCAGTGGTGAAGAGGCCAAACAAATAAGATCTTAAAGGCCTTAAGAGATGGCATAAAGTAAAGCAAAATAAGCCACCAAAGGGGGTAGACTACCCCTAATTGAAACAAAGCCTAGAACAACCATTTTAAGCACTCGAAAATAGAACTTTTTACAGTTGAAAGCTAAGCCAAAAGAAGCATACAAAGATGGCTAAGTAAGCAACTAAAACAAAGCTTTAAAGAGGGTAAAGACTCACCATTGAAGAACTACAGCAAAGCAGCAACTTCTGAGGCAAAAACCAAGCCTTTGAGCTTGAAACATACCTCCAAGTACCTCAGCCCAAGAGTGAAGGTGTTTCACTAGGTGTTTAGTGCAAAAGTGTGAACAAAACTCACTTTAAGGCACAAAATAGCACAAATATATATATATATATATAGAGAGAGAGAGAGAGCGAGAAATACAGAGAGAGAGAGGGATATGTTTACCCCTAATGCAAATTTTTGAACCTTGAACAAGAGGGAGGGGGCTCCTTTATATAGAATTCATGCCTCAAGCTTGTTAGACAAGCTAGAGGCTTGGTGCAATCCCTCAATACATGTATGGAGGATGCCTTCTGTGCCTAACAGCTGGCATAGCTGGCAAGAAAAATATCTATAAAAAATGCAAAAAGGCCATCGACCAGTTAAAGTGGTCGACCGACCACTCCCCCTAGTCGATTGACCACTAAAAGTGGTCTACAGGTAATAAAACTGGTCGGCAAGGGAGGAAGAGGGTCTGCAGAGAGAGTAGAAGGTGGTGGCAGGCTGTCGACCACCTTAGGTGGTCCACAGACCACCCACCTTAGCTGACCGACCACCAAAAGTGGCTTGCAGGGAAGAAAAGTGGTCTATAGGGGGAAAAACTGGTCTACACCCCTGTTCCACCCTCCAGGCAAAGGGTAACAACGTTTGGTTCAAAAACAAACCAAAAGGAAGAAAGACAAGAGTCCGCAAGGCAAGGCACTCAGCTGGAAGCCTCGAAAACCAGTCTGTGGGCCACTACAAGTGGCCTACAAGGGAGAAAGGTAGCCTACGGCTAGAAAAATGGCTCCAGAGCCTCTATCTCCCTCTAGGCAAAGGCAACAAGGCATGGTCCAAGAACCAAAGCCAAGAGGAGAAAGTTAAGAGGTCCCGAGACAAGGTGCTCACCAAGGCTCTGAAACTCAAACGAGCACAAACATGCACAATCACCGAAAGTGCACAGACGATGACATCTAAGTCTTAAGGTCGGTCAAAATGGAGTGTCTACATCATATGCCATATTAGTAGTCGAGCCTATTAATTTCATATTGCATGTGTTGCATTAGGCTTTTGTATAGTTAGGATCATACATTTTTCAAACTAGTTTTTGTTTTGGCTTGGAGTACTTGGTAAGCTTTACGCTTTAGCATACTTGCATGAGTGTGAGTGTTGGCATGTTTGCATGCTTGCCATGAGGCTATTTGCTTAAATGATTAATTGCATGAATGCCTGTGGATGAAGGCTTTATTACTTGAATTGGAACAATTCGATAAATCGCATTTTAAGCCACTTTGCTAAGTGGCAAAATCATGTTTCAAGCCCATCATGTTTGATGGCAAATTCGCTTTTAGCCCACTTGAGGGTGGCAATTTCAAACCATTTTCGAAAACAAACATGAGTCGTTTTGTTCCAATTCTCGCTATTTGAGTCTATACTTACTTGTGTGCGCCACATAGTAAAGTTAGCTAATAACTAGATAAGAACACATGAGGTTTGTAAAACACCATATCATGATTAGTAGAGGCCGATCCTTTGATTGGGCGAGCTGGGGTGCTCATTTCAGGACCTTCCCCTCTCGCACCCAAGTTCTCGAGCCGAGGCAACTTTGGTGATGACGGACACGTGGCTTTTGGCACGAGTCAAGGTTTCTGAAATTTTTCCAAAATAAAATATTTAGGTGGCGACTCTGTAATATGGCAAACTAGTCCAGTTTTGGCATTATTTGATTCAAAATTTGATTTTCCAAAATGATTTGCTGGATTGGACTCTTTGGTGTTTATTGGTTTCACATTGCACTTGTGAGACTAGATTCAGAACCGTGATAGGAGTCCGAACTGTAGGACCAATTTGAGCTCCGAGAGGGGAAAAGTCAAGCTATACCTAATTGATTACTTGAAACTAGAGATCGTAAACGACCAAAAGACATATGACCTAACCGAAAATGCCATAAAGCAAGAGAGGAACTAGTAGTAGTAGGAGTAATAGTTTGGATAGGAGAAGTACTGGATGATGGAATGCGTAGATGGATGAGCTCGTACAGATGACCATGTCTGTGACCTATCCCAAGAGTCTGTTCCGTCTTCATATCCTACATAACATAACCTATTGAAAAAAATAAAATAGTGAGGCCAAGATTACATAGTTGACCAATAGAGATAAGATTAAGTGTAAGGTTGGGGATCAGATAAGTATGAGGTAGAGAGATATTATAAGTGGAGATATGACCTATATGACTAAAAGGCATTTGAGAGCCATTAACAGTGTGAATAATTGGCAAACTAGAAAAAGATGTAATCGAAGAAAAAAGTGTAGGGTCAGAGGTCATATGATTGCAACAAGCTGAATCAAAATACTAAGAAGAGATACCTAGAGTGACTGAGAGAGCAGTAGAGGGTGTACTAGAAGTAAATGTAGAGGTAGAAGTAGAAGGAACCTTTTTCACAACGGCTTCAATATCATGAAGAGTGTAGGCTGGTGAAGGTGCACAAGAGCAAGTTAGAGAATGTTGAGTATGTGCCTGGTAATGAGTAGCAATTAAGGCAAAGTAAGCCGAAGAGTGATACCGACTATGAGTCATAGGTGGTTTAGGAGAACCACTATGCTAAGAAGAGTTGTCTGAATGATCCATTAGGTTTTTTTTTTTCTTTTTGAACTAGAGGAGAAGTTGGTTGAAGTGGTTGGTCAATAACGTTAGCAGAGCAACAAGGCTGATGTCAGTAATGGGACACAGTTGATGTGAAAGTTGAGTTGGTGAAATGCGACTAATTCAAGCCGTGAGGAAGCCGACAAGAAGATTGGTTGAGAAAGAAGTTAATGGCTCAATAGTGGCTAACATGGGTTGCGGCTAAGGTTTGTGTCATGGATGACGCCAAGAATACGGTCAGAGACATGCGTGATTAAAGCGCCAGAGGAGCACGTGAAGAAATTAGTGGCGAGAAACTTGACGTGCTGACTTCTGGCCCTGCGTAAGGGTGCATGTGATATCAGATGAAGGTGATTCTGATGGCATTGAGCTCGTATTGAAGAGATGAAGATACTGATGTACATTAATTGTTGAATCAAGAGATCACAACATAAGATAGGATCTCAAAAGTAGTGAACCCTAGAAACAACGTGATTATATTGATGATAGGAACAATGTGATAATGCTGATGATGAATAAAAGATGAAGAAACTAGGATGAAAACTACACTTTGATACCATGTTATGAGAATAGAGAGAAACTGAGAGAGAGAGAGAGAGAGAGAGAGAGAGAGAGAGAGAGAGAATATAGCTCTGTATATATTTCAATGAGTGAATTTATATAATAGAAGGCCTGTATATATAGGCAAAGAAAGAGTATCCTATAAGAAGTCTAACTATGACAAAGACAAGTATATCCAGAAAACAATACCTATCTTACAAGAAGTCTAACTATGACAATACAAGTATATTTAGAAATATATACCATATATACATTAACAACGGTGATAATCTCGCCTATGTCACCAACAAAAGGACCTCGCTAATCGCCATCACTCGATCGCAGCTTTATAAAACCAATCTTAAGATCGAAAAATCGACTATCTCACCCCATCCGGTAGGTTTCCTTTGTCATTCTTTTACTACTATCCACCGCAATTCCTTCATTCTTTCCTTAGTTACAAGTAGTTTTTGTTTTTGCTTTTGGGTTCTCTATTTTCCATTTTTTTTGGTTGAAGTTATTAGTGTTTAATTCTAACTATTGTGCTTAGCTCCTTGCCAACCGCCGGAGCTCCTTTTTGCTTGATTCTATTGAGCATTGTGTGAGCGAGGTAGCCTTGATGCTTCTTTAGTTTTCCAGCTATGCCATCGAATTTTATACTTTGTACGTTTCATGTTTCATCAATATGACATTTGACCTATAAAAACAAAACAGGGGAAGCTAATTTGAGCCGCCTGGTTGCACCGTTCAGAATAAAGATAGTAGTGGTGTCATTTCAGGAAAAGTGTGGTGGTTGGGATGGTGAGATCGAAGATCTACAGATTGAAATTTTTATGATGAACGTAGAGAAGCCCTTTAACTCTAAGGTGGTTGTAAGGAATGGTGGGTGGACAACATCGGGAAGTGACAACATCAATTTTTTCCACTACAAGGATCGAGGATTTTAGGGTGTGTTCCGTATTGACCATAGCAAAGGAACAGAATCTCGTGTGACCCCAGATGAAATTCAGGCGATGACTCTAACAATCATCAATGGCACCACAGTGGCAGAGGCAACTATTCATCAGACATTAGAGTTCTTGGAAGTTGTCTATGTAGAAGCACAGTATCAACATATTGAGATTTTTTATTCAATTAGATAGCAACAAATCACTCAAAAAACTATGCCAAATGTTGACTATTTCAACCCCTTCGTGATAAATGGTGGGTGGTTACCATCATTGCAAGAGCGACCTTCTTAAAGTACATACCAATTAACCACTTTTCAAACTACTCCACCTTTGAATTTTTTTTTAGCCAGCCATGCTTAATTAACTTAAGAGCTAGCTTACTACATGCGTACAATTGTTACTTTGTGATAGAGTGGAGACGATATCCAAAGAAACTCCCATAAGCTCGAATCTCCGCATCCAGATGTAGGACTACTTAGGGTGCCGGGAATCTTTCCAACATTTTCCAAAGATAGCTCCAAGCTTGCATTCGTGGACAATGAGCTCAAGGCTGTGTGGGTAGCCGATAGTAAAAGTTTGCATATTGTTTACAAGAAAAAGAATGATATTACTATAATTGTATTAATTCTTAATTGTGTTTATCTTTGATCGATAGCTGATGATTAGCTTTGTTTATGTAGACGAAAGGCCCAGACAATATATTGTCGCCAGTTTGGAACCAAAATCCGTAAAAGAATATATTGTATGTTAACATGGGACCTTCTTTCAACTTTGACAAAACACTAAACATTTGGCGCTTATCCTCGATATGTCTAGTGGTGCACAACGTCATGTACAACTCCTAAAGCTTCAATAATGCCTTCTCATCCACCAATCCAGACGGTAACTTCCTACTTGTTTCTTCCTCGATTCCTTTCCAAATACCCAATTATAATATAACAAAGATATATCGCATGGCTCCTTACCGAGATATTATGTTAGCTCTAGAATTAATTGGTGGAGGACTCATTTTATCCATTAAAAGTAATTTAACTATTTTGATAACTTAATGATGAGTCTCATTTCAAGTTCAATTCATAAAAAAGAAATCATACATTGTTTCATCAATGCTTAGGCAACTCATTAGCAAGTCAACAACTAACTATAATATTATATCTTTTTCCAATGTTAATATATATGGTTCTGAATAACAAAAGACCCTTTATTATAATATTGTAGTTTCCAGTTTTAATTTGTGCTGATGGATGGGTTGGAAATTATACTAGGGATGAAATTAGTTTTTCGATCTATAAGAGATGGAGGGAATGGAAAACACAAGAATCTGTACATAATGAAGAATGCACAATTAGGGAAATATGGAGGAGGTGAAATAACAAGGCTAACAAATGGGCCTTGAACTGACACACATTGCCAATGGTCCCCAAGGGGAGATTCGATAGTATTCTTGTCAACCAGGGATAAGCCTAAAGGTGCACCAGAAAAAGACAATGGTCTTGACCTAGGATACTTTGCGGTGTTTCTAGTGAAGGCGAATGATCTGTCAGTGGCAGTAAGAGTGATGGCAAGTGGAAGTGACATTGCAGGGCATGTGAAACATCCATTCTTTAGCCTGGATAGAAAGAGCATTGTTGTGACTGCGGATCTTGCTGCAATGTCTATTGTTCCCATATCTTTGCCTCTCTTCCTACACTCTGTGAGGCCTTACGGAGATATCTTCACTTCCGACATTGACCCAGATAACATAAATAAGAACAAGAATGTGAAGGAGTTCAATCACATGTAGCATAGAACATGCTTTTGAAAGCCTTCACTCCATCTTGCCCTTATGCACATTGCGATGGAGGTAAAAGTTGGCACACGATTGGCCACCTTTGCATTCTAAAAAGATGTTGTTGATTGCCTTTATGTTCCTATCTCTTCTTTGGCACTTTTAGTGGTCTTTGTGGATATTATGGTATTTTTCTATTGAACTATTCTAGGTGTTGCTCATTTGGTGTTGCTATTTCAAGCACGGGTATATTGATGATTCTATCTCAGTGGTTTTCGTCTGCTTTTATTGTGATTGATTCTTCTTAGTGGTCCTCTTTTGCTTTTGAGAAAGGTTATGTGGGGTCTAGTTTCCTAGAGGTTGGTTTGAAAGTGCACTTCCAGAGTTCCAACAAATGATTACTTAGTGTTAACTAAAAAAAAAGAAAAAAAAAGAAAAAGACAGAACTAGTTAAAATATCAATCCTAGTTTACCTCCAATTTGTAGTTCAAAACTTCGACACATGGAACAATATTAGGATGTTAATTAAGTAAACCATTATTAAGTTTGAGAGGTCTTTTTGGGCAATGTTTGAGAGGCGAATTTCCAAGACTTTTTATATTGGCTTCAAAGAAGGAGGAATCTCTGAGAATGGTATTCGATAGAAGATGCAGTGTAGGAGAGTGGGAGTTCACATTCAGAAGGCCTTTATGGGCATGGACGGACGTCGAGGTGTTAAGGCTAATTACTATCCTGGATGCTGCTCCACAACCAGTGGCAAGCTTTAGGGATTGGCTATGTGTAGACCGCTCGAACTTCCTTCGCGTGCCCCTCTTTCGGAGAGGGCGCAAATTTGGTCCTAGCTACTATAGTTTGGACTCCTGTCACGGTTCTGAATCTAATCTCACAAAGTGCAATGTAAGACTAATAAATCACCAAAGAGTCCAATCCGGTAAATCGTTTTGGAAAATCAGATTTTGAATAAAAAATGCCAAATTGGATTGCTTTGCCAGATTACAGAGTCGCCACCTAAATATTTTGTTTTTGGGAAATTTAGGAAACCCTAACTCATGCCAAAGGCCACGTGTTCGTAATCACCAAAGTTGCCTCGGCTCAGGAACTTGGGTACGAGAGGGGAAGGTCATGAAATGAGCACCCCGCTCGCCCAATCAAAGGATCGGCCTCTACTATCATGATATGTTGTTTTATAGACTCATGCGTTCTTATTCCGATTATTAATCTAACTTTACTATGTGATGCGCACAACACACAAGTATAGACTCAATCACGAGAATTGGAACAAAACAACTCATGTTTGTTTTTGAAAAAGGTTTGAAAGTGTTACTCGCAAGTAGGCTAAAGTGCGGATTTGCCACCCTCAAGTAGGCTTAGAAAAACATGATGATTTGCTACCCTCAAGTGGGCTTAAAACTCACATTTGATGAATTGTTCCAATTCAGGCAATCAAGCCTCCACCCACAAGCATTCATTTAGTTAAACACTTAAGCAAATAGCCTCATGGCAAGCATGCTATCATGACAATCACTCACACTCATGCAAGGACGCTAAAGCATAAACACTTACAGTGTACTCCAAGCCAAAACAAAGAACTAGTTAGAAATCAATGCATGATCCGAACTGTACAAGATGCCTAATGCAACACATGCAATAATGCAACTAAATAGGCTCGGCTATTTAAGATGGCATATAAATGCAACACTTGATAACATGCTGTGAAACATGTATTCAAGTAGGTATTGAAATACAATGCAGTTTGAATGATGCCGAGTCAGGCATGCAAGACAAATGAATGATGCACGCATGCAAAGCATAAGGTATGCTAATTGAAATATAACCCTAAACCAACCATCGAAAGTTGATAAGTAAAAGGGAGAAAGAAGTGGGGTTGGAAGACATGCACACACGCACACACCCTTATCACAACAATACGCCCTCGCAAAGGAGGGTCCGAATGAGAGCTAAGCTAATCTAAGAGAAGCTAAGCTAACTAATCTAATTAAACTAATTAGACTAACTATTACAAAACCAAATTGAATAACTAGCAAACACTAAGCTAATTATCACAGCACTTTAACTAATTAACAAATGAATTAATTAAATTACAAATTCATGCTAAGCATTAAAATATGTAAACTAGGTCATTTCACTGCTTGGAGAAGATGCATGCATGCATTCTTCTCGCCCAAAAGCCTTCCGATTTGCTCTTTGAGAGGCTCTGCTTGTGGTGACTTGAAGAACTTGCTTCACTTTACCAAAACAACTCGAGGAACTCACCGGTGGCCGCCGGCCATGGGAAGTTATCTTGTCGTCCGCTGTCGGCCAAATGTGTGCACTGTCGGCCAAGGATGAAGCAGTGCCGGCCATTAGTGGGCACTGCCGGCCATTGGTGTGTCAGGACACCAAATCGCAACAGAGCACAAAACATAGAAAAAAGGAGGTTCTCCCAAGGACATGTTTATACTATGCCACCCCTTATCATCTCAAAACATCAAGGAGTGGCACCATTGATCTAAAACCACCAATCAAGCATTTCAATGCATGATGGCTAAGGATCTAACTTGCACAAATTCAATGAATGCACAACAAACAAGACACTAAGACCATTACCTCATCATGAGAGATCAAAGGTAAAGGAGACAAAGCAGATTGGCTCATTTCATAACTTGGAGAATGAAAAGAACTAGTCTTCCTTGTGTTCAACATAACGCCTGTTTGAACACCATGCAATGCAAACAACTCATGTAATGCATGCTAGAGGCATAAAACATCAAAACTAGTGAAATATATTACACTAGAAGCATGCCTGTTCAAGCTCAAACAACAAAACCAACCATGGACAGACCTAAAATATGCCAAATCAGTGGCATGAACATGTTGAGATAGGAGCACAAAAGACTAGGAGAACATGCACATATGTTAGCCCATAAGCAAGGCACAATACACAACCCTCAAAAAACAATGACGAAGTAAAGTATATGAGAGTGTGACTACAATAGATGCACTGAAATTAGATGCTAAATGGTGCCATACCATGCAAACATCACATGCACAACATGTTAAAGGCCTCAAAACTCGAAACTAGTTACGGCCCTTTACACTACAACCTTACTAAGCAATGCTCAAATGGCTTTGGCCATTCAAAATAGACCTAAGGTAGGTCGAAACAGCAGTAAAAACATGCTAGACTTGCAGCATAGATGGCAAGAAAGATATGCTTATGTATTGGCTCACAAACAAGGCATGAGGCTCAACTTCTCAAAGGCATTGAAAGAGTGATACATATGAGAGTATGACAGTGATATATGCTCTGAAATCATGTGAGAAATGAGGCTAAGGCATGCAAACAACTCAAGTAAAAGCATGCTAGAGGTTTTGAAACTCAAAGTTGGTCAAAGCCACTTGCACTACAACCATACAAGGCAAGCCTCAAAAGGCCAAGACCACCTCAAACAGAGCTTAAGCATGTTAAATAAAGGCCAAAAACATGCTGAAGTATAGCCAAAATAATCTAGAATGATGGGCTAAAGTAGCAAACATGCAAAGCTAGTGAGCAAGGTTACACTACAAGTGTAAGAAGCATGCAAGAGGTGACTCAACCATGCTAAAACAGAGTTACAACATGCTGAAATAAGATGAAAAATGGGCTAAGATTAAGCCAAAATGTCATAACCTGAACCCACCCCTAAGGGTTAAGGACATAACTGGCCAGTAATCACGAGATTACCTACGGCCTCAAACCAAATAAGACATAACTCATTAGAGTAAAGGGGCCAAACGGAAGCAAATTTAAAACTTTGTCTATAGAGCCTTGCTTATATGCACATCATAACATTTCGCATACAGATTTCATTAATAACTCACATAAAAAGGGAAGTTAACTTGTAAACTGTACATACAGGATTATTCAAGACCAAATCAGCCTAAACAAAACGTATACACACAGGTATTCCAACATTTTCGCCAACATAAGAAGATTACGAGGCGAAAGTAAGTCTCGTGCGTGAGACGTTTGGGCTGACTCTCCAAAACTTGATCTTCCACATAGACTTCACCGGGGCTGGGTTTGGACCTCCCTTGGCTCACCTACAAACACATGAATGAGCGTGAGCGAAAGCCCAGTGAATAATATCAAATAAAGAAGATACACTAGACCGATATACAATAGATGGCCTTGGGCCCAGTTCATATTTCTATCTAGTATATATATATATATGTATATAGGTTAAGTAACTGCGGTTCCAAACACATCAGACGGCCTCGGGCCCAATCTATTCATGTCAAATGGCATTTGGCCCATTTATCTTTCATCCATGTCAAACTGGCCTTTGGCCCAACCATCCTTTCATTCATGTCAGACTGGTCTCTGGCCCATTCATCCTTTCATTCATGTCAAACTGGCCTTTGGCCCAACCATTCTTTCATTCATGTCGGACTGGCCTCTAGCCCATTCATTCTTTCATTCATGTCGAACTGGCCTCTGGCCCATTCATTCTTTCATTTATGTCGGACTGGCCTCTGGCCCATTCATTCTTTCATTCATGTCAAACTGGCCTCTGGCCCATTCATTCTTTCATTCATGTCAAACTGGTCTTTGGCCCATTCATTCTTCCATTCATGTCAAACTAGCCTTTGGCCCAACCATTCTTTCATTCATGTCAGACTGGCCTCTGGCCCATTCATTCTTTCACTCATGTCGGACTGGCCTTTGGCCCATTCATTCTTTCATTCATGTCGGACTGGCCTCTGGCCCATTCATTTGGCATAGCAAACATTTGTCCACCATTCAAATTAACGAACTTATAAGACTTGCATAGAAGTAAGTAGAAGTAAGCAATTGGACAAATGAAATACTTTAGATATCTTTATTAAGATATTACTCACAGTGTTCTGTTGGTAGATTCCCCGTTGAGCTCGACCCTACACATTACATAACACATATGGGTCACAAACCATTCAATCTGTTCTTTAATTCATGCATCCCTCTTAGGCTTCCTTCTTATCCTTTTAATTCATTTATAATGCTCAATGCATGCCTAAGAGTACTTAGAAGTGAAAGAGAACGGAAAATGAAACACAGAATACATTTATAAAATTTCAGAAACAAGGGTCCCCGCTCGAGCGGACCCATTAGGTCTGTAAAAGTACTGGTTGCCTTATATTTACGCTCGAGTGTGAACTCAGACGCTCGAGCTAAAAGTCTCACTATATGGCTTCCAGCTCGAGCATGAATATCCCCGCTCGAGCGGACATCCATGTCTGCAAAACTTGTTGGAGCTCGCATTCCACGCTCGAGCGACACTTTCCCCGCTCGAGCAGACATGTCGAATTCTGGGTTTTCCAAAACTGTTCTTGAGGCTTAAACTTGATATTCAAAGGCTCCAAAGCTCGAATTAAGGTGCCAAAATAGGGAAACAAATTATATATTGTGAGTATACAAACAATATGAGGCCAATTGCTCAAAATCATGGTTCAACCCTCAAAATTAATCACATTTCTTTTGTATAATCAAGCTTATGCATTTAAACTTCATATAAGTTCCACACCTTCAATAATCAAACATGCATATCAATTTTTGACTTCATTTCTATTTCAAATCTTACAAATGACACTTATTATCATGAAACCCACAAAGATTATGCATGCATGTGAAGATTGGTGCCCAATTCTCCATGTTCAACATCATTCATGCTAGCTTATGCAATTTCAAGCTCAAACATACAAATTCATGGCAACTTCCTACATGCATGTGTATATTGGCTCCCAATTCATCAAAACCAACTCATCTCATGTCCTTGATCACTATTCAACTTTGAATTCACAAAGTTACAAACTAAAACCCATGAATTTACTCACCTAGGAGCTTCAAACACCAAAATGCTAGCCAATTCTTGAGTTAGCCTTCAAGATTTCCAAGCTTCTTATTTAAATCTACAATTGTTTCCCCTTTCACCCTCTCTAGCCGACCCTCTCTCTTTTCTTAGAGTTAATATCAGCCAAGTTGAATAAAAGAGAGGAATTGAGTATATAATGGCCCTTTTATAGCCCCACTTAATCAAATTTGATTATAGCCAATTAATGGCACTTAATTAATCATTCTGAATCTAATTATTTTGAATCAATTTTCAATTAAATTTCACCATAGGCTCTAAAAATGACGCTAATCACAACAACGTAGTCAATTTTAGCTTCTGTGGCCAATAAGGCCCTCAATTTAAATTTCGAAGCAGATAATCAAACAGATTTTCCTATGGTGAACAGATAAAAATTCAAAACCATATATATTCATATCAAACACATAACCACAATCATAATTAAGATCAATTAGCATAATACGGAATAAGGTTATCACACAACACATGCTAGAATAACAAGCTAACTCATTAGGCATGCAAGGCTAGTGATCAAGATTACACTACAAGTGCAAAAAGCAAGCAACCAATGATCAAACAAGCCAAAAATAGAGTTATGGTAGGTCTAAAAAGTCACAAAAAAATGCTTGAACAAAGCCATGAAGAAGTAGAAATACATGCTCATTTGGTGGGCCATCAATACATACAAACAAGACAAGAGAGGGGACCACCCCCTCCTATTTGGGACCTCAAAACCACTTTTCCACCACTGAAATTCCTCTGGAATTCAATGGTTAAAAGGCCAAAAAGAGATTGTCTTAAAGGCCTTAAAAGATAGCACAAAGCTTAGCAAATAAGCTACAAAAATGAGAGGAACACCTCTAATTCCAACAAGACCTTAAACAACCATCTTTAATACTTAAAAAAAGAATTTTTTGTAGTTGAAAACTAGGCCAAAATAGCATGCACATGTGGCCTAAACTAGTGTACAAAAACAAGCTTAAAAGGGGAAAGAAGCATACCTTTGAAGAACAGCAGCAAGCCAGGTCTTCCTCTGAGCCAAAACCAGCTTTTTGAGCTCCAAACAAGCCCTCAGGATCCTCAACTCCAAGGTAGTGGTGTCTGACTAGGTGTTTTAGTGCAAATATGTGAAGAGAACACACTTTAAGGCACAATATCACACAATATTACACAAATAGAGAGAGAGAGAGGGAAATTTTGCTTCTCAAAATTCAGAACCTCTGAAAAGGGGGAGGGAGCTCCCCTTATACAGAGCAAACAAGCAAAAAGCTTGCTTCATCCCTCCATACACGTGTATGGAGGATGAGTCAGTGAGCAACAGTTGGCTCAAAATATCTAAAAATATCTACTGAACAGTTGGTGGTCAGCCAGCCATCAGTGGTGGCCGACAGTGGCTCATTGATGGCCGGCAGTGCAAAATGAATGGCCGGTAGTGCACCCTAAACAACAATATGGAAGGACCAAGTCATGGTCCAAATATGAGACAGAATGGAAATAGGGTCTGGAAGGATCAAACCTGGAGCATTCCGTCGCAAAAGTCGATTACTCGACGAGTGGTCAAACTTGTCACTGGATGTACCTGCGAGCACATCCAAGTCTTGAGGACGGTCAAAAATGGGGTGTCTACACTATGCTGGACATCATCCTCTTGAGGACAGTTTTCTATTGCGTCCATGTACAACAGACCTGATGGTGAGGCTACTTCTTCAATTCCTTCTCTTATTTGGAATAATCCTTATTCTCCTAAAACTCAATTCTTTGCTTGGTTGGCATAGAAGGGTAGTGTTGTAACTCGACTTTTTTGCGCCCCCTTTTGGAAGTTTGAAAGAAAGCCCTACAGTTCAGACTCTTGCGGTTCTGAATCTAATCTCATAAGTGCAATGAGAAATTTATAAACACCAAATAGTCCAAATCCGGTAAATCATTTGGAAAATCAATTTTGAATCAAATTGCCAAAAATGGATTGCTTTACCAGATACAGAGTCGGCACCTAAATATTTTATTTTTGGGAAAATTTAGGAAACCCATGACTCATGCCAAAGGCCATGTGTCCGTCATCACCAAGATTGTCTCGGCTCGGGAACTTAGGTACGAGGGGGGAAGGTCATGAATTGAGCACCCTCGCTCGCCCGATCAAAGATCGGCCTCTACTGATCATGATATGATTTTTATGTACATTATATGCTCTCGTTCTGGTTTATTAGACTAGCATTACTATGTGATGCGCGCACACACAAGGTATAGACGAGTTTGCTCAAATTGGAACAATTCAATATCATGTTTGTTTTTTTGAAAAAGGGTTTGATTTTGCCACTTAACAAAGTGGTCTTTAAAGTGTACGAATTTGCCACTTGACAAAGTGGAATTAGACATACATTCATTGAATCGTTCCAATTCAATCAACAAGCCTTCATCCACAGGCACTCAAACAGTTATTGCAAGTAAGCACTTAGCCTCATGGCAAGCATGCTAGTCATGACAATCACTCACACTCATGCAAGTATGCTAAAGCATTAAAACTCACCTAGTACTCCAAGCCAAGAAAAGAAACTAGTTAGAAAAATGCATGTTCCTAATTATGCCAAATGTCTAATGCAACACATGAGATATACAACTAATAGGCTCAGCTACTAATGTGGCATATGGATTAATTTAAATATCATGCGGTCTAAGCATGTATTCAAAGAAGTATTTAAACAAACAATGCAGTTAGGATGATAAGCCAAGCATCGATGCAAGCCAAGCATCGATGCATGCAAAACAAATGAATGGATGCAAACATGCGATATGTTAATTAAAACGTGATGTCCCTAATCTAACCATCAAAAAGCGGCTAAATAAAAGGGAGAAAGACGTGGGGTTGGAAGACATACACATTATTACATTACGCTCTCACGAAGGAGAGTCCGAATGAATAAACTAAGCTAACTAGCTAACTAGCTAACTAATTAAGCTAGGCTAATTAAGCTAACTATTACAAACCAAAATGAATAACTAGCTAAACTAATTAACTAATTATTACAACACTTGAATTAACTAACTAGTAAGCTAACTATTTAAATAATTACAACACAAGTGTAAGTAAACTAAGCATTTAACTACTCTGCCTCAGAAAACGAAGGATGTGCATGCGTATGCTCGGATATTACCCGAAAAGACTACCGTTTTGCTCCCGACTGCCTCTATTTGCACAGTTGAACATTTCCAGAAACTTTGCTCCATTTTACCAACACTCTGCTGAGATTTGCATCAGTGGCCAGCCGGCCATTGGTAAAGACTAACGGCCATCTGCCGGCCATGAAAGTGGCCTTCCAGCCATCAAAGGTGGTCTGTCGGCCATTTGCCAGCCATGAAAAGTGGCCTATCGGCCACTGATGCACAGGTTCATCTTGTTGCAACAGAGGACAAATAAAGCATATACAGGGCATTTCAAGGGTTTGTCTGCACAACTCACCTCTTCCTTTCATGAACAAATCTAAGGAGTGATGAACTTAAGCCACAAACCACCAACTCAAGCAATTTCATTGCATGATGGCTTGTGACTCAAGATGCTCAAGCACAATAAATGCAACATAAGACACAAACCTCCTCCCTTTCATGAAAGATCAAGGGAAGAAGTTGACCTTAGAGACTTGGATAATTTCATCACTAGCAAGTATGAAATGGTCCAAGTTCCATGTGTTTAATTAACGTCCGATTGAATACAACCAAATTATTATCTTGCTCACTTTTAGTCCCAAGTTTTAGTTACTCATTTTAATTTACCAACCATTCTTTAATCCAATTAAGTCCTTTGGGTGAATTATAGTCCTCTAATGGAAAGAGAGTTCAAAACACAAGTTGCTTTGGGTATGAAAGAAGCATCATACTATTGGTAATGAACCCCTTAAGGGATTAAACCATTAAGTATGAAACCTCAATTTCACACCTAGGCAAGCAAGTGACTTGAAACCACTTTCAAAGAAAAATTAAAAGTCAAGAAAGGAGGATGGTTGAAGAGATTATGCTTGCTAAAATTAAGTGTGAAAAGCACTAAAACAATGCAATTAACTCAAATAAGTGGTGTCTAAAGGCCTAAAACACCAAGTTTGTGAGGACTATTACACTAGAAGCATGCAAAACAAGACTCAAATGACTTAACCAACCCAAAACAAAGTTAAAACAATCAGAGGCTAAAACATGCTGGAATTAAGCTAAAACAAGCTAGAAAAATAAGCTAACACATAGAGCTATCTAGGCTAGCAAACAAGACACAAGAAAGGGGGACTACGCCGTCCAATTTTGGACTTCAAAACATGATTTTGTCCACTGAAAAAGCTCTGAAAATCATTCTTTAAAAGCTTAGCAAAAGATAGTTTGAAAGTGGGAAACAAATGTGGAAATGTCTTACAAGCAAGGTACAAAGAAGGGTGAATCACCCCCTACTTTAAATGGCCTAAAACCACAAATTTCAAACCACAAAAACAAAGTTTTTATAGCCCAAAAAACAACCCAAAAATAGTGGGAAAAATATAGAAAAACAAGTATGTAAAGCAAGCTAATAAAGCAAATATTATACCTCTTGAAGAGAAGAGTAATTCCAAGCAACAAAACCAAGCAAGTACACCCTCTAGATCTCAAACCAAGCTCAAGAACACCTTAACTCAAAGATGAGAGGATTTGGTTAAGGGAGTATAGGCAAAGGTTAAGGAATTGGAGGCTAAAGTGTAAAGAATTTGTAGAGAGAGGAAAATTTTTGAGTTCAAAATTTTCTAACCTTGCTTCAAGAGAGAGGGGGCCTCTATATATAGAAAACATGAAATTTCCTCAAGGAGATCCGGCCCTACACGTGGGGATAGATGGGTGCATCTGTGCAAACAGCTGGCATAGTTGGCATAAAATATCTGCAAAACACACTAGTGGCCAGCCGGCAGCCCAAAAGTGATGGCCGGTAGCCTCAAAAAGCAGCCGGCAGGCCACCAAAAGTTGCAGGCTTGAAGGACACAGGCTTGGTCCAAAACTGAGTTTGAAAGGCTATCAGGGTTTGAAAGACTCAAAGACATGGCATTCCACTGAGGACTTAGAGCACTTGGCGAGCAAACAGACTCAACATTGGGTGTGCATGCGAGGACATCTAAGTCGTAAGGGTCGTCAAAAATGGGGTGTCTACAAGTGTGACAACCCCAATGTGCATATCATAATTATATTTATTCAATTGTGTGATAATTTTGAATTATGATATGTGCCATGTGATTAATTTGTGTATATCTATTTGATTTGAAAACTATCTGTTACGATTTCTATTTGAAATTTGAAATTGATGGCTTAAATGATTTCAGAAACTGAAATTGACAACATAAATAGACTAATTGGAATTTTTAGAACTATTTGGAAAGGTTGATTAAAAATTGATTCAATTTGGAAAATTTAGTTGTCTTTAATTAGTCTAATGTTCTAGTTAATGCATTAAGCTATACTAGCTATTTAGCTATATATATTTGCAAAATTATGAGATAACATTTTAGAGATAGAGAAACTGAGAGATTGAAGAAGAACTTAAAGATCTTTACTAGAAAAAAACAAGATAGTGCAAGAATTAGTGTATTTGAAGGCTATAGGTGAGTTTTTTTTAACCTTAATTCTTGGAGATAATCCATTTTAGAGTTGAATTCACGGAGTGGACATGATCATTTGCATGTATTTTGTTAAGGGATGTCAAGAAGATGATATAGATTTACATGCATGCATGAATATACAGAGTTTTGCCATTTTGAGTTTGGTTTTGATCATCCTTGTTGAATTTGAGAGTTCTTTTGTACATGCATCTTTGATTCATCATGTTTTAACTCTTAAATTCATTTTTTGAGAAGTTATGGAAAAAGAGTTTTGTACATGCATGGAGCTTTTGAGCTTAAATTTGTAAAATTCATCAGTTTTGAGAAAAGTGCTTGGAAAACCTTACATGCATGAGTTTTTTAGTTCAATTTTGATTGAAACAAGGAGATTTTGAGCAAATAGTTTTTAAGGGTCATGTATACATGTTTTGTAAAGAAAATCTATGTTTTTAACCAAGCCATGCATGACCCTAAACTTTGAATTGTTGTTTGGGAGCTCAAACTTTTAGTTTTGAAATCCAGAATTTTGCCAGAAAGCTCGAGCAACCAAGTGGTGGCTCGAGCAAACATTGCGAGCTTCCAGTACTTTTGCAATCTTTTCAGGTCTCTCGGGCGACGAATAGTTGGCTCAAGTACACATCAGACCCATCTAGTACTTTTGTAGACCAGTGTGATCGCTCGAGTGACCACAAGTTGACTCGAGCGAAGATCCTATTTCAGCATGTGTTGAAAAGATGTTTTGTGTTTGTATCTTTGTCCTCATGTCTTTATGAGCATTCTTAAGCATGAAATATGACTCATTGATGATTAGGAAGTAAGAAACTGACATGAGTAATTGAAATTAGAAAAAAGAAGAAGAATTATTCGATTTGAATAAGTTTTACAATGTGTGTAGTAATGTTTAATGTGTAGTTTGGAACATGGAAGAGGAACATCAAAGTAATCAAGGTGAGTAATGTCTTTGTAAAGATATTTTTGTATGAACTACTTTGAAATTAGTTTTGCCATATGATGACCTATGAAATCTATACTTCGTTACAAGTTATGAGATATGACAAGTTTTCTGAATAAGTACTTTTAAGACGCTAAGTTATGAACTTCAACTTGTGTACGACATGATATGCTTTCCGAAAATGAGAGTTGCTAAGAATGAATGAGTTTTATCCCATTTTTGTTCACTTTTTCCATCTCAAAAACCTGATTTTTTGCACTGTTTTTGTGTTGTTTCATAGCTTTTTAGTGTGTTAAATTATGCTTTGAATATTATAGATGTGTTATTGTAAGTCCTCATGGATTGGTGTACAGGCTTTGGGTTCCAATACATTTGAGTTGATAGTCTTTTTTTGTTTTTATTTTTATTTTTATTTTTTTTATATCGCTTTCATATATGTTCACACCATTGTAATCACCCACTTTTCAATAGCACTCTCCAATCTCCCTCATTTCTTTGTTTCTTTGCTTTGTTTCTTTGATTAAGAGTTGTATCAAACAAAGGATTGTTGTTTAAGGCATAAGAAAGAGACCTCTTATGCTATATGGTTTAATCTCTTCAGAGGTTCATTACTAGGGCATTACATCTCTCTTATGCTAAGCACAATCTCTTGTTTGATACCTCTCTTTATCGCCGGTGCATTTACTTCTAAGGAACTAATTTTCCAATTAGACCCTTGGAAATCACAAAGGAAAGGTTCATTATAACTTGTTACTGAATTTGGATTTGGAGTCATTATTGCTTATTTTGGGTTTGACTAGCCATTATTGTTAGGTTTTTGTTATTGGCAATCTCGTTTGACAAAACTCATTTCAGTTGTAATTTATTTGATCATTTATTTCAGTAAGGTCATGAGTTTTTAGATGCGAATTCATCTTAAATTGTGCCTTGCAGAGAAGTTTATGATGTTAATTCTTTCATGTTTGCCACTTCACTGACTATGTTGGGGATTGAGTTGCCCGGTCAGCTTACAGGGGTCCAAGGGGCTGCACCCCTTGGTGGGTGTGGGGTAGTGCCAAGGCGGGGTCGAGAGGCAGCGCCCCTGAAGCAAAAGGCAAAATTGTAGTCGAAGTTGTTTGATCGCTCGAGCGGCCATTCCTGCGCTCGAGCATAGATCGCGACCTTTTAGAAGTTTCACTCGCCTGCAAAAGTACTGAGAGTTATATTTTTTCGCTCGAGCGGCCTTTCCTACGCTTAAGCATAGACCCTTGTTCTCAAATATGCATTTTAGTTAGTCCGCTCAAGCGGCCATTCTTGTGCTTGAGCGGAGATCGCAGATCTGTTTGCTATAAAAGTTGCGGTTTAGTCAGGTTTTAGGGTACGACTTCCAAATCTTCTTCTTGGTTATTAGGGTGTTTATATGGAGCTTCTTTACTTGTTTCCTTTGATATCTGTGAGAGTTTATATCATGATTTAAGTGGATTATATCAAAGGGTTTGTTTGTTTTATTTATTGAATACAAAAGATTGAGTTGTTCTTCGGTAGATTCTGGAGAATTTGGGCCTGAAGCTTTGGTAGATTTTGGAGTGGCTCATCGTTTTGATTCAACATTGGCATTGTGGTTTCAATGCTAGACAAGACAATTTCGAGGTGAAGACAGTGTTGGAAGAGACATATTGGGGTTAGTTTAATTCGGGCATGGATTCACTAGTTAATTGAGAGTACACTTGTGTAATTCCTTTTTGTCTTTTTAGTGAATTGTTTGTGGCTTTGGCTTGTGTTTTTTTTTTTTTTTTTTATCACAATTGGAGGCGCTTCAATTGTGGTTTTTCCACGTTAAATTGTTGTGTTGATTTGTTTTTGATTGTTTCATTGGGATTGCTATTTAATGGTTAAAATTTATACATTTACAAATCAATATTTCGGGGATTTTAGATATTTCAATTATCACTCTTTTCGAGTTTGATTAGCCATTATCACTTATTTTGGGTTTGACTTTGAATTCATTATCGTTCGTAAATGATTTTGATTCTTCCTTTGTAATTTCTCTCGTAGAAAAGGGCTTGAAGAGCTCATTTCTTGGGTTAAGTCATGCTTGCTATTCTTTATTTCTTTTGGACTTAGTAGACGTAATCATCACCTTTGGACAAGAATGAAGAAAAGATAAGAAAATGCAAAGGTAAAGTAAAAAAAGGTTAATAAAATTGGAGTAAGAGAGGCAAAAAGATAATAAAAGTTGGTGTAGGGTATACCTCCCAAACCCTCCAGTGGCTGCTGAGTGAATCTGCCTTGTGGCAGGAGACAAAGCTCATGTAGCAATATAAAGTGGCCAAGCCTGTGCCACCCCAGTCGTACTCCACCACCTGAGGAAGGTGTACTAGTCCCCCTAGAATATATAACCCCATTGTATTTTCCTTGTTTGTAAATAGGGTAGTACTGAGAAGATATATGAGAAAGCCGCGGGTGTATTAGGAAACCTCATGGCTAATAGTGTCTGGGATCTTCCTGAGAAGCTGGAGCTGGGCATCCCTCCACTGGGTCATATCTAGATCAAAGGGGACTGGGTCGTCGACCCCAACCCGTAAATCGGTCAACATCGAGAAGTTGTATGGGGTCAGTGTCATCTCCCCGGTTGAAGAAAAGTGAAATGAGTTGGTGTTGTCCCACCATCTCTCTACTAGGCCCCCATAAAGCCAAGACTCGACCCTTATCTGCATGAGCCTAGAGCAGAAGGGCCCAAAGCCAGCAGCATCTACTAAAGTGCGGACTTCTGCGGGAAGCCGCTCGTACCAACATCTGGGGCCGGATATAGAGCCCTAGCAGCCTATCCTCCTAGCGATCACCTATCAATTGGAAGTTTTATCAGTACATGTACAATAAAGATGAGTGGTTTGTTCATCAATTTCAATATTCCAACATGTGTGCAAAGTAAAATAAAGGGAAAATTTGCGTGTCGTGGAGGCATCGACAGATACATGCTCTATAGGCTCTCGTAGTAAAGTGTCCTCATCTAGCCCTGGGATGAAACCCTCAAATCTCAAGATGCCGCCTGGGGGTGGCACGTGTGTATGCGGCTGGTATGTAGCCGCATCAAAGGACCTCTGGCTAGGGGGAAGCAATGCAGCCTCTTCTGCCTCCATGTCTGCACCCAGGGCATCACCAATACCTGTGACGGGGTTAGGGATAGGTACTTCGTTACTAGCCATAGAGAGGAGATTAAAGAGTGAAGAAAAAAAAGTGAGTGGTTGGGTGTTTTTTGGAGTGAAAATCACAAAACCAAAACCTTAAGAGAGAGGAATGAAGAGGAGATATGAAAAAATCAAAGGGAAAGGGGGAAAAGTTGGGAAAATGTATGAGGATCTAAGAAAAACCAAGAGAAAATTCAAACTTCACCAAACCAAATTTTGTTCGGTTTAAACGATGGAGGATCAAGAGGGTTCTAAGGAAAAATTTTGCAAAAGTTGTTGGGTAACTCAAGAAAAGGGAAAATCTAAAGAGAAAGGAAGTTTAGAGAGAAGG
Source organism: Camellia lanceoleosa (assembly GCA_025200525.1). Classification (NCBI taxonomy): domain Eukaryota; kingdom Viridiplantae; phylum Streptophyta; class Magnoliopsida; order Ericales; family Theaceae; genus Camellia; species Camellia lanceoleosa. Next base: position 30,289,798 of record CM045761.1, read on the forward strand.
GGAAAGGGATTTCGACCTAGGTTGTGATCCAAATGAGGCTTGAAGTGTGTTTTAAACAACCAGGGCTTGCGTTTTATTGAACTGCCCCTTGTCGCTGTCAAAGGCCGACCGGCTGTATCGAAGCCCGGCTGTGCATCACGGAGGCCCGGCCGGTCTTTGGTGATTTCAATTCTGTTTTTCTTTTGTTTTGTTGTTTTCTTTTCTTTTCTTTTTTTTTTTTTGGTTTTGTTTGTGTGTGTTGCTGGTTTTTTTTATTATTATTTTATTTCATCATTATTTTAATTTTGAGTTTTAACTTTGGGTTTTAATTTGGGTGTAATAATGAGTTGTATGATAAAAATGAAAAAATTAGTGAAAAAAAAAAAAAAAAAACAACAACAACAACAACAATGAGTGAAAAAAAGAAATAAAGGAGAAAACAAAGAATTAAGGCAAAATAGCAAAGAGATCAAAGGAAATAAATAGAGTGAGCAAAATATCCATGTTATTTTGATTTGTTGCGTGAGTGCATAATTTGATTTATTTTATTCTTGATTGATTTTATTTAATTTGTTTAAACTCATTAGTTTAAATTCATGATGTAACTTGTTTTATTGAGGACTTGTTTTGTCTAGTTCGTAATTCATTCCGTCATTTCTTATCACAAGATATTGTATGTACGGTTCATTCAGAGTAGTTTCGGATAAGCCGTTTGTGTCTCAGTAAGAGAACCTGCATAGCTTTGTAGTTAAGATCTTTAGTGCATCTATCGCACACATTCACTTGTTTATTGCGCATATTCACTTGCTCACTTTGTGCATCTATCACATAATCGACAAATGATATTGTTTGTACGGTTCATTCGGAGGAGTTCCAGATAAATTCATTTGTATCTCGGTAGGAGAACCTGCACCTTCATTTTGTGCATCTATCGCACTTGTTCATTTTGTGCATCTATCGCACTTGTTTACCTTTGTGCATCTATCTCACAACACTCACTTATTTCTCGGGACATGTGAAACACAGCTTTGAACGATTTTTTGTTTCTCAGGACGCGTGAAATGCGGCCCTGGGCGGTTTTAGCTCGAGACGTGTGAAACACGACCCCAAGCGGTTTTGTTTCTCAGGACGTATGAAACACGGCCCTGGGTGGGTTTTTATCTCGGGACGTGTAAAACACAGGACCGAGCGGTTTTTGTTTCTCAAGACGCGTGAAACGCGGCCCTGGGCAGGTTTTATCTCGGGATATGTAAGACACGGCTCTGAGCGGTTTTTTGTTTCTTAGGACGCGTGAAACGTGGCCCTAGGCAGATTTTACCTCGGGACGTGTGAAACACGACCTCGACCGGTTTTTTCTTCTAACTTAGGACGCATGTAATGCGGGCTTGGGTTAGTTTGCTCTTGAGATGCGTGAAAGGCAATCCCAAGCAGTTTTGTTTCTACTTTAAGACACGTTAAGTGCGATCCAAAGTTGTTTTGCTTTCTATCTCGGGGCGTGTGAAACACGGCTCAGAGTAGTTTTTGTTTCTTAGGACGCGTGAAACGTGGCCCTAGGCGGGTTTTACCTCGAGACGTGCGAAACACAACCCCGAACTATTTTCGTATTCTTGTTTCTCGGGATGCGTGAAACGTAGCCCTGAGCAGTGTTTTCTTTCCTTGTCCTATGTTTTGGCGTTAGAAGATTGTGTTTTGAATCTCTTCGCTTTAAATTTGAAGCTGTATATTCATGTGTTGTTATATCTTACGTAGTCTACTTGACTTTGCTCATTGTATCACGTTGCACGATTAGTCGGCTTCGCGAAGCGTGTGAGTCCTGCTTTCAAAGTTGCATTGTGCATATCATTTGCATCTTGCCCAGAACTATGCTGGTTTGATTCCTTGCAAAGGGATACATAGGCAGCCTACGGACACAACCATTTCTTTCTATCTTGATTGTTTGTCCACGTCTTACAGCCTTGTCAGAATGGGTCGTCTCTGGGCTTTGACATTCACTCATGCTATTTCATGACTTCGAGCTCAGTCAAAGAGGGGCAACTGTAGACATCCCATTTTTGACTGCCCACAAGACTTAGGCACTTGGTTCGATACACTCGATGATGAAAGTTGAATTATGAATTCACAGCGATTTGAATTCAATCAGGCTCTCGAAATAACCTCAAATCTTTAACATTTACCTTGTTTGAACATGTGAGTTTCATTTTTGGATCTTTTTCCACTCTGAGTTAAGTTTGAATCAAAAAAATAGGGGAAGGCATCAACGCCTGACTGGGCATCAGTGATGGCCTGCCATGTCTATGAATGTCCGGCCGGCCCTTGGTGGCGAAAAACACTACTCTGGGTGGAAGCCCTCCAATTGTCCATTTTTGAAGATATTTATCACCTTTTGAGCTTGAATTCTATAAAAATGAAGCTGTGTTATTGTTTTGAGGGTTGATCAAAATTTAGAGAGCCTATATACACATTGAGAGCTCCTCTCTCCTCCATCTTCCATTGCAAGCAACCTTTGAGCTAACCTAGCTTCCTTGTATCATCTCTATGCTCCATATACAACCTTGTCTCACCACCGTAGAGTCTTAGTTGATCTTGGAGAAGCATAATTCAAGCTTGAGAGTGGGTTGAAACCAAGTTTGGATCACAAACAACAAGCTTACTCCTTGAAAGGTATAAGCTTGTTTTCTTCTCTCTTGCTTTCATTTCTTCCATTTGCTTCATAATTCTTACTGCTTTGTGTTGTTTTGAGTCTATTTGAAGTGTTCAAGGTTGGGTTTGAAGAGCTACCAAAACGGTAGAGAGAACTTGCTCCTTCTACACCTTTACCCATAGCTCAAACCCTTCATTTCCCACTCTTTTTCTTCGATATCTACACTGGTTTTCAGAGTTTTCAAAGGGCCAAAAATCATGTTTTGAAGTTTCAAAAGTGGAGGGGTTAGCCACTCCTCCTTATTCTTGCGTACTAGCCTTCGTTCTTTTCTTATTGTCTAGTTTTTTTTTGGCTATTTTCATTAACTTGTAGCCTCTGTTTTTCATATGTTAAGGGTTGTTTTGGGGGCTGTCCAAGCCTTTTACATTGGTTCATGCTTTGTTTAGTTCATTTGTTGTCTCATAAGTTAGAATACATAACTTGTTGTATGTAATTCCAAGCTTTCCTTTGCTCATTTCCATGTTTAAGAGCCTAAGTTTAAACAATCAATCCACCATCCATCTCTTTCATGCTTGAGAATGATTTCAACCAATTGAGGTTGCTCAAAACATGTAAGAGAGACTCCTACTTAATGGCTTAATCTTTTCGAAGATTCATTGCCAACAATATTGTTTTTCTCTCTTGCTTTAGAAGAACCTCTCGTTCGTCATTACTTCTTGTTTAGAGGACTTTAACATCACCATGGGCAAATGGAGTAAAGAATGACAAGGCCTCATAAAATTAGCTTAAAACTTGGATCAACAGACATAAAGAAAGTGGCTTAAATTGCTTCAACTTGGTCGGATGTTATGCCAAGTTACTTGTGTCAAGAGTCGTCACATGCTAATCCATGGCATTTTGATGATTCTTGAAGCATTGCAACCCCCCTCTTTGAGTTTATACTATGACAAGAGAGAGGGGTGGTCTTATTCTTTGCATTTTATTGACTTTTGTCCAAGATCACATCCGAGATCATCAAGCAATTAATTTGCTCATTGATGGCTTTGGAATCAATTTCGACCTTCTCTCGAGGCTTTCCCATGATAGAGGAGGAAGAAAGGGACAATCAGAGCTTGAGGACACTTTGTCTGCACTAGCTCACCTCAGAACACAAAAACAGAGCTTTGCACCAAATTGATGCACAGCCGGCCATCTGTAGGCCTGGCCAGCCATCAATGATGTACGGCCGGCCCTCAGTGTGTGGCCAACAGTGCAGTTTTGCAGAAAATAGAGGCAGTTGCTGAAGGTGAAACAAAGGCGGCTTGGGTAGATAGAGTAACTCTCAGGCGCTGTGCATGCAACCTTAATCCATTTGCACTTACACATTTTGTCGAATGTAATTAATTGTTTCATTCATGTTATAATTATCATAGTTGTAAATTAATCTTGTTGCAATTAATTAGTTTTAGTTAATTAATTTTGTAAAATGTTGTAATTAATTAAGTTGTTAATTAATTATTCAATTTCGTTTTGTAACTAGTTAGTTAACTAGAATAGTTAATAAATTTATTTGTTGTAATAATTAGTTAAGTAAATTAGCTAGTATTCATTCGATTTTGTAATAAGTAGCTTAATTAGCTTAGCTTAGTTAATTAGCTAATTTGTCTATTCGGACTCTCCTTCGTGAGAATGCAATATTGTAATAATGTGTATGTCTTCTAACCCCACGTCTTTCTCCCTTTTATTTAACTGCTTATGATGGTTAGTTTAGGGACATCAAGTTGTGATTAGCATAACTCATGTTTGCATCCATTTGTATTGCATGCATCGGGGCTCGGTTCATCATTCTAACTGCATTGGTAGTTCAATAATTCTTTGAATATGTGTGTAGACCGCATGCTGTTTAATTGATTCATTTACCATGTTAAGTAGCCGAACCTATTTAATTGTATATCGCATGTGTTGCATTAGTCATCTTGCATAAGTTAAGAATCATCCATTTTTCTAACTATTTTGTTTATTTTGGCTTAGAGTACTAGGTGAGTCTTTACTCGCTTTAGCATAATTGCATGTGTGTGGTTGTTGCCATGTTTCGCATGCTTACCATAGGGCTAAGTGCTTAAATGATAAAATGCGTGTATGCCTGTGGATGAAGGCTTATTGCTTGAATTGGAATAATTTGAGTAATGTTTATATGTGATCACTTTTTCAAGTGGTATATATTCAAGAAAATTTTGCAAAACAAACATGACTCGAGATGTTCCAATTCTTGCAATTTAGTCTATACTTGTGTGTGTGCATCACATAGTAAATGCTAGCCTTATAACCGGAACAAGAGCATATAATGTTGATAAAAATCATATCATGATTAGTATAGGCCGATCTTTGATCGGGCGAGTGGGGTGCTCGCTTTATGACCTTCCCCTCTCGTACCTAAGTTCTTGAGCTGAGACAATCTTGGTGATGACAGACACGTGGCCTTTGGCATGAGTCATGGGTTTCCTAAATTTTCCCAAAATAAAATATTTAGGTAGCGACTCTGTATCTGAGAAAGCAGTCCAATTTTGACAATTTGATTTAAAATTGATTTTCCAAAAGATTTGCTGGATTTGGACTCTTTGGTGTTTATCAATTTCACACTGCCCTTGTGAGATTAGAGTCAGAACCTCGGGAGTTTGAACTATAGGGCTATATTTCGAGCTTTCGAAAGGGGGTGCGAAAAAGCTGAGCTACAGTTTCTGGCGACTCTGCTAGGGAGTTAGAGAATTTGATTCAAAATTCATGATACGACATTTTATTTACAGTTATATGTTTCTGTGCATTGTGTAGACACCCCATTTTTGACGGCCCTTTAAGACTAGGATGTTCTTGTAGGTACATCTGATGGCAAGTCTGATTGCTCACCGAACACTTGACGTCCATGGTAGAATGCCACAGGTTTGAGCTTTCAAACCATGCATCCATTTTGTCTCATATTTGGACCATGTTTAGGTCTTTTCAAAGTGAAGTTGTTGATGGCCTGCCGACCATCCTTGAAGGCTTCCGGCCATGGCTTTTGGCCTGCTGGCCATTGATGTGCCTTGTCAGCCATCAATGAAGCCTTGTTGGCTATCACTGATGGCCAGCCGGCCATCAGTGTTTCCTGCAGATATTTTGTGATATTTTGTGCCAGCTATTTGCACAGGTTCATGCATCTTCCAACACATGTGTGGCTGGATGTTTGTGAGGGAATTTTGTATTTTCTATATATAGGACCCCTCTCTTGCATGTGGGCGGGTTAGAAAATTTTGAAGACAAAAATACTCTCTCTCTCTCTCTCTCTTACAATTTTGTGTTTTGAAACTTGTTTTCTCTACACTTTTGCATATACTTCCTTGATAGAAGTTACTTCTCTTTGAGCTGAGGTTCCTTGAGACTTGATTTGAGCTCTAACAAGTGGTTCTAGCTTGGATTTGTGCCTAGAATTGCTCTTTGCTTCAAGAGGTAGTTTACTTACTTTGTTCTCTTGATTAGCATGCTTGCTTTCTCATCTTTTTAAATGGTTTTCAGGTTGGTTTTGAACTAAAAAACCTCTATTTTTATGACCAGAAAATGGTGGTTTGAAGCCCTTTTTTTTTTTTTTTTTGTTAAGGGATTGTCCACCTTTTGGCTTATTAGCTTGTTAAGCTTTTGTGCTATTATTCACCATTTTCAAAACAATTTTTTTTAACCTTTTAACCACTAAATCTCAGAGATTTTTTAGTGGTAAAAATTAACTTTTGAAGTCCAAAATTGGAGGAGTTAGCCTCCCCTCCTTGTGTCTTGTTTGCATGCCTAATTAGCCTCACATATTAGCTTATTATTTTAGCTTTTTATGCCTTGAGTCCAGCATGTTTTTGCCTCTGAAATAACATGTTTTGGCTCTATTTTGGGCTGGTTAGTTCAGTTGAAGCTTGTATTGCATAGTTGTAGTGTAATTTCCTTCACTAGTTTGATGTTTTAATGCTTTGATCATCATTGTTTTGAGTTAATAGTATGTTTTAGTGTTGTTTTACACTTCATTCCAGCACCTAAAATCTCTGCAATCTCCCTCCATTCTTCACTCTTTTATTTGCTTTGAAAGTGGTTTCAAACCACTTGTTTTCCTAAGTGTGAAATTGAGGTGTTGTACCTAATGGTTTAATCCCTTAGGGGGTTTATTACCAATAGTGTAATGCCTCTTTCATGCCCAAGCAACTTTTTGTTTGAGCCATCTTTCCATTAGAAGACACTCACTTTAGGACTTAGTGGATTAAGGAATGATTTGGTAATTAAAATGAGTAAACAAAACATGCAAGTAAAAGAGGCTAGATAAGCATCCTTTAAGTTGTATTGCATGTGTTCAAATCAGATGTTAATTTGAACACAAGGAAAATGGGACATTTCATACTCAATAGTGATAAAATAGGTCATTTTCCTTGGTCTCCATTGCCCTTGATCATGCATGATAGGGTAATGGTCCTTTGAGTCATATTTGTGCATTTATCGAAACTGTACAACTTGGATCTTTGGCCATCATGCAATGAAATTGCTTGGTTGGTGGTTTTGGATCCAAGTGTGTCACTCCTTTGAGGTTTTGAAGTGATAAGGAGGGATACAGTACAAACATACCCTTGGAAAAACCTTCCTTTTGCTCTGTTTGTACTCTGTTGCAGTGTGGTGACTCAGAGCATCAGTGGTTGGCAGTGCCTCATCAATGGCCAGCAAGGCTTCATTTCTGGCCGGCAGTGCACCCCTTTGGTCAGCAGATGGCCGACAGCATCCCTCTATGGCCGGCAGGCCACTAGTGTAACCCTCAGCAAAGATTTGGTAAGGTAGAGCAGAAAGTTTTTAGAGTATGCTCAACCCTGCAAATAGAGCCTCTTAAAAGCAAAACGAAGGAATTTTCGGGGCGAAAACCGAGAGTATGCATCTTCCACTTTCCGAGGCGGAGCAGTGGCAGCATAGTTTAGTGCCTTGCATGATTAGTTAGTGTGCATGTTGTTTTGATTAATTAGTTTACTAGTTGATTAAAGTGTTATAATAATTACTAATTAGTTTGCTAGTTATTCATTTGATTTGTAATAATTAGCCTGATTAGCTTAGCTTAGATTAGCTTAGCTCTTATTCATTCAGACCCTCCTTCGCGAGGTCGTAATGTTGTAATAAGTGTGCATGCGTGCGTGTGTGTATGTCTTCCAACCCCGCGTCTTTCTCCCTTTTATTTAATCGCTTTCGATGGTTAGATTAGGGACATTTTTAATTAGCATACCTTATGCTTGCATGCTTACATCCATTCATTTGTCTTGCATGCACTGAGGCTCAGCGCATCATTCAAATTGCATTGCAATTTCAATACTTCTTTGAATACATGTTTCAAAGCATGCTATCAAGGTGTTGCAAATACCATGATTAAGTACCCGAGCCTATTTAGTTACATTATTGCATGTGTTGCATTAGTCATTTAATATAGTTAGGAATCATGCATTTTTCTAACTTTGTTTTCTTTCCTAGCTTGGAGTACTAGGTGGGTTTTTACGCTTTAGCATATCGCATGTGTGTTGATGTTGCCATGATTAGCATGCTTGCCATGATGCTATGTACTTACTTGCTAAACAACATGAATGCATGTGGATGAAGGCTTGTTGTTTGAATTGGAACAATTCAACAAATATGTGTTTTAAGCCCACGTTGTTGAGTGGCAAATCATGTTTTAAGCCCACTATGTTGGTGGCAAATCTGCATCTTTAAGCCCACTTGAGGGTGGCGAAATTCAAACCATTTTTGCAAACAAACATGACTTGAAATGTTCCAATTCTTGTGATGTAGTCTATACTTGTATGCATGCACATCACATAATAAGGTCAGATTAATAATCGGAATAAGAAAACGTAATGTTTATAAATAAATAAAAAAAATCATATCATGATTAGTAGAAGCTGATCTTTGATTGGGCGAGCGGGGGTGCTCAATTCATGACCTTCCCCCTTCGTACCTAAGTTCCCGATCCGAGACAACTTTGGTGATGACGAACACGTGGCCTTTGGCACGAGTTAGGGTTTTTTAAATTTCCCCAAAACAAAAATATTTAGGTGGCGACTCCGTATCTGGCAAAGCAGTCTAATTTTGGCATTATTTGATTTAAAATTGATTTTCCAGAAAGATTTGCCGGATTTAGACTCTTTGGTGTTTATCAGTTTCACATTGCACTTGTGAGACTAGATTCAGAGCCACAGGTAGAGTCTGAACTGTGAGGCCTTTCTTTTCAAACCTTTCTGAAAGGCGGGGCGCGAGAAAAAAGGCGATGCCACACATTGCAGTTGCATTGGTACGTTTAAGTCACCGTGTTTGCCATCTACTATTCCTAGACGGTTTGCCAGAGGCTTGCCTAAAAAGCTTGCCAAAAGGTTGACCGGTCGCAGGCTCTGCCACGATGGGAACATAACCCTTGGATCTAGACTGCCGCTGTACCGTTTGATCCTCCTTTCACTTCTCGGTGTTAGGTGTGAGAGGTATATTAGGTAGTCTTGTCGAGGTGCCCTTTTGACCATTTGGCCTAGTTGCATATTGAAAAGTCATAGAGACTGTTCCAAACTAGGACAGGTTACTCACCCGAATTCAGGAATGCGTGAAACCACTTTGTTTGAATAGTGAACCCTAGTTCCTAACCGAACTAGGACAGGGTAACCTTACCCCCTCATAGGGGTGTTTTGGATCTCACTTAATTGGTTTGTGCTTTACAGTGAAATTGTACAGGAATGTGTGTATCAGTTGCAAGTTGGGTATCAATTTTGGGGGGCAGAATTCGGTGTTGAGCGCAGTCCTATAGCTTTGATTACATTTGTGTCTTGTTAACGTTTGAGCTGAGTTTGTATGCATTTTTTTGATTTCTGCTTTCTTTTTGCTTTATTTCTTTTTGCTAGGTAGTTTATCACAATAGCTTCGGAATGTTCGGATATCCCCTAAGCACTCTGGACTCATGTCAGGAGGCTTTACAGATCCAGAGATCTTATTAGGGGACAACTTGTGTTTGCTTCACTCTCACCAGTTACTAGGCGGAGAAGAGTTAGGCATAATTCACCAGTCTACAATCACCTACATCTACTCAGACTCAATCTTCTACATCCAGTCCAGTACGAGATTACTCGCCCATCCCGATGGCACAATATCCCTCAGTTGGCATGGAGGACCTAATCCATCACCTTCAATAAACAGTTGAAACCATGCAGCAAGACACTACTCGTCAGGTCGAGGTCACAGCATGCCAGACTGAGGTCATCAATAGGCTACAACAAAACCAGCCACAACCGGCTACAGCTTCTGTATCTCATGCACCTCCTGCGAGTATCCCAGCACCCAAAATTACTGCTAATGCCCAAGCTAAGAATAAGGGCAACCCGGTAGACCCCATCCTACCACAAGCCTCCAAGGCACCTGTGTACCAAATTGAGGCGCCATTTGAATTTGAAGTTGACCCGACTGTTCTTAAGGTCAACAAGCTGGAGAAGCTTTTCAAGCGGGCACGGGGTGTGAACTCTATCCTCGACATCGAAGATGGATATACTGACTCTGTAGTAACCTTGCCAAACCGGTTCAAAATGCCACACATAGATCAGTTTGATGGTTTCGGAGACCCCATGGTTTATCTTCGGTTATTCTCAGACATTCTGCGACCGATGGGCCTTACCAAATTGAAAAAACTCTCACTCTTTGGATAGACCCTATCAGGTATAGCAGCTATCTGGTATGTGGAGCTTGAGGATTCTATGAAGCAAAGTTCGGAGGAAATGGTTGAGGCCTTTATTGCATAGTACTCCTACAACACCCAAATCGAGGTTATAACCCGTGATCTTGAAGCAATGCGCCAGGAGCTAAAGGATGGCTTCTCAAAATTTGTAACAAGGTGGAGGGCCAAGGCTTCAATGATGACTACACGACCTTCAGAGAAAGACTAGATAAGAATGGTAGTTTGTAATCTACACATGAAATTACTGCAAAAAATGATAGTCCTATCCCTGTTCACATTCACCGAGCTCCATGAGATTGGAGTTCAACTTGAAGACGCCATGAAATATGAATTAATAACTGATGAGAAAGAGTAGGCCAAGAGACCTATTGTGCATAGTTTCAATGCAACCACTAGTGGAAGCATAGCTACGCGGCCGTCGGATGTGAATGTTGTCACCGCCACAACCAAGACCGTCGACCCCTTTGCCAATACAACTCCACAAACTTCAAACAACCCGACCCGATCTTAGAGGACCTTCACTCCACTCTACATGCCTTTATCCTAAGCCATGAGGGTACTGATCAAAAAGGGGCACCTCAAGCCGTTAGATCCTCACCCACTACATGATCCTCTCCTACCAAAACACAACCCAACCAAGTACTGAGCAGCACGGTCACGACATCGACCAATGCTTCAAGCTATGTCATGAGATTTAAGATCTCATTGACAAGAAGGTGATCGCACCACCCCAAAAGCCAAATGTAAGTACTAACCCTCTCCCGGCCCACAACTAAGTTCCTATACCTCACAATCTAAACCTAATCCATACACTGGCCCTCCCCTACAACCCTAGTGTATATATTACCCCTTCCCACTTACCAAGGCCAATTGTGTTCATTCCTGAAAGCACAAATTTGTGCATGATGGACACGTCCACACTTCAACCTGAACTCGTGGTGGTGACAGTGGCAGAAGAAGGGAGGCTGACCTTAGAGGAGAGTATGAGTCCGTTGCCTGAGTGCTCTGAGGGCTTGTCTGAGGGGGTGTACAATTCGTGTTGCTACATTGTGCCAGTTGATCAAGCCAAGCCAGAAGTGGTATTTCTAACAATAGTGGAGGTCAGTGTGGTTAGAGAGGATGGCCTGAGCCAAGGTTTGGATGATCTGGCAGAGCTAGAGGAGGACTTAGACAATCTGCAGTTCTATGACAAACAAGATCAAGGGGATGTACAGATTAACTAGTTTAATTTAAATGGATCGACAGATAACTCAGGGTGGTTGAGTGATGAACCTGACCGGGAGGAAGGAACTAAAACAAACCAGAAGAAAAGGAAGCAAGAATAACTGTAGTGGCCAAAATGACTAATGAAAATGGGAAACTTCTGAAGAGCCCTGATGTCGAGAATTTAGCTCAAGAATTGAACACTGTGAGTACTGCGGACACCGAACAAGAAGCTGCGTTGAAGTAGTTTGAACAAAAGAGGATTCAAGACAAGCATAAAGCTGTGTTGGTCCAACACACTATGGGGGATGCCTGTAATGTCAGAGTAATTCAAATGGAGCCGGACAATTGTTTGTCGGTTGCTAAAGGTGTATGGTGGAAAGATGATGATCTACACATAGTTCACGATGATTAAGACTGGGATGAATCCTTTCCAGATAAGACGTGGTACACTGAGAAGATTGACCAAATGACAAGAAGTGGGCGGTATTTCAAACCACCACACTTGGACCAAGCTGAGGCCTCTGGGAAAGATAGAGAAGTTGAGAAGCAGAAAGAGAAACAGTTGGAAGAAGAGGCAGTTTTGAAGCAACTGAAGAAGATCCAAGCTGACATGTCGATCTGGGGATTGCTCAAGGCTTCTTAAGTGCATCGACAGGCTATACTATCAGCGATGGATAGGGCCAAGCTGTCCATTGACACCACCCCTGAACAACTTGTGAAATTAGTTTCCCAGGAGGTGCTGCGCCAACTTTAACCTTTTCCAAGAAAGAACTGCCGCCAGGAGGCTCAGCACACATGAAACCTCTGTATATATCTGTTGAGTGTAGAGAAAAATGGGTGCCAGTGGTGTTGGTCGATACTGGGTTGGCTATCAATGTATGTCTGTCTCGTACAACTTATGTCATCAGTCTGAACCAGTAGATTTTGGGCCTACAGCCCAAGTGATTCAGGCATATGACAACACAAGTAGGGAGGTGATGGGCACAATACAAATCCGAGTTCAGGTTGGCCCAGCTCAACAGGACGTCGAGTTTCATGTCTTAGACATCTCGGCCACCTTCAACTTACTGCTAGGAAGACCCTGGCTGCACCTAGTGAAAACAATCTCTTCTACCCTCCAGCAAATGTTGAAGTACCCTCACGAGAAGGGAGTGGCTATTGTGTTCGGGAATTCGTCCATACATCTTCTACCAGAGGTAACTACACCAGTACTGGAAATCGACCATGGCGAGGAGGATGTATTCCTTTTAGGGTTTACTCTGGCCGAGGCCTGGGCAATGCAAAACATCTTGGCAGCTGATGAGGGCTTGTATGTTAGTGCCTAATCAATCAATTTCATAAACAAGCTTCAAGATGTGCCAGGAATGGGGTTGGGAAGAAGTGGTTAGAAAGGCATCACAGTATTGGCCGATGTGCCGCATAATCCATATGCCTTTGGTCTTGGCTATACGCCCACCAAAGAGGATTGGGCCAGGAAAAGAGAAGAGATGGAAGACAGAGCTATAGCCAAGTAGGCCGAGAAACACTATGAGCTTGTTCACAGGCCGATCCGGGGAATGCTAAATGGTCATTTTGTTCGGGAGGGTGAAGACTTCCCATTTTGTGGCTTTCTCGAGCCCTGGTTGAATTCGGCAAAAGCAACGTGTCCCTGGCTTTGAGATCTTCTACGACCTACAGTTGCAAGACAGTGATGCTAAGGAAAAAGGTTGCGCCAACTGTTGAAGTTGAACGGAGTATAGAAAGTGACTCGGACAAGAGTGAGCTTGAAGTAGGGGCAGCACTGGCATGTCTCCTTTCAAATCCTCTAGTCGACTCAGAGAGCTTGGAGGATAACTTGACCATCTTCATGATCGAGGACCAACCGGGTGGGAACCCTTGTAACAGCATTTTGGATGCATTTGAAACACCATCTCTCGTTCACTAGAGGAGGGTTACTTGTCTAGTAGTTCTAAATTAGGTAGTGAGCCAGAATCTAATTCCACAGAGTCTATGGAGTCGGAATCGGATTTCGATTCTTTTGAGTCTAAGTCCAGTATTCCTGGGGGTGATAACCCAGATGCCAAGGTCTTGTCCAGGTCCTCTTTTTCTTTTTCTTTTGAGTCGGTTGTAACCGAAGAGCTAGATGAGCTGGACTTTATGAATGAGAATGCCGCTACTGATTCTGAGTATTTCTCTGTGCCGCTTGTTTATTACATTGACTAAGACTTTCAAAATTTTAATGAAAACGAAGAGGAAGAAATTCCTCTGGTTTTGAAAAATTTAATTAATCGAGAGGAGGAGAGGCTTGCAAAACCTCTTGATGATGAAATCATTGCTTTTAATGTGGGTACTGAGAAGGATCCGCGTTTGGTCCAGATCAGGTTCACGTTGTCTACGGAGGAGCGTGAACGCTTAGTCGCTTTATTAAAAGATTTCAAAGATGTTTTCGCGTGGTCCTACGAAGGCATGCCTGGAATTGATCCTGAGATTGTACAGCATTGGATCCCTCTCGACCTTGAGGCCCAACCGTCAAATAGAAATTGCAAAGAATACGCCCCGATTGGGCTTTGAAAATTAAGGAAGAAGTTACCAAATAGATTAAGGCAGGGTTCTTGCTTGTGTCTCAGTATCCAAGGTGGTCGGCCAACATTGTTCCAATCCCAAAGAAGGATGGCATAATCGGAGTCTATGTCAATTTTAGGGATTTGAATAAGGCTAGTCTGAAGGATGATTTTCCCCTGCCACATATTGATGAGTTGGTAGACTTTACCGCGGGCCATACATTGCTCTCCTTCATGGATGGATTTTTTGGGTATAACCAGATTCTGATGGGGCTCGAGGATAGAGAGAAAACTACTTTCACTATGCCGTGGGGAACCTACTGCTATAGGGTGATGCTATTTGGGCTGAAGAATGCCAGGTCTACTTATCAAAGGGCTGCAACCACTATTCTGCATGATATGGTCCACAAAGAGGTCGAGGTCTACGTGGATGACATGATTGTCAAGTCCAAAGAAAGAGAGGGCCACTACACCACCTCGAAGAAATTCTTTCAACGGATCAGAGAGTACAGACTGAGGTTGAACTCGTAGAAGTGTACTTTCGACGTGACAAAAGGGAAAATGTTGGGCTTCTTGATCACACAGAGGGGCATCAAGGTAGATCCTTCCAAAATCAAGGCCATTTTAGAAGTGCCACCACCAAGGACTGAAAAAGAGGTGCGAGGCTTTTCGAGTAAAGTGCAATTCATAAGATGGTTTATTTCTAAATTAACCATGACTTGTGAACCACTTTTTGGTCTCCTGAAGAAAGGAATGAAATTCTGATGGGATGATCGATGTCAATTTGCTTTTGAGCAGATCAAGCAGTACCTTCAGAATTCGTCTGTGTTATCGTCGCCAGAGCCGGGGAAACCTTTGATTTTGTATCTATCAGTAACAGACACAACAATGAGATGCATGCTTGCTCAAGAATTGAGGATAGGGTGGAGAAAGCCATTTACTACTTGAGCAAGAAAATGTTGGATTATGAGACTCGCTACACTCCGTTGGAGAAAGCTTGCTTAGCCTTGGTATGGGCTACCAGGAAGTTGAGGCACTACTTGTTTGCTCACTCTGTAATTCTGGTTTCGAGATTGGATCCCATCAAATATCTCTTTGAGAAACCAGCGCTTATGGGTAGGCTAGCCCATTGGTTGCTTCTTCTCTCCGAATTTGATTTGAAGTATGTCACTCGCAAGTTAGTCAAGGGGAGAGCTGTGGTAGAGTTCTTGGCAGATCACCTAGTAGAAGGGGATAAAGCGGTAGAATACTTATTCCCAGATGAAGCTATTCTGCAAGTCGAGGAGGAGACTTGGACAATGTATTTTGATGGAGCGTCCAATCAATATGGTTATGGAATAGGTGTGTTGCTGATAGCACCCAGCAATTCCCATATACCTTTAGCCTTCAAACTCCGGTTCGAGGTATCTAATAACGAAGCAAAAATGAGGCATGTATCGTTGGCTTGGAAGCCGCCCTGGAACTAGGGGTAAAATGGTTGGACGTCATCGGGGACTTGAACCTAGTTATTTCTCAAGTAAATGGAGACTAGAAAGTCAAAGAAGAAAAGATGAAGATGTATCATCAGACCCTGGACGTTCTGATTCCTAGGTTTGAAAAGCTCACTTTCACGCATCTACTAAGAGAGAACAACAGGTTCGTTGACGCCTTATGATAGATATCCTGCTGGGAGTCCAGATGCGTCTGATCATCATTGAGCAAAGATAGAGGCCGGCCTATGAGACTATCACCGCAATAAATGAAGCGTAAGATCAAAACCTTTGGTACTATGATATCTGGAACTTCTTGGAAAAGGAGATGTATCCACCAAGGGAAAATGCCATGGACAAAAGGGCAATACGACAGATGGCCATCCAATTTATCATTTGTAGAGGTAAACTGTACAAGAAAGGTCATCTGGGAATGCACAAGTTGTGTGTCGAAGAAGAGGAATCAAAGTGCTTGATGGAGGCCATCCATGGAGGTGAGTGCGAAGCACACATAAACGGAGTAATGTTAGCCTGGAAGATTCTCAGGTAAAGTTACTACTGGTCTACTATGGAGGAGGGTTGTATCGGTTTTGTTCGGCAGTTCCATAAATGCCAAATTCATGCGAATCGCATGAATATCCCTCTGTCAAAATTGTACAACATGACTTTACCATGGCCTTTTTCTGTCTAGGGAATAGACGTCATCGGCGCAGTCACACCAAAAGGGTCGAATGGGCATGAATACATCTTGGTGGCAATTGATTAATTCAAAAAATGGGTGGAAGCTCAGTCCTACGCAGTGTTGAAAGCAACACATGTGGCTAAGTTCATTAAAAACAATATCATTTGCCGATATGGAGTCCTAAACGAGATCATTTCAGATAATGGTTCTCATTTCAAGAAAGAAGTGATAGACTTGTTAGAGAAATACAATGTGGCTTTCCATAAGTCATCTACATACCGACCGCAAAGCAACGAAGCTGTTGAGGCCACCAACAAGAACATCAAGCATATTTTGCAGAAAATGGTTGAAACCTACAAAGATTGGCTAGATAAATTGCCATTTGCACTCTGGGGCTACAACTCTTCAATCTGAATGTCTACAGGGGCAACTCCTTATTCTCTTGTCTATGGGATGGAAGTTGTTCTGCCAATCGAAATAGAAGTCTCGTCACTGCGGGTTGTGGTTGAGTGTCAAATAGCAGAGGCGGACTGGCAATAGTGCAGGTTTGAAGAACTGATGCTGTTTGATGAGAGAAAGCTAAAAGCATTGTACAATGTTCAGGGTTATCAACGCAAAATTGCTAGGGTTTTTAACAAGAAGGTTATGTCCCGGAATGTCAAAAAGGGAGATTTGGTACTGAAAGACAACCGAGCTCCCATCCATGACCCTAGGGGCAAGTTTAGACCCAATTGGACTAGTCCTTACATCATCAAAACTATCTGGTCGGGTAGAGCTATTATTCTCATGGACCTGGATGATCTAGAATTGTCCCAACCGATCAACATGGACAACTTGAAGAAACACTATCCTTGAGAGGCTTGCTAGGCTGAAAACCCGGAAGGGCGACCTAGGCAAAAGTTAGAGCATAAAAAAATTAGAAATAAAGAAAAACTGAGTTCGCAAGGTTGAAAACCCTAAAGGGCGGCCTTGGCAAGAGTTAGAGTGCAAAAGGAGAGTTAATACTCTAGTGAACCTGAATCAAACTACGTAAGGCCTGATTCCCGTCTTTGGGATACGTAGGCAACTTCATCTTGAAGTCCAGCCGTAAACACCTCCAAATCAACTGTCCTGTCCATGTGTCTGATCAAGTCATCTTTGTCTGTTCTTTACTTAAGAGTTCGGTTGTGATCTTTACTCTGAGAGAAGAGCTGGTTACAATGCTGAGAAATGGTGTTCAAGCAAGGGGCAATTTGTGATCTTTTGATTTGGGGTTGTACATCTCGTGGATTGATTCCGTTCGTGTCAAGTGGTGTTCTTTTTCAAAAATGGTTTTGGAAAGTATTAATAAAAGTTGATTTTGCTCAAATTTTACCTTTTACAACTTAGACCATTTTTGGACCAAAAGGAAAACTTTCAGTGCTCATAACTTTAATTTCAATGATTTCAATACAAAGTTCTACTCTCTAATACAAATCAAAGTTGCTTTTATTACATTGAAAAAACTTGAAAAGAAAGGTCAAAGCAATAAACTAGGGGTATAGATGAGTCAGGTGCTCCTACATTCCTCGCTCATGCTTGTGGAAGTTTCTAAAGCCAAAGTGGGCCCGGTTTGTGCCTCATCCTCAAGCCAAGCCAAGCATTCGCCAGAAAGACGTAACTGAAACTAGGGGCAGGGACTAGAAGCTCTCTCATCCTCTAAGTAGTAAGGTAGCTAGCCAAATGTGAACCTCGGATGGGGAATGAAACTGGGTACTCTACTCCCTCCTCCAGGTAGGCCTGATCATGCCCAAATTGGCGTCTGAACCGGAACAGGAAGAAGAATACACAATGAGTCAGGTCAATCAGTTGTATGCCGGGCTACCAAGCCATGCTGTAACTTATCTCAGTCAAATTATGCCAAGGGCAATGCCAGGCTATGTCAGCAGCAGACCTGTGGCACATCTATTGGCACCACCACCCCTTGTTGGGGAAATCCACTAGCTATTGGCGAAAAAAGTACGCTTGAGCTGAATATGTAGGGCAGGAGTCCACTACCTTCAGCTTGTCCATTGACCAAACCTGAGGAGGGATAAAAGGAAAGAGCGATTAAAGAATTGAGAGATGCATGTTGAGAGAAAAGTGAGAAAAGGGTTTTGAGAGAAAAATAGAGCATGAATGCCAAGTGATGTGAGAAATACATATGAAAAAGGATGGGAAACAGTACCTATAGAAGTAGTGGACTCCCCGCAAATTTGGTAGTTTTCTGTTGATGAAAAACGTCCAGGCCCATCAAAGTCTTGGCCAGCACTAAGCCAATGCAACTCTTGCCTTCTTTCAAACTTTGGGCTACTTTGACCAATCGAATGCTGGACCCACCGCAACTTGGGGCAAAAAGGAAATGAACCAGTATACACAAGCAGAGGGCATGTTGCCGAAAGCCTTGCCAGAGAAGGTCGCTTCGGTCACTAACTCCAAAAAATTGATGAATTTGGCTGGGAATATCCAGCTCTCCATTCTGAACCAAAGATCGAACCTCATGTAGAGTGAACCCACGCATCCATCCCAAAGCTTGGACGTGGCCGAAACGAGGCAGAGGTATGACTTCCTCATCGTGCCGAGATTCCATTAGTGCCTGAAATTCTTCAATTGGCGGGTATATTTCTTGTCCCCCGAAGCTAAATACATGTGTGACTGGGTTCCAACATCGAACCGTGGCATGGAGGAATGGAAAGCAAAGAGATGTTCAACTTATAGGAAAAACGAAGCCACGAAAATTCACTTTTTTCGAACCATCCAAAGTGATTATCTAGTCTTGAAGCCTGCTGACAAATAATATCTCCATTTTGAGAGCAAAATATCAAAGACTTGTGAGTTTGCCAGAAAAATAGCATGGGAGCACTATTTATAGAGTTTGAGAAGGAGCTGACCATGGTAACTGGACAGCACTGACCGACATCACACTGATGGCCAGTTGTGCATCAATGAAGCCCGACTGGGTCTTGGTGCTGGTCCAATGCAGTTCAATTGCAGCAAAAGATGGCCTTTGTTCGGGTGGACTTTAACTGTACTTTTGAGTTTTGTTTTGTTTGTACAAAGTGTTTGTTAGCTTTTTTGACTTGTTTTCATCTTGTTTTTCTATTATTGAGTTTTATTTTACATTTTGACCGGTTGTAAGTCATTGTCCGATTCACAAATCAATTTAAGAACAAAGCATTCACAGTTCTAAAGGTTACAATGCAAGGGTTACACCATTCATCACATGCAAATGCAATTCATCATATTGTGCAAATAGATCATTCAACAAAACTTGTCTTTTTATAACTGGAGAGACCAACCCCAATCATTGTTTTACAAAGCTAAAACAAAAGAAAAGTCTTCGAAAAAAAAAAGGTTTTATAACTACATAACAAAACGAAAGCAAAAGCAAAAGCAAAATAAAAGCAAAATCATCATCATCATCAGTAGCCCATCCTCGCTCTCTTCTTCCTCGGCTGTAGAGGAGGTTCATCACTGTCATCACTAGGGTTGCTCAACTGCAGGTCAATCTCCTCTCCCTCATCCTTAGGGGTCGTGCACCCATCAAAAGACCCCTTGGAAGGTGAGCGTTGCCTCACTCGACCTATCCCCTGGTCGGCGCCTCCTCGGTCTCTCATTGTGCCCCATCTCCGCCTACTGGCTACAGAGGTCCTACAGGCACTGCTGGCCCCAGCTTAAGCTAAATAGAGGACATATATTAGTAGGAGTAAACAAAGTGTATAGTATGGCAACAAGTACAGTCTGGCGACAATAGTAAATCGTAGATACAATGTACCTCGATCCCATGGACGACTAAGGCAGTCTGCCTCCTCTGTACCATCTAAAGCAATCAGTCAATCGTTCGAAGAAGCTCGTCACCAAATACCCGGGGTATTTGAAAAGGAAAAAAATCTAAGAAAGGCATACAGAATTAATAGTAGAACAATGAATAGGAATGACAGAAAATAATCTAAAGTGCAATATGGACTAGCATAAAGAAATATGTACCTACTCAACGCCAAGGGCAAACACGAGCCTACGGTCCCTCTCCTCGATGTGCTTCAGTGGGATTTGCTTGATCACTTTGTCAGGACACATGTATATGATCTCGGTGGGGATCACAGGAAATCAAAGAATTGGAGCAACGGCAGGCGCACTGCCAGCTCCAACAGCAACAGTAGCAACAACCTCTAGCACAGCTCGAACCACACTTGGAGTAAGAGGTGCCATCACTCGAGTGTGTAAGAAGTTTGTAAAATCACCAAGCTCATGATGACAATTGCTGTCCTTGCCAATCATCAAAAGGTCGAGCTCAGGACCATCCTGTAGATCATCCACTACCTTCATGCTGGGAGGAGGAGGATGTGGAATGTCGAGGTCAGCAACGCCTCGCATTGTGGATAAACCTCAGGTGGTACGCTTGGCCAAAGGGGCCCTCGAACAAGATCCTCATTGTGGAGGCATGTCAGGCAGTGGTTGTAGACACCCCATTTTTTACCGCCCTTAAGACTTGGGTGCCACTGATTGATATTCGATGGTGTAGGTTATGTTGTGCAAAGGTTCAATTTCTTTCAAATCCCAACCTTACACCCCATTTTGGACCAAAACTCTTTTGACCAAAATGATTTTTAGACCTTAAAACCCTCTTTTCAAAATATTTTTGAAAAAAGTTTATACGATGTTCTGAGGCTCGCATTTCATTAAAAATCGCACTTTTCAGAAAACCGAGCAAGGACAAAGTGGAAATAAATGAAAGAGAGGTGAACATTTTGAAAAAATCTTTAAAACATTTTGTTTAGAGGTTTGGACTTGAAGAAAATTAGAGGAGAGGAAAGAAACCTAGTTGAGGGAGAAGTTGGGCATGAACCGTTAAGAGAGAACCGGACAGTCTTCACTAAATTAGATCTATCCTTTTGTACACATGGAATTAAGTTGTGAGGCAACCATCATTGGAAAGTGGACTTCCGAAGCTTCATTTTACACTCAAGAATCTCCTAAAGCTGAGGCCAGATGAGGGAGATATGGCTGGTTGAAGTTGGGTATGAATCCGGGTAGGAGCCAAACTAAGCAGTCTTCACTAAAATGCACATAACTTTTTTCACACTTGGAATTTTGAAAGAAGACTTTCGAGGCTTCAATTTAGGCTCAAGAATGACCTGAAAAGGAGTCCATATAAATGAGATATGCCCATTTGAAGTTGGACCTGGATATCAGATTTTTGATGTCGCCCATTGGTAGTGGCCTGTTGGCCATGGGTGTGGCTGGTCGGCCACCAATGATAGCCGGTTGGCCACATGTGTCCAAAAGCTCAGATTTTGCAGATATTTACCGCCAGCTGTCTCCCACAAGCTTCAGCTGTCGGTTTTGTTGATATTTTCAACCAAGGCTCTTGTATTTCTATATATAGAGTCCATTCTCTATTGTTTTCAAGGCTAGAAAGATTTGGGAGCCTCTTTCTCTACAATCCTCTCTCTCTATAATTCTCTTTCTCTAGATTTTTCTCTCTCTTGCTGTAATACCCCTGTTTCGTAATATGTTAATTGGTCCTTAATATGATTATGATTATGTGTTTAATATGATTTTATGTGCCATTATGTGATTTTGAATTTCTATTTGTCCACCGTAGGAATATCTATTTGATTATCTGCTTTGGAAATTAAATTTAAGGCCTTATTGGCCACAGGACCTGAAATTGATTACGCCATTGTGATTGGCATAATTTTTAGAACCTACGGTGGAATTTAATTGAAAATTGATTTGGGTCAGATTAAACTGATTAAGTTGATTAATTAGTGCCCAATTGCTTCATATTAAAGTAATGTGTGGGTGGGAGCTTGTAAGGGACTTTATACACTCAAACTCCCTCTTTAATTCTCATTTTTGGCTAATAAGAACTCTAAGAAAAGGGGAGAGAGGGTCGGCTATGGGAGATTAAGGGGGGAATTGTGCAATTTTGGTCTTAAGGCTTGGAGAATTGAAGTCCAACTCTAAATTAGACCATAGATTGAGAAGATTGAGCTCTTAGGTAAGTGATTGATTATGAATTCATGAGTTTGAACTTGTAATTTTGTGAATTAAAGATTAATTGGTGATCAAGAACAAGAGTTGTGCTCTAATTGATGAATTTGAAGTTGAAATGCACATGCATATATAGGATCACCATGATTTTGCATAAACAAGCATGTATTAAGTTGAATGTGGAAA
The DNA here is from genome assembly GCA_025200525.1 of Camellia lanceoleosa. Taxonomy (NCBI): domain Eukaryota; kingdom Viridiplantae; phylum Streptophyta; class Magnoliopsida; order Ericales; family Theaceae; genus Camellia; species Camellia lanceoleosa. The sequence goes on from CM045761.1 coordinate 30,312,218, forward strand.
TATGAGTGTTAAATCCTACATGCAAGCATGTTTTTGTTGTGTTCCATGAGAATGAACACCATTTGCATTAACTGGAATAGAAATGAAGTCAAGATTAGCATGCATGTTTGAATAATTAAAGATAGGAGCTTTGAATGCATGAATGAATATGATAGAATTGAACTTGAATTAAATTGAGCCATGCATGTGCTTGATTCATGAAATTGAGCCCCATGATGATGTGTTTTGGTGTTTATACCATGTTAATACAAGAATATGTAAAATTAGAGCCATAGTATGCAAGAAACATTGGTTGAATGTCGAATTTGGACTCAAGAACACAATCTGGGAAACCCATAATTTTGATTTCTGCTCGAGTGGGGTAATGGCCGCTCGAGTGGGAAAAATGTGCTCCCAGTATTTTTTTACAGACTTGGTGTCCACTCGAGCGGGGGAGCTATTTAGATAGGCCTTCTGCTCGAGCGTCCTATTACACGCTCAAGCGTATTTTTCATGCAACCAGTACCTTTGCAGGCCTATGAGCTAGTTTGATATGAAAGGCCTATGAGCCAATTTGATATGAAAGGCCTATGAGCCAGTCTGATATAAAGGCCTATGAGCCAGTTTGATATGAAAGGCCTATGAGCCAGTCTGATATAAAGGCCTATGAGCCAGTTTGATATTAAAGGCCTATGAGCCAATTTGATATGAAAGGCCTATGAGCCAGTCTGATATAAAGGCCTATGAGCCAGTTTGATATGAAAGGCCTATGAGCCAGTCTGATATAAAGGCCTATGAGCCAGTTTGATATGAAAGGCCTATGAGCCAGTTTGATATGAAAGGCCTATGAGCCAGTCTGATATAAAGGGCTATGAGCTAGTTTGATATGAAAGGCCTATGAGCCAGTTTGATATGAAAGGCCTATGAGCCAGTCTGATATAAAGGCCTATGAGCCAGTTTGATATGAAAGGCCTATGAGCCAGTTTGATATAAATATGGGCTGAAGGCCGTTTGATATAAATATGGGCCGAAGGCCGTTTGACATAAATGTGGGCCGAAGGCCGATGGACATAAACGATTAGGCCGAAGGCCGATGGACATGAATGAATGGGCCAGAGGCCGTTTTGACATAAACGAATGAGCCAAAGGCCAGTTTGATCCGAATAATACGAATGAATTGGGCCCGAGGCCGTATGATGTGTTTGGAACCTCAGTTACTTAACTTGCATATATTTATGTATGTATGTGTTAGTTAGAAATGCAAATTGGGCCCAAGGCCGTTCGATGTATATTGTTCCAATGTATATTCGTTATTTGATATTATTCACTGGGCTATCGCTCATGCTCATCCATGTGTTTGTAGGTGAGCTAAGAGAGGTCCAGACCCCGCCCCTGTGAAGCCAGTGTAGAATAACTAAGGTTTGGAGAGTCAGCCTTTGTGTCTCACGTACGAGACACATCTTCGCCCTTTTGCCATTCTATGTAATTTTGTCATGTTGGCGAAGCCCTTGTACATGTCTGTATATAGTTCCCACGGGTTGACTTGGTTTTTGGATGATCCTGTTGTATGGAACTTTTTGGTACTGTAATTCTGTTGTGAGTTATTAATATATTTATGTCTGGAATGTTATGACATGCATGTAAGCACAGCTCTATGGACAAAGTTTTAAATTACTTCCGTTCGGCCCCTTTTGCTCTAATGAGTTTTGTCTTATTTGTTTTGAGGCCATAGGTGATCTCATGATTACTGGCAGGTTATGGCCTTAACCCATAGGGGCGGTTTCGGGTTGTGACACTTGCCCTTTTGTGCATACAAGTAGAGATACACTTCTAGTTTTCCTATGAACCCTTAACCAAAGTTGCTTATCTTTGGGTTGAGATTCCTTAGGACCTTCTTTTGAGCTTTATAAGGTGATTTTAGCTTGATTTAGTGCCTCATTTGTGCCTAAAGTCTGCTTAGCTTCAAGAGGTATAACCTTTACCCTTTAAGCTTGTTTTTTATACTTGTTTTTGCCATCTTTTTGTACTGTTTTTGGGTTGCTTTTGAACTGAAAAAGCCTCTATTTTTATGACCTAAAAATGGTGGTTTGAGGCTATTTTGTGTTAAGGGGTAGTCCATCCTTCTTGTTGCTTAATTGTTTAGACTTTTGCACCATTTTTCATCACCTTCAAATCAAACTTTTTAGGCCTTTTAACCATTGAAAATCAGAGGATTTTCAGTGATGAAAACCTCATTTTGAAGTCCAAAATTGGAGGGGCTAGCCTCCCCTCCTTGTGCCTTGTTTACATGCCTAGTTAGCTTTGCATGCTAGCATGTTTTTCTAGCTTAATTTAGCTCAAGTCTAGCATGATTTAGCCTCTGAAATAACCTATTTTAGCTCTATTTTAGGCTGGTTAGTTTGTTTGAGTTTTGTTTTACATAGTTGTCGTGTAACCCCATGCATTAGCTTAATGTTTTGGCTCTTCATGACTTGAGTCCAACATGTTTTCCAACTGATTTTGGGCTATAAAAACTCTATGTTTTTGGGCTGAAGTTTGGGTCCTAAGGCCATTAAAGGTTGAGAGGTTGATAGCCCTTCTTTGTACCTTGTTTTAGAGGCCTTTACCCATATGTTTCCCACCCTTGTATCATCTTTTTCAGAGCTTTTAAACACTATTTTTCAGAGCTATTTCAGTGGCTAAAAATATGTTTTGAAGTCCAAATTTGGAAGGGTTAGCTTCCCATCCTTGTATCTTGCTTATTAGTCCAGCATGCTCCTTATTTTAGCCTATTAATCTAGCCTTTTCTAGCTTAATTCCAGCATGTTTTAGGAACTGTTTTAGACTAATTTAGGACTATTTTGAGCTATTGACTACATTTGAGCTTTATTTTGTATGCCTCTAGCATAAAGGTCCTCACAAGGGTGGTGTTTTAGGCCATTAGACACCTCTTGTTTGAGTTGATTGCATGTTTTGGTGTGGTTTTGCACTTCATTTCAGCACCTAAAGCTCTGCAACCTCCCTCATTTCTTCACGTTTTCATTTGTTTTGAGGGTTGTTTCAACCTTAGGGTTGTTTAAGCTTGAGGTTGAGGCTCATGCTTAATGGTTTAATCCTCTTTTGAGGGTTCATTACCAATGGCATGAAGCTTTCCTCATGCCTTGAACTACCCCTTGGTTGACACTTCTTTCGCTTTAGAAGACACTCACTTTTGGACTTAATCGATTAAAGAATGAATCGGTAACTAAAATGGGTAAACAAAATGAATAAGTAAAAGAGGCAAGATAAAGTATCTTTCGTGTTGCATTGCATGTGTTCGGATCGGACATTAATCCGAACATGAGGAAAATGAGACGTTTCATACTCAAACTGATGAAACGCGCCACTTTTCTTAGTCACCATCACCCTTGATCATGCATGATAGGGTAGTGGTTTTGTGGAGTCTTGTTTTGCATTCATTAAGCTTGTACAAACTTGGTTCCTTGGCGATCATGCATGGAAAATGCTTGGTTGATGGTTTGAGAGCCAAGGGTTGCACTCCTTTGAGCTTATGTGATAATAAGGAGAGTAACTGTAACAACCTTGATCCCTGATTAAAGTTAACCCATGATTAGTTATGCCTAACAAATAATTAAGGAGAAACCTTGAGTTAATTATATGTGGATTGCATCATTTTATGTTTATATCCGTTTAACGTATAAAGATCTGTTCATGTTTTACTTGGTTTGTGAATTGAAGGCCTTGTCGGCATTCGATTCAGAAATTAACTTGGTTTATGTGTTAATTAGGTTTTAAGAACCTTATGGTTGGTTTAATTAAAATTCAATTTGGAACGATTAAATTAGATTAATTTAATGCCCACTTATTTATCCTTAATTAATTATCTTCAAGTGAGCCTATATAAGGCCACTACCAAGCTCAAGACCCCCTTTTCTCCTCAATTCTTTTGAGCTCAAACGTGTGGGAAGAAAAGAGAGAGAAAGAGAGATTGAAGCCAACATTTGAGGAGAAAGAGAATTAATAAGGAATTAGGAGGAGATTGAAGGGAATTGAGGAAGTTTAGCTCCAACACTAGCAAATTCAAGACTTGAGGTAGGAACTTTAACTCTTTAATTCTGAAATTGAATTACTTAATGCTAGAATTCAAGGGAATTAGAGGTTAAGCATGAGAATTAAGTTAAGAATGTGGAATGAAAGAGGAATTCATGCATGCATGCATAAATCATGCATTTTGAGTTTAATTTCCAAGAATTCCCTCATGCATGTTTGAAACTCACCTTAATTTAGGGAAGTCATCAAGTTTCATGTTGTTTTGTAGCATTTGATCATGTTTTGAGAAGCTTAAGTTCAAAGGAATGCATGCATGTCTTGTTCATGGATCATACATAAATCTTGAGTTGAATTTTTGCACAATTAGGAGGCTATTGGGCTATGTTTTCTTGAAATAATCTTTAATTCATGTTGTTTTAGGAGTTTCCATGTATTTCCTCAAGTTTTGGCCCAGAAAAATTGAGTTTGATGCTTTTAAGTTTGAGTTTGAGCTTGAAGATCAAATCTGGAAATTCAAGATTTTGCATCCACGGTTGAGCGTAGGAGTTCACGTTCGAGCGACCACTCTGAGCATGTGCACTTCTGCTCGAGCAACATGAGTCACGCTCGAGCATGAAATGCAAGCCCTCAGAATTTGTCTTGCATGCACCGAGGCTCGGCGTATCATTCAAACTGCATTGTTATTTCAATACTTCTTTGAATACGTGTTTCAAAGTATGCTATCAAAGTGTTGCAAATGCCATATTAGTAGTCGAGCCTATTAATTGCATGTGTTGCATTAGACATCTTGTATAGTTAGGATCATGCACTCTTTCTGACTAGCTTTTGTTTTAGCTTGGAGTACTCGGTAAGCTTTTACGCTTTAGCATACTTGCTTGAGTGCGAATGATGCCATGTTTCGCATGCTTGCCATGAGGCTATGTGGTTATATGCTAAACTGCTTGAATGCCTATGAATGAAGGCTTTGATTGTTTGAATTGGAACAATTCAACGAATGTGAGTTTTAAGACCACTTTGCAAGTGGCAAATCATGTTTTAAGCCCACTTGAGGTGGCAAATCCGCATCTGTTAAGCCCACTTGAGGGTGGCAAATGCAAACCATTTTCAAAGAAAAACAAACATGAGTTGAGTTGTTCCAATTCTTGTAATTTTAGTCTATACTTGCTTGTGTGCATCACGTAGTAAAGTTAGCTTAATAACCGGAACAGGAACACATAATGTTTATAAAATGATATATCATGATTAGTAGAGGCCGATCTTTGATCTGGTGAGCGGGGGTGCTCATTTCAGGACCTTCCCCTCTCGTACCTAAGTTCCCGTGCCGAGGCAACTTTGGTGATGACGGACACGTGGCCTTTGGCATGAGTCAGGATTTCCTAAATTTCTTCAAAAACAAAATATTTAGGTGGCGACTCTATAATCTAGCAAAGCAGTCCAATTTTGACAGTATTTGATTTAAAATCGATTTTCCAAAATGATTTTTCGGATTAGACTCTTTGGTGTTCACCAGTTTCACATTGCACTTGTGAGACTAGATTCAGAACCGCGGGAGTCCGAACTGTGAGGCCTTTCTTTCAAACCTTTCCAAAATGAGGGTGCGAAAAAGGCGAGTCCACAGGCATAAGTCGTCCTCGACACCTGGGGAATGCCCGCCCAAGGGTGCCAGTCAACCTGTGAAATCAGTGTAGTCACGAGTCAGGGTTTCCTAAATTTCTTCAAAAACAAAATATTTAGGTGGCGACTCTGTAATCTGGAAAAGCAGACCAATTTTGGCATTATTTGGTTTAAAATCGATTTTCCAAAATGATTTTCCGGATTAGACTCTTTGGTGGTCACCAATTTCACATTGCACTTGTGAGACTAGATTCAAAACCGCGGGAGTCTAAACTGTGAGGCCTTTCTTTCAAACCTTTCCAAAAGGGGGGTGCGAAAAAGGCGAGTCCACAGGCGTAAGTCATCCTCGACACCTGTGGAATGCCCGCCCAAGGGTTCCAGTCAACCTGTGAAATCAATGTAGTGTTATATGTCAGTGCAGCATGAGAAAATCAGTGCAATGTCAAATGTTAATATAGTGTGAAATCAGTGCAGTGTCAGAATGGCAGTGCGGTGTCAGAAATCAGTATAATGTCAGAAGTCAGTGCAGTATGAGAATGGTAGTTAGAAGTCAGTGCGGTATAAGATTGGTATGGTACAGATGCAACGGCATGAGAATGATCGTGTAGTGTGGAACAATGTAATATGCTTATAGTAGCTAACAGCTAAAGACTGGCATTACACTTACCTGGTCCACCGTAATTGTGTCAAAGAAGCGGCGGAAGTACGGGAAGGTTTGATCTACAAGACGACGTCGCTCAAACCGCGAGTTGTAGCACCAAGAGCGGGGGTACTAACAACTTGATTGGCCTCACTGGGACTAGAGCCAGGGTAGTGAAATATGTGTAGACCCAAAGCTGCGAACAAAAGGCAAACAGAAGACATGGGAAAATGGATTAGATGAGCAAGAAATGCAACAGTGAACAAGATGTAAAGCATATCAAAAAAGTTGGCATAGGGTATACCTCTCAAACCCTCCAGTAGCTGCTGAGTGAATCCGCATTGCGGCGAGAGATGGAGCTCATATAGTAGTATAAAGTGGCTAGGCTTGCCCCACCCCAATCGTACTCCACCACTTGAGGAAGGTGTACTAGTCCCCCTAGAATATATAACCCCACGGTATTTTCCCTATTCGAAAACAGGGTAGTACTAAGAAGATATATGAGAAAGCTGCGGGCATACTAGGCAACCACACCTGCAGTAGCTGGCTGAGTGCTAGAAAAGTGCTTCACGAACCAGCTGTAGCATACCATCCCATGGCTGGTAGTGTCTGGGATAGCCTCGAGAAGCTGGAGCTGTGTATCCTTCCATTGGGTCATATTTGGATCAAAGAGGACTAGGTTGTCGACCCCAACTCGCAAACCGGTCAACATCGAGAAGTCGTATGGGGTCAATGTCATCTCCTCGGTCAAAGAAAAGTGAAATGAGTTGGTGGTGTCCCACTATCTCTCTACCAGGGCCCCATAAAGCCAGGACTCGACCCTCATCTGTATGAGCCCGGAGCAGAAGGGCCCAAAGCTAGCAATATCTACTAAAGTGCAGACGTTTGCGGGAAGCCACTTGTACCAACACGGGGGCCGGATATAGAGCCTTAGCCGCCTATCCTCCTGGCGATCACCTATCTATCAAAAGTTTTATCAGTATATGTACAGCAGAGATGAGTGGTTTGTTCATCAATTTCAATATTTTAACATGTGTGCAAAGTAAAATAAAGGAAAAATTTGCGTACTGTAAAGGCGTTGGCAAATACATGCTCTATGGGCTCTCGTAGTAAAGTGTCCTCATCTAGCCTTGTGATGAAACCCTCAAATCTCAAGATGCCGCTTGGGGGTGGCACGTGTGTACGCGGCTGGTATGTAGCCGCATCAAAGGGCCTCTTGGCAAGATGAAGCAATGTAGCCTCTTCCGCCTCTATGTTTGCACCCAGGGCAACACCACTACTTGCGATAGGGTCAAGGATAGGTACTTCGTTGCTAGCCATAGAGAGGAGATTAAAGAGTGAAGGAAAAAAAGTGAGTGGTTGGGTGTTTTTTGGAGTGAAAATCACAAAACCAAAACCCTAGGAGAGAGGAATAAGGACGAGATATGAAAAAATCAAAGGGAAAGGGGGAAAAGTTGGGAAAATATGTGAGGATCTATGAAAAACCAAGAGAAAATTCAAACTTCACCAAACCAAATTTTGTTCGATTTAAAAGATGGAGGATCAAGAGGGTTCTAAGGAAAAATTTTGCAAAAGTTGTTGGGTAACTCAAGAAAAGGGGAATTCTAAAAAGAAAGGAAGTTTAGAGAGAAGGGGAAGGGGATTTCGACCTAGGTTGTGATCCAAATGAGGCTTGAAGTGTGTTGTAAACAGCCACGGGCTTGCATTTTACTGAACTGTCCCTTGCCGTTGTCGAAGGCCGGCCGATTGTATGGAAGCCCGGCCGTGCATCGCCGAGGCCCGGCCGGCCTTTGGTGATTTAAATTATGTTTTTCTTTTGTTTTGTTGTTTTCTTTTTGTTTTGTTTGCGTGTTACTGGTTTTTATTTTATTTTATTTCATCATATTTTAATTTTGAGTTTTAATTTTGTGTTTTAATTTGGGTGTAATAATGAGTTGTATGATAACAATGAAAAAATGAGTGTAAAAGAAGAAAAAAAAAAAAAAAAAAAAAAGACAAAACAACAATGTGTGAAAAAAAGAAAGAAAGGAGAAAGCAAAGAATTAGGGCAAAATAGCAAAGAGATCAAAGGAAATAAAGAGAGTGAGCAAAATATCTACGTTGTTTTGTTTTGTTGTGTTGCGTGAGTGCATAATTTGATTTATTTTATTCTTGATTGATTTTATTTAATTTGTTTAAACTCATTAGTTTAAATTCATGATGTAACTTGTTTTATTGAGGACTTGTTTTGTCTAGTTCGTAATTCATTCCATCATTTCTTATCACATGATATTGTATGTACGATTCATTCAGAGCTGTTCCGGATAAGCCGTTTGTGTCTCAATAAGAGAACCTGAATAGCTTTGTAGCTAAGATCTTGAGTGCATCTATTGCACACATTCACTTGTTTATCGCGCATATTCACTTGCTCACTTTGTTCATCTATTGCATAACCGATAAACGATATTGTATGTACGATTCATTCGGAAGAGTTCCAGATAGATTCATTCGGAGGAGTTCTAGATAAATTCATTTGTATCTCGATAAGAGAACCTGCACCTTCATTTTATGCATCTATATCACATTTGTTTACCTTTGTGCATCTATCGCACACCACTCTCCCACTTCTCGGGACGTGTAAAACACGACTCCGAGTATTTTTTGTTTCTCAGGATGCGTGAAACGCGGCCCTAGGCAGATTTTATCTCAAGACGTGTGAAATGTGACCCCGAGCGGTTTTGTTTCCTAGGACGTCTGAATCGCGGCCCTGGGCGGATTTTATCTTGGGACGTGTGAAACACGGCTCCGAGTAGTTTTTGTTTCTTAGGATGCGTGAAACACGCCCCTGGGCGGGTTTTATCTCAGGACGTGTGAAACACGGCTCTGAGCGGTTTTTTATTTCTCAGGACACGTGAAATGTGGCCTTGGGCGGGTTTTACCTTGGGATGTGTGAAACACAACCCCAACGGATTTTTCTTCTATCTTAGGATGCATGCAATGCGACCTTAGGTTAGTTTGCTCTTAAGATGCGTGATACGTAATCCCAAGTAGTTTTGTTTCTACCTTAGGATGCATGAAGTGTGATCCAAAATTGTTTTGCTTTCTATCTCGAGACGTGTGAAACACGGCTCCAAGTGGTTTTTGTTTCTCAGGACGCGTGAAACACGGTGCTAGGTGGGTTTTACCTCGGGACCTGTGAAACACGATCTCGAGCCGTTTTCGTCTTCTTGTTTCTCGGGACGCGTGAAACGTATCCCTAAACGGTGTTTTCTTTCCTTGTACTGTGTTTTGGCATAGGAAGATTGTGTTTTGAATCTCTTCGCTTTAAATTTGAAGTTGTTTATTCATGTTTTGTTATATCTTACGTAGTCTACTTGCCTTTGCTCATTGCATCATCTTGCACAATTAGTCAGCTTCGCGAAGTGTACGAGTCTCGCTTTCAAAGTTGCATTGTGCATGTCATTTGCATCTTGCCCAGAACTATGCTGGTTTGATTCCTTGCAAAGGGATACGTAGGCAGCCTGCGAGTGCAACCATTTTTTTCTGTCTTGATTGTTTGTCCAAGTCTGACGGCCTTGTCAAAATGGGTCGTCTCTGGGCTTTCACATTCACTCACGTCATTTCATGACTTCGAGCTCTGTCAAAGAGGGGCAACTGTAGACACCCCATTTTTGATTGCCCGCAAGACTTAGGCGCTTGGTTCGATACACTCGATGATGAAAGTTGAATTGTGAATTCGCAGCAATTCAGATTCAATCAGGCTCTCGAAATAACCTCAAATCTTCAACATTTACCTTGTTTGAACATGTGAGTTTCATTTTTGGACCTTTTTCCACTTTGAGTTAAGTTTGAATCAAAAAAACAGGGGAGGGCATCAAAGCCTGGCCGTGCATCAGTGATGGCCGGCTGGCCCTTGGTGGCGAAAAACACTATTTTTGGGCGGGAGCCCGCCAGTTGACCATTTTTGAAGATATTTATCACCTTTTGAGCTCGAATTCTATAAAATCAAAGCTGTGTTATTGTTTTGAGGGTTGAACAAACTTTAGAGAGCCTATATACACATTTAGAGCTCATCCCTTCTCCTTCTTCCATTGCAAGCAACCTTTAAGCTAACCTAGCTTCCTTGTATCATCTCTATCCTCCATATACAACCTTGTCTCACCACCTTAGAGTCTTGGTTGATCTTGGAGAAGCATAATTCAAGCTTGAGAGTGGGTTGAAACCAAGTTTGGATCACAAACAACAAGCTTACCGCTTGAAAGGTACAAGCTTGTTTTCTTCTCTCTTGCTTTCATTTCTTCCATTTGCTTTGTAATTCTTACTGTTTTGTGTTGTTTTGAGTCTATTTGAAGTGTTCAAGGTTGGGTATGAAGACCTACCAAAATGGTAGAGAGAGCTTGCTCCTTCTACACCTTTACCCAAAGCTCAAACCATTCCTTTTCCACTATTTTTCTTCGATATCTACACTGATTTTCAGAGTTTTCAAAGGGCCAAAAATCATGTTTTGAAGTTTCAAAAGTGGAGGGGTTAGCCACCTGTCTTTATTCTTGCTTACTAGCCTTCATTCTTTTCTTTATTGTCCAGTTTTTTGAGGCTATTTTCATTAACTTTTAGCCTCTGTTTTTCATATGTTAAGGGCTGTTTTTGGGGCTGTCCAAGCCTTTTACATTAGTTCATACTTTGTTTAGTTCATTTGTTGTCTCATAAGTTAGAATATATAACTTGTTGTATGTTATTCCAAGCTTTCCTTTGCTCATTTCCATGTTTAAGAGTCTAAGTTTAAATAATCGATCCACCATCCATCTCTTTCATGCTCAAAACATGTAATAGAGACTCCTACTTAATGGCTTAATCTTTTCGAAGATTCATTGCCAACGGTATAGTCTTTCTCTCTTGCTTTAGAAGAACCTCTCGTTTGACATTACTTCTTGTTTAGAGGACTTTAACATCACCATGGACAAATGGACTAAAGAATGGCAAGGCTTAATAAAATTAGCTTAAAACTTGGATCAACACACATAAAGAAAGTGGCTTAAATTGCTTCAACTTAGTTGGAAGTTATGCCAAGTTACTTGTGTCAAGAGTCATCACATGCTAATCCATAGCATTTTGATGATTCTTGAAGCGTTGCAACCTCCCTCTTTGAGTTCATACTATGACAAGAGGGAGGGGTGGTCTTATTCTTTGCATTTTATCGACTTTTGTCCAAGATCGCATCTGTGATCATCAAGCAATTAATTTGCTCATTGATGGCTTTGAAAAAAAATTTCGACCTTCTCTCGAGGCTTTCCCTTAAGAAAGGAGGAAAAAAGGGACAAACAGAGCTTGAGGACACTTTGTCTGCATTGGTTCACCTCAGAACACAAAAATAGAGCTTCGCACCAAATTAATGCATGGCCGGCCATCTGTAGGCCCGGCCAACCATCAGTGATGCATGGCCGGCCCTCAATAAGTGGTCAACAGTGCAGTTTTGTAGAAAATAGATGAAGTAGCTGAAGGTGAAACAGAGGCGGCTTGGGCGGACATAGTAGCTCTTAGGCGCTGTGCATGCAACTTTCAGTCATTTTCACTTACAGATTTTTTCGAATGTATTGTTTCATTCGTGTTATAATTATCATAGTTGTAAATTAATCTTGTTGTGATTAATTAGTTTTAGTTAATTAATTTTGTAAAATGTTGTAATTAATTAAGTAATTAATTAATTATTCAATTTTGTTTTGTAATGAGTTAATTAACTAGAATAGTTAATAAATTTATTTGTTGTGATAATTAGTTAAGTAAATTAGCTAGTATTCATTCGATTTTGTTATAATTAGCTTAATTAGCTTAGCTTAGTTAATTAGCTAATTTGCCTATTCGAACTCTCCTTCATGAGAGCGCAATGTTGTAATAATGTGTATGTCTTCCAACCCCACGTCTTTCTCCATTTTGTTTAATTGCTTATGATGGTTAGTTTAGGGACATCATGTCTTGATTAGCATAACTCATGTTTGCATCCATTTGTATTGCATGCACCGAGACTCAGTTCATCATTCTAACTACATTGGTAGTTCAATAATTCTTTGAATATGTGCTTAGACCGCATCCTATTTAATTGATTCATATACCGTGTTAAGTAGCCGAGCCTATTTAATCGCATATCGCATGTATTGCATTAGTCATCTTGCATAAGTTAGGAATCATCCATTTTTCTAGCTATTTTGTTTATTTTGGCTTGGAGTATTAGGTGAGCCTTTACTTGCTTTAGCATAATCGCATGTGTGTGGTTGTTGCCATGTTTCGCATGCTTACCATGAGGCTAAGTACTTAAATGATAAACTGCTTGTATGCCTATAGATGAAGGCTTATTGCTTGAATTGGAATAATTTGAGTAATGTTTATATGCGATCAGTTTTTCAAGTGGTACATATTCAAGACAATTTTGCAAAACAAACATGACTCGAGATGTTCCAATTCTTGCAATTTAGTCTATACTTGTGTGTGCGCATCACATAGTAAATGCTAGCCTAATAACCAGAACAAAAGCATATAATGTTGATAAAAATCATGTCATGATTAGTAGACGTCGATCTTTGATCGGGCAAATGGGGTGCTCACTTCATGACCTTCCCCTTCCGTACCTAAGTTCTCGAGCTGAGACAATCTTGGTGATGACGGACACGTGGCCTTTGGCATGAGTCATGGGTTTCCTAAATTTCCCCAAAATAAAATATTTAGGTGGCGACTCTGTATCTGGCAAAGCAGTCCAATTTTGGCAATTTGATTCAAAATCGATTTTCCAAAAGATTTGTCAGATTTGGACTCCTTGGAGTTTATCAATTTCACACTGCACTTGTGAGATTAGATTCAGAACTGCGACAGCCCGAACTGTAGGGCTATATTTCGAGCTTCCGAAAGGGAGCACGAAAAATTCGAGCTACAATCGCAAACAGAGCTGATCCTGGTAGCAAACAGAGAGGTTTCTATGGGGTGTTTTCGGTTGTGCGCATACGGTTCCTCGATTTCTGTCTGAGTCAATTAGATTAAATATTCATACACTGTAATAATTTGTAATTAATTACTTAGTTGCTTAGCTTTCATTTGAACTTGTAATAATCTAGTTTATTCAATTATGTTGTAATAATTAGTTTAATTAGGATATTCATTCGTACCCTCTTGTGCGAGGCAAAACTTATAACATTTTGTATGTTTTTCAACCCCCATTTCTTTCTCCCTTTTATTTATATGCTTATTGTCATTGCATCATATTTTTTTTGTTTCATATCATTACCATGCGTTGTATCCATTTTTGCATGCATTTTGGTTCGGTTCATCATTCTAATATCATGGTCATTTCCTATTTACTTGAATACATGCTTTGCCATGCTTTGAATTGATCCATATGACATGTTAAATAAACCGAACCTAGTAGTCGCATTTTGTATGTGTTGCATTAGTCATTTGCATATTTAGGAACATGTATTTTTCTAATTATTTTATTTTCGTTGGCTTGCCTCGCAGTACTAGATGAGCATTTTTTACTTTAGCATATTGTATATGTGTTTGTGTTTCCATGTAAAGCATACCACCCTGAGGCTACGTGTTTATTTAAAATATCTCTTTGAATGCCTATGGATGAAGGTTATTTAGCTTAAATTGGACTGACTTTGATTAGTGTACATGTGAACTCACTTTTTCAAGTAGCACATATTCAAACCTCTTTTCAAACAAACATGAAATCAAAGCATTTCAAAATGGGTGACGTAGTTTATACTTGTATGCGTCACACAGTAAGTTAGCATAATAATCAGAACATGAGCATATACCGTACATAAAAATCACATCATGATTAGTAGAGGCCGATCTTTGATCGGGTGAGTAGGGTGCTCAATTCATGACCTTCCCCTTTCATACCTAAGTTCTCGAGCCAAGACAGTTTGGTTATGACGGACAAGTGGCATTTGGTACGAGTTATAGATTTCCTAAATTTTTCAAAAATATTTAGGTGGCGACTTTGAAATTTGATAGTGTAATCCATATTTGGCATCTCTGATGATAAATGGATTTTCTAAGATTTGCTGGACTTGGACTCTCATTTGTGTTTTTCTGTTTCATATTGCACTTGTGAAACCAGATTCAAAACCTCGGGAGTCCGAAATGTAGGGCTATCATATTTGAGGAGACCAAACCTCTCCGAGGAGCACAAAAAACTAGCTACAATTACTTATTGGGCTTCCGGCTCACTTTGTTTATATATATATATGTAGGTGAGCATCAGGAAGTTCCACATTAGAGCCTTCTTTGGAGTTAGCTTTTGTGAAGCTACCCGAGTTATGCCTCCGTGTCGAGGCCTTGTCTTTTGTTTTGAGCTAAGCTTGTGAAGCTTCGGTTTTGTATAGTTTGATATGCTATAGTTTTGATCTTGGGTTATGTATATATATATGATGAATGTTTGTAAATGTTATGATATGATGTGAGATGTATGGTATATGTTTCTATTCATGACATATATGCACAGTTCAATGGACAATTTTTGTACCCTACTTCCACTTCAAGCCCCGTGTGTTTAGTTATATATTTTGAAATTTTGTTTTTGAAGTCGGCTAATCTGGGATTACTGGCTGGTCATGGCCTAACCCTCCAGGGGTGGGTTTTTGTGATGACCCCGACCTCTGTATCATTTTTATGTATATTCTTATTGGGGTTAATTTGCATGATTATATGTTTATTTGATACTTATATGTTTGTTTGTGAATTATCCATTTGATTGTCGACTTAGAATTCGAAATTGAAAGCCCAAACAGATTCAGAATCCAAAATTGATTAATCCAATAGGCTAGTTGGAATATTTAGAACCATATGATAAGTTTAATTAAAATTTAATTAGAATCAAAATAATTAGAATAAATTAATTATAGTTGATTATTATTAAGCTCAATTAATTAAGCCTAAGTCTAGTTGATTAGTTAAGCCTTAATTAACCTATATATGTGTGTGCTTTTATGTGTGTGTTAATTATGTTTAAGACCTCATTTCAACAACTCTTGAGCTGAAAATTGAGAGAGGAGGAGAGAGACAACACTTGTAGAGAGAGAGAAGAGGAATTCAAGGGAGATTGAAGAGATTAAGCTTAATTGAGGCCAAATTTAAGCTCTAGGTATGATCTTTACCCATTATTCATGACGATAATCGATGCAAGAAGATGAATTCACCAAGTTGTAGGACCATTTGCATGAACTCGAAAGAAATGAGCAAGAGCCATCAAGAGTTTAGTGAGTTTGAGTGAATTCTGTACATGCATGCACAATTCTTTATCTTTGAACTTAGCTTTCTACAAATTCACAAATGCATAGTGATTCTGGTTTTGACCCGACCCATTTGATTTTCTGGACTAAGGTTTTATGGTTTCCAAATGTTGTTCACGTCCTTTCCTCCTTATTCTTACTTGAGTTTAGCTATTGGGTTGTATTGAGTATGTTTGGAATAGGTTGGTTGCTTAGTTTTCAAACCTTTTGTTGCCCAGGATTTTGCTCCTCTGCTTGAGCAGGCTCGGTGAACTCTCAGTACTTTTGTAGGCCTACAAAACTACTGGGAGAGTGTATTCTACGCTCGAGCGGGTAGGCGCTCGAGCGTTGGCCTATTGTCTACAAAACTATTGAGAGTGTGCATTCTGCACTCGAGCGGCATGTCTTGCGCTCGAGCAGAACAACTTATTATGCTTAACGCTCAAGCGTATCTTCTCACGCTCGAGCGGACTATGCATATATTAGTTCGCAGTAGCAGCTTTTTACATCACTTTTTTATATCTTTTTCTTTCAAAACCCTAGATAGAGACCCTCTCACTTTAAAACCTACCTTCTCTCTACATTTTAACCTAGATCTAGTGGTTTCTCTACTCTACTCTCTTTGATAAAAAGGTAGAGTGTCTCAAGAACTACATTTATATCCGAATAGAGTTGTGTTTGAGCATCTTTAAAGTTTCCTCCTTGCTTTGTTCGACTTCTAGCTTTGAGGTAGGGACTTTCTACACTTTCATATGATTTTTAACTTAGTTATTTGTTGTTGTGTAAATAATGTTGGGATTTGGAGAATTTTAGACAAACCTAGGGTTTTGGTTTAAAACCAAAAGAGGGATTTTCAAATGAAGGTATTGAAAATGGTTGTGGGTATAGATATGAGGATGTGTTGTGTTAAATTTGTTGATTTGGACACATGGGTTGGATTTGGAAGAAAACGGAGTTTTGCCCTAAACTGTTTCAAATAATTATTTTGTATAAATAATGAAATTGGTATTGGGAATATGAAATTAGATGAATGTTTATATAAATGGTGGAGTTGGATGTGTATTATCTCTCACCTATAGAAATTTAGATAATTTATCTGTCTTGGAGATTGTATATCTGTTTAGAAATATCTGTTTTGGACTATCGGTGGAAGATAGCTATGATTATTGTAGAAATTGCATGAGGATTAGGTGAATTGAAACTAATCTCTTAATTGTTGTCATTGAATATTACTGTGTCTTAATGTATTGTATATATATGATATTTGGGATGAGAAATGGGATATACTCCATGTTTTGGAGAAGAAAGATGATGGACTCCATTGAATTAAGTTGGCCTGTGTGTCTAGGGTGAAAGTCCCGAAAATCGCATGGATACATGGGTGCCAATTCCTGCGGACAAAATTTTCATAAAATGGCAAATTTAAATGTTTGTGTAATGGTTGTGTTGATTAGAGAATCACTAAGTTGTAGCCTCAGTTGGGGTTGTCTGGATAACAATGGATTTAACTCATGAGTTGAGGTGAATTGAATTGACTTGAAATGAATTGAGATAAAACGGATTGAGATATAAAACTTAGCATATTATGATCTTGTAGAATATAAATGATTTTATCACAAGCATTGCATACGCACATTATATTTATATCTTTGTTAAGATTCATATATTGTGTTAGATTTTTTCTACTGGGCTTTGGCTTACCCTACTTGGGAAAAACCATTTTCAAGTGTTGGTGATATGCCTCCGCTAAGGACTTAGCTTAGGAGAATTGTGGAGCTGAAGGCTCAATTCTGGCTTATTTTGTATTTACTTTTCACAAGCATAGGGTTTTATTTGTATTGAGCTTATGACTCATTTTGTTGTAACCAAGCACGATCTTGGAAAGATGTAAGCCATTAGGACATATGAATATCTGTTTAGCTTTCATTTCTTATTACCTCTCGTAACACATGCTGTAGATTCAGGATGAACGATTTATGAGTGTATATCGCATGTGTCACCTTTTGTACATTAACTCTGATTAATAAAAGCTTCTTATTTTGTTTATATTACATAGTACTAGTGTTTGGAATTAGTTTCTTATAATTATTTTGGAGGCGTTACACTTACATATGTTAATTCTTGAGACTCTTCATGATTTTACACTCAATATCTCATATAAACATGTTTTGTAAAGAAAAGAGTTGAGTTTACTACATGCATGGGAAGAACATGGTATTTTGACCTTTGCTTTGAAGAATTGAAAGAGAATTTGGGATCATAGTTTCATAATTTCCAAGTATTCATGTTTTGAAAAGAGTCTCTAAGCTTTTGAGAACAACCATGCAAACTTTGAACTTGAAAGGTGTGTTTTTGAACTTCAAACTCAGTTATGAAATTCCTAGAACATGTCCAATTTGCTCGAGCGAAGGATCCATGGCTCGAGCAAACTTCACGTGCATCCAGTACTTTTGTAGACTTTTGGCAGTTGGCTAGAGCGACCAAGTGTGCACTTGAGTGAACTCATCTTTGTTCAGCACTTGGCTCGAGCAACCATCGAGTGCACATTTTGAGCAACCAGCACTTTTGTAGTCAAGCCACACTGCTCGAGTGACCTAGTGTGCGCTCAAGCGAAGACCTTGTTTTTAGCAAATTTTATCTAACACTTCTAAGTGCATATTTGCATCCTCATACCCTTTTAGGCATTCTTAAGCATAATTTAAATATGGTATTGTGAACTAGAGTAACATGTTATTATGAGATAGAGTAACATGTTACTGTTACATCAATTTTGATGGTAATATTTTTTAAAATTTATTTTATAGTCAACACAAATCTTATTTGATAAATTTTAATGAGAAGATCTTAAAAATACTAAGGCCTCGTTTGGGAACAGGCTTTTTTAATAACTTTTTGACTTTTTGGCTAAAATGTGATGTAAAAAAAAACTAGTATGTTTGGGATGTTTTTTTGACTTTTTACGAAAAGATATGCAAAATGTAGAGAGAAAAGAAAATCTTTGACTTTTTGGTATGGGTTGTTGGCCTTTTGATTTTTTTAGTAACTTTTTGACTTTTTGGCTAAAAAAGTCACTTGCCAAACGAGGCCTAATTTTATTAAAAATCAACATTTAGATCAAAAGTTATATTATTTTAAAGTTTAATATTTTGGAAATAGTGGTATGTGTTGGATTTTTTAAGAAAAACTTTTTTATATTTGTCCTTAATGCATTAAAATTTAATTATGAGGGCACTTTAATCAAATCCCCACCTCTCTTTTTTAATCTAGAAATAGGGCTTGTTATCAATGGTGGTTATAAAAAAATTATTAATTTTATTATATTTTGTCTAATGTTTTTTATTTTTTACTTTAATACAATATTTTATAGATATAGAAAAGCAATCACTTAAAATTTTTTAAAAAATCAAGAGAATAAGATGACCACTTAAAATTTGTAAAAAAAGAACTTAGAGGGGGCGAACTTCTGTAATTTGGAAACAACTAATAATAACAGAGGTTTTTAAAATCATAAGGAGAGCAATCTAGGCCCATCCTTGCATCCATTGTAGTAGCTTTAGTTACAACTAAAATTATCTTCAATTATATGTATTAATTACGACTAAATGTAGCTATCATCAATGACTCAAATATAGGTGTAGGTATCATTTTTTAATCTGGAGCAGTTTCGTAAGAAAAACCAATGACATATGACAATGTTATACATATGATTGAACTGCAAATTTATAATATTGATTGGATGATAATAATGTTAACTAGTATTGAACTAATTAAACTCTAGTATTCGATAATTGGAAATATTGATGAACAAAAGTACTACTAGGGGCCAAATGTCAAGTTGGGATTTAATTAAGATACAAGGTGTTAATACCAAAGTCCAATGGAGCACTTTAATACTGACGGAAAAAAAATAATCTGAATAAATGACTAAAAAAAGGTATCTTACATTGGCAAAGAAAGAAAAACTCACTGCAAGAGTTACATTAGAGCGAACCATTCTTTTGCCTTTTACTAAAGTTTTTTTTTTTATTAGTAAAGAAAAATTTTATTAAAATAAAATTAAAAGTACCAAGGAATAGTAGATTGCACAAGGAGAGATTCAGATAATGAAAAAAACTCACCTACTATTGTAATCATACAACCAACTTCTAAACCTTGCGATTTTTTGAAAAAAACAAAACTGAAAATAAAAAGAGGAGAGGAAGTTAAGAAAATCTTAACTCCGCAAGGCACTGCCCTTCTACAGATTCAACCAAACCCACTCAACATCTAGCATGCAAATTTGCTCTCCATCACCACTCCCCCTCCAAAAAGCTCCAAAATTTATCCTAGACAAAAATGCCTTGATTCCCCCTTTCTAACCAAATACACCCCACTAACTTTAATAGTTCAAAATCTTTCTCACACAGGACAAAACACCATCCCCTGCTTTCCATCACATCCCACTAACCTTCTAATAATCAATTTCTCACCCTGTAATGTAAATCACTGGTCGCTTCACTGAGGAAACCTTCAACAGAATTAGATTTGTCGATACCTTCATCATCCTTAACTAGCGCTTTAGGATAGATAGTAAGACGAGCCTAACACGAAGATCTTCTGAAATTCCAACTCCGAAACTCTGATGTCGTAAATAAAGCGACCGATCGACTTTTAATTTCTAGAAACCATTGATTGAATTGCTGAATTTTGTTTCAACAAGAACTTTTCCTCTTTCCAGTTCCATATGCGTGAGGCAGTTTTTCCATCAACTAATAGAAAACACTCTGCCCCAGTTGCTAGCAATTTTGGTAAAAGTTATGGAGTTCCAAGCATTAATCCCGTGTTTGGTTTGGGGGATTTGGAGAGATTTGGAAAAGAAAAGGAAAAAAGTGCATAAAATTAGATGAAATATAAATATATTTTCAATAAAGATTGGCACCCCCTCCAAACACCACCCCCACAACCCTTTTGACACATGGCAGGTGGTGATTGGAGGTACAGGAAAGTGTAACCAATGAGAGAACAGAGGGGGTCAAAAGGGGGTGAGAAAAAGGGGGTCTAAATCACTACTCATATATTTTATTCACATTTTACCTACTTTTCCTTTTATTTTCTAAATCATTTTCTAAATCCTCCAACCAAAAGCAGCTTAAAGAGGACCCCTTCAATGGCCAACTATACTCTCCTCGAGAGCATAAACTTTCTACAATGCCATTCATACATACACTTCATCGAACCAAGTTTCTAACCACCACCCACTCCCTTGAAGCATCTCCTTCATAACTTCCACAGTATTGAATTGTAAGAGAACCTTTAACCCACCTAATGGTTTGGTTGTTATGTAGTTGATCCCATCAGTTCTCATTGCCTCTTCGATCATAGGTATATATGAGTTTGAAATCTCTGACTATACCAACCGCACAGGTCTTTACCCAAGAGTTATCAATCTCTTCCGCTTCTAGGAGAGAGAAGATCCTTTTTGGTTGGCTTTGACTCTTTCTTTAGGATATGATGGCTGGTCTTTGGGGTCTTGTTTATTCCTCCAAAACTGATCAGATTTTGGGAAGGAATTCTTCTTTCTCCACATCCATCTTTTTCCAGAGGGAATTGTTGCTCTTTTCACCACTAGTAAATGACCCCGCTACCATAACGAACAGCTTCATCGGCCTCATCTTCATTAAGGAATCTTACAAAACCAAACTTACAATGCCTTGTGCTTGCTGCAATTAGTGGCATACGTTAATTATTGAAGGGTTTCATCCCAAATTGGATGAGCTCCTACAATTCTAATATAAAATTTTCTTAGCTTTTAGGAGATACAAATTTTGACTTACTTATGACATTCTTTACTGTAAATTAAAAAAAAAAAAAAAGAAAAAAAAAAAGGGGCAGCTTGATCTTAGGGGGCCTATGTATGAAGCATTCTTGCTCATTACTGAATTTTAATAAAAATAAAAAATAAAAAAGTTCATTTATGTCCATTTAAAATTAAAAAAAAAAATTAAAAACAACATTTAGGATTAAGAAATAGAGATCAGATTCATTTGAACTATAATTGGGAATTGAAGTGTAAATGGTCATATAAATTCCCAGGGGAGCAGTGCTATGGCATAAGATGTCCCTCGATTAAGGCATACACTCAAACGATGAGTACAAATGGAACTATTCTATATCATTTTGATGCATTTTCACAATTTTAACTATTAATGAATATCACTTTATCTTTTTATCTATAATCCTATACATATTGATCTCAACTATACAAATATATTACTTTTTTTATTTCATAGTTGACCCGTCAAAATGTTCAAGTCATAAATGAGGGGGATTGGACCAACAAGAGGTCTTTTAAAATTTGAAGTAAACATATTTGGTCTTTAGAGTGTATTTGACATATATATAAATTAGCCAGTTAAATTAATTTACATAAGAAAAACTGACAACATATAAATGTCATAGAGATGGCTGAATTGCTAGTTTAAATATCAGTTAGATGATAATGATGCCAACTAGGGTTGAACTAATCAAACTTAGTATTGATAATTGGAAACTTTGATGAACACAAAGTACTAATCCTATTTTCTTTTCATTTATTTTATTATTTTTATTATTATTATTTTGAATATCACAAAGCACTAATCCTAAACATAGAGAACCTTATAGGCTAAAAAAAAACGTGTAGGTTAGTACTCACAGGAGTTGTCCCACTAGAATGGGCCAAGTCAAGATGGGAATTAATAATTGAATTTATAAAGTTTAATTCCAAAGTGTAATGGGGCACTTAAATATTGATAGAACATAATTTGAATGAATAATTATAAAAATTATTCCACATCGGTTAAGAAAGAAAAACTCACCCTACAAGAACTGCAATATAAGCCTTTGAAGCAATACGTTGAAGCCACGCAGTGAGAATACTGTGTGCTCACTGCATTTAGTGGCATACGCTAATATGTGGGGATGAGGGGTCACTGGAGTCATTCCCTCGCTATGCCTGCTATGCTATTGAAACGACACCATTTTTCTGTCTTTTAATTTTTTTTTTAAGGGTTACATTGATTTATTTTTATTTTTTCACTGTTTTACAGTAAGTTGAAGTTGTATTTATTTTTATTTTTATACATTTTTGTCTTCTCTTAAACGGATTGAACGGTGTTCTCCATCTTCAATTCACTACCCTTCCGCCGGATTTAGAAACCATTATTGTTCAACAAACTGGTATGTATATCTATATATATAGAGATATAAATAAGTATATATATATAGATATAAATAAGTATATATATATGCTTCCTATTTTATTTTGTACAGTGTGTTAGTGGTTCAACAAGTATAATGCTTGATTTGTTTTCTATAAATGGATTGAGAAACAAAATTGTATATTATAAGAAATTTTATTTATTTTGTAATTTTTTATTTTTTTTTGTACATGTTGTGTATTTTTGTATAAATATTAAATAATTTTTTTTAAAGAGTTACAATAATTTGGAATTCATAAATAATTTTTTTGTAGCAATGTTATGTATTTTTGTGGTAAAATTACACATTTTTATAACAATATTATGTATTTGTGTGGTAATGTTATACATTTTATGGTTTAAAAAAAAATTTCAATAAAAAAAATATATAACCTTACCACAACATACGAACTTAATTTTTTAATCATAAATTGTCATAACTCAACAAAAAATAACATTACATTTGTCACAAAAATACAAAACATATATCAAAAAATTTTATAATAATTGGGCATATGATTCACAACGTTAAAGGGGTGTGCCAAAGGGTTCCCTATATATTGTATAATATGCTAATTCGAATATAATTTTGCAATTGTATATTATAAGCTAGCTAGACATAATGAATTTCTGATGCTACTGTACTAGATTTTTTTATTTTTTTTATAAAAAAAAAAAAAACTAAACTATTGCAGAGTTCAACTTCTCAAAAAAAACTACACATCTTTTTTTTTCCCCTTTCTGTTACCCTTTTAATTAATTTACATTATTAATTGATTTATTAGATTTCATTGATTTTTTTAATTATTCAGCATTTGAAATTAATTAATGGCTTTTTTGCTCAGATTCTTGTTTCATTTTTCTTTTTTTCTTTTTTTTTTCTCTCTCCATATTTTGGTAGTATTGAAACGGACGATGGTATAATTGTTGATGGTGGACCTAAGGGATGCATCGAAGAAATAGGAGAGTTGGCCAAGGATAAATCGCTATATCTTAGTATAGAGTTTCCATCAGAAGAAGCTACAAATGAGTTTTATAATGAGTACGGAAGAATTGTACGGTTTTGTAACAACCGCCTCCTTGATTAATTGTTAAATTATGTGATTTACCTTAATATGTGTTTATATGCAAAATTATGTGCCATGTGTTATACGTGTCATGTATTCTTTGTGCCATGTGTTACTTGTATTGAATTAATGAGAACAGATAGATAGAAATGGGAAATAAACCTGTTTAAATTAGTAAACCATAAAATTAAAATTAAATATTTGGAATAGGTAATTAGAGCCTGATTCACAGTGGCATGGATAACTTGAGTGTGTTTTGTAGTAGTATGAGATGAGAAGGGAATTAATTAAGTGACTTTGAGTCATAAATCTAAACTTAGGATTAATGAGCATCTTTAGCCCAAGTTAACAAATAAGAGTAGGAATTATAGAGTTAGATATTTTGTAGAGAAACTTTAGAGAGTTTTAGAGCTTAAGGAAGAGAAAGGGAGAGAACTCTAGGGTTCAAGGAGAAGAATGGGGAATTGAGCAATCTACACCAAATCACCCATCTAAGGTCAGACGTTGCATCCTAGCCACGTGTTTACACGGAGCAAACTATGAGTAACAATATTGTAAAGATATGTTTTGTTATATTTCTTTTCTGCTTGATAAGATGTTCTGTTTCTGATGTGATACTTGTTACTGAATAGATGATTGTCACATTTACTGAACTGTATTCATGATATCCTAATTAGTTCACATGGCCTTTATCCAGGGGTAACAATACCGTGGTGAATATTCATGTTGCCCTACTGTCACGATCGAAACCTGCCCCTATAGGTTTAGCATTGTAACTGGCCAGTAATCCGTAGATTACCTACAGCCTTAAAGACAAAATTTCAAAATATTTAAATAACATCAGGGCCTGAAGCAGAACCAAAAAATAATAATGTACATTGAGCTGTGCGTATAAAATCAACTGTAGGAATTAAAACATTCTTAACACACTTTTATATGTACATGTACTAAGACATATTTTATATCTCACATACTACATGAAGGACTTTTAACAAAATACAAAGATTAACTAAAGCTTGGCAAAATAAAACAAAGCCTCTACACAGGGGCACTTCTTGGGTGGCTTGACAAAAGGGTGAACTCCGGGGCAACCTCTAATGTTGATCCTCCAATTGCTCACATGCACATATATATTAAGAGTGAGCTAACACCTGGTGAATAATACCAAAGTAAAGAGGTTACATAAATGAGATTCTTAACTGAGTAATTCATATTTATACATAATACATGTAAATCCAAATCAGAATGACTTCAAGTCCAATCCATCATGCTCAAGGCGTATCAGAGGGGCAAAACGACCTCAGGTCCAAAGTACTCATTCATACAAAATGACCTTGGGTCCAAAATACTTGTCCAATGATATTACAGAATGGCCTCGGTCCCAATCACATTACAGAACGCCCTCAAGTCCATCATTTCTATATTCATATCTATGTGCATATTCATATTTGTGATCATGATCACATTCGTATTCAGACGGCCTTAGGCCCATTTCGTGTCCTTGACATACATATCAGACAGCCTTGGGCCCATTTCATATACATACAGAACGAACTTTGGTCCATGTAGTCAAATATACAAAACGACATTTAGGTCCATTTCATATTCATTCAGAATGACCTTTGGTCCATTCAAATGATTTCATACTTATCAATTTCTTTACAGAGTCTTGCACAATCAGACGAATAGAATGCTTATTCATAATTCGAATTCACAAGTCCAGAAAACTTACTTAGGAGTAGCATCTTAAAAATAGCATATATGAACATATCTTTACTAAAGTATTACTCACAGTGTTCAAATGCCTGGTTCACCCTTGTAGTTGACCCTACACAATTCATAATACACATACAAATTGGGTCACAATACAATTCATTTCATTCTTAACTTGTTTAATTCTCTTAGGCTTCTTTCTTACTCTTTTAATTCATTTATAATGCTCAATGTATGCCTAAGAGTGCTTAAAAATAAAAGAGAACGAAAATCGGAACATGAAACAGCTTTTCAAAATTTTTTGAAATAGGGCTCTTCGCTTGAGCACAACATTGGTCGCTCGAGTGGACCCCTTAGTCTGCAAAAATATTGGTTGTTTGCATTCTATGCTCAAGCGACAACTTCTTTGCTCTAGCGATGATGATGAATTCTGGGTTTTCAGAGCTGAAAATGGGGCTTCCAATTCTATTCAAAAATTTGGGGGTCATGCTTGTCTTGCTAAAAAACAAGAATTTATTTTGGAAATAACAAATACATGACCCTTTTCTTACAAATCAGCTTCAAAACTTCTTTAATTTTGTTAAACTTAACTCAATTTTTCATATGTGTAAGAAATTTCAAATTCTTTTTCCTTTGAGTTTCAAATCATAAATTTAGGCATGTGAGCCATGAATCTTTCTGAAAGCATATATAAATGAAAAGCTTTCATACATGCAAGAACTTTAAAAATTCAAAACAAGACGTTAAAACCTCATGTATGCAAAGGTTTTCCCCAAACTTCTTTTCCTCTTTTCTTTAAAAATAAAACATGAAACTGAAAACATGAATCCATGGGTTTTTCTGAAAACATGGAAAATATAAGCTTCTTATGCATGAAGTGTGATAACCCTGTTCTGTGTTATGTTGATTGACCTTAATTATAATTGTGATAATGTGCTTAATATGATTTTGGGTGATATTATGAGATTAATTATGTTTTTGAATATATATCTGTTCATCGTAGGAAAATCTGTCCAACTTATTGTTATAATTTGAAAAATTGAAGACCATAGAGGCTACAGAAATTGAAATTGTTTGTACCATTGTGATTAGCTTGATTTTTAGAGCCTATGATGAAATGTGATAAAAAAAAAAATGATTTGTATCGAAGTAATTAGATTAATTAAGTAAGGCTCATTAACTTTAATTGAGGTTGATTAACTTAATCTAATCACCTAGTATATATATGGGCCAAACACACTTGAGCTCATATTTTGAGCTCAAAAAACTGGAAATAGACTTTGAAGAGAGAGAGTGAGCCGAATTTATAGAGAGGCAGTGTCACGACCCCAAACCCGTCCTTAAGGGTTTAGTATCGTAACCGGCTAGTAATCCGTGATTGATTCAAACAAGCAGAATTGAAACAAACTCAACTGAGCTACGTTAAGAGCAAACTTTTAGCATCAGCCTTACTCAGCTTCAGCTGGGGGCAAACAATTGTTTTTTTTAAAACCTACCTGGACCTGAGTAAGACATCTCTCTTTGCATTTCTCTCATTCAAACACACTTGTACTATCAAAGTTGAAACAGACTCAAGCAGTTCTATGCAAGGGACAACTCTTCAATATCGATCTTAATTAGCTCCAGGTGGGGGCAAACAACTGTTTTCTTTCGAGACCAACCTGGACCTAAGTAAGACCCACTTATGAACTCAAAACACAACCATACCACATATCCGTTAGCCACGCCGATCACTAGTTCGGCCCCGGGGTCCCAACAGCGCTTGTCCGGGGGCAAGCAGTACAGAATCAGACAGAGCATCCATTAAAAGGCAATATAGAACCAGACCGAGCATCTATTTGGCCCCGAGGTCCCAACAATGCTCGGCCGAGGGCAAGCAGTATAGGAAATGTTCAAACATAGAAGCTAAACAGCATCAAATTGCAAGTTCAAAGAGAAAACTATATCATCCAGCAAAAGGCACAGAAGGCCTCACAACCAGCCCAAAAAAAAAAAAAAGAAGAGAAAAAAGAAAAGGAAAACATTGTCTTTACCAGAACAGAAAAGCAAAAAGTTCAAATCATTTCAACATCAACTTCCATCGATAGTGGGCAATTCAGGAGCAGCATTAGCAATTTTGTCAAGGCCATCTGCAGGAGGAACAGTAGAGGAAGCTCCAACTTCCTGAGAAGTAGGAGCCACCTTAACCACATCTCCCGTGGCTTCGGTCTCTAGGGTTTCAACCCCTTCAACGTCCACCGTTTCAGTGGCAACGTTCATGCTCTGGGTCTTGCTTACAGAATCATCTTCTGGGGAAACATTGTTTGGTAGAACAGTAGGGGTAGGAGTAGTCTTCAAACTTGAGGATTTCGAAGGAACAGGGACATCATGATATAGAGAAGAGCCTTCAGGAACCATCGCAGCGGCTAAGGCACTCGTCCAACCCTTCACAAAGAGCTTGTCTCGCAGCACTAGAACCTCCTCCTTGTATGCCGCCCCAGCTTCATCCCAGCCCTGTTGCCAGTGCTTGGCCTCCAGCGCAGTATGCTCGGCAGCCATCATAGCAATAACGGCCTCCAGTTTAGCCACCTTCCCCTCAAGTTGAGCCTGGGTCTCAATAGCAGCCTCTTTCGATTGTTTAGCAGAAGCAACAATCTTGTTCAAATAGAAGGCTTCCCTCTCAGCGGTTCGGCGTCCTTCCTTCTCCGACTCCAAGTGTACTGTCAATCTCTCCACGTTCATTGCAGCCTCCAGCACGGCCCTTCCAGCTCTTCAGCACGGGTAATGGACAGGTGCATTCTCTGGATACACTGCAAAGGACGACAAGGAACTTAGAGAAGAGGAAGACAGCAATGCAACAGTGAAGTTAAGTAAAGCAAAGAAAAAACTTACAGCAGTCAGCATTTGAAGGGTCCCCTTCAAGATAGGAATGTCACGAAACCCATTATGGCCAGCCATATCAACCGGCATCAACAAAAACTTGGTCAAACTAAAGGCAAAATCCTGTGAAGCGACAACTGAATCAGAGGTGGAAATGGGCCTGCCCTCATACGATATCGGCGGCTCCCATCTCTCAAAAGTATCATTCTCAGCAGGATCCTGAGAAGCTTCCCCCCACCATTGCTTTGCCAGTTTCCCTTCTCCTCTTTTTTGCTCGTGCAGTGACTGAAGCTGAGGGCTCGGCAGCAGTTACAGGGGTCCCAGAAGCTCCAACCTCTATCTTCATCTCCATGAGGGTCTTCATCTCGGTCTTCTCCAGAGGGGTTTGCAAAGCGCTAGAGGTTCCGAAGGCCTCGGCCTCTAAATCCACCAACACCCTTCTCTTTGCCACAGACCCGCTCCCTGCGAAACTGGGGGCAGGGGAGGGCGCTCTCTCAGGAAATGCATCTTGACTACTGCGACGTCTCGGGACCAGCGGGGTGAGAGACGTGTCAGTCTCGGTATCAGAGTCCAGAAGGGCAGCAGCGAGTCTTGCCTTCTTCGGAATAACAGAACGGTAACTTGACTGGTAGTCCAACAACTCAGGTGCAGATCTTTTCTTATATCTCAAGGCAGCCTTGATGGCTTCAGCATTCTCTCGATTCGGCCTTTGCTGGAAACGGGAAGGTTCTGCTAAGAGAAAGCAACCCATCAGAGCAATATTCAAAATAAAGTAAGAAACACCAAAGGCATTAAAAGGATAGGCCCGGACCTGGGTAGCCGTCTTTCTGTGGCATCCGTTTAGATTGAAACTCGGTTCCGACGGGAAACTCCCAATTTCCACCAACTTGTAGGAAATCGTCATTGTGTTTATCCGAATCAGGTAATCCAGTAACTAAGTGACAATCAGCGGAGCGAACACGCAGGTAATATATACTATGGTCTTTGTTATGAGAAAGGGTGTAACATCCCAAAATATCCCATATGTCAAGATTCAGGCCTAGTTGTCTATTGAGGGTAGATACGCCGCAAACAACACGGAAGAGATTCACAGACACCTGCATTGGGGTCAACTGGACTTCATGCAGAAAATGGCGCACCAACGGGTCAAGAGGAAACCGAACCCCTCCCTCGACAATCGCAGCGATGGGAAAGGCAACGGTGTTCCTCGTACCCATACGTTTGGCGTCTACCTTTGCCAGTGAAAGGGTAACGTCATGAGGAATATTGTAATCAAGACAGAACATGGCCATGGCCTCTAGGGTATCAACCAAGGAACGGAACTTCCCTATTTGACTAAACTAGCAGGACAGAAGTGGGATTCAGGTAACAGGATATGAGACACAGATAGCAAGTGCACCAAACCAGATGATTAAAACAGAAATGGGAAAGAGAAGAAGAGTCATAAGAGGACTTACAGAGATCACAGCGGAGATGGTAAAGCAGGATCAGCGGCGAAGAAGCCCAAGCGGAGCACCAACGAGATCGGTCCAGAGGAATGGAAAGAGGCTCTCTCTCTCTTTCTTTCTTTGGAACTCACTAGAGGAATGAGGAAATCAAATCGAGGGATTTGAATTGATAGCCTGAGCATTTATTACACCAGTCGGCGCACAGGCATACAAATCACGACCTTCGGTATGGAGTCGACGCATTATCTCTGCACGCCTATCGCACGTCGCCACGTGTCAAATGAAATGACGCATGCAGGAATCGTGTGTCAGGATTGAACCGTCACCAAGGCCGAATTGGGGAAGAGCCGAAACGACGCAACGCTTGGAAGGCAGAACAATAGCTCCCCCCAAGGGGAACCTTAGCGTGAGCTAGGGGGCAAATGAAGGGGCTAAATGTGAAATGGGTCAGGTCCAAGCCTTGGGCCGGCCCAATCTGACAAAGCCCAAACCCAAGTGGGTCAGATGAGTATATGGACAGATCAGTTGAGCCCAACTTCATGATCAACAGTCCACCCAAGTCCTCAAGCACTTGGGCCCAACCCGTAGTGGAAAGGCTAGCCCAGCCGCAATGCTGGTCTGGACCGAGCTGCGGGACGGAATCTGTAGGCCGAACAAATAATGACCCAGCCCATCTCCGTAAATGAGCCTGGAAAAGGCCAAGCCGAGGCACACCATTACCGAACTGAAGAAGATAAGTACCGAGCTGGAGAAATCTTGTAAGGAAACGTGGGATCTGTGAGTGCAAGCATGTGCAGGTTGCCATCTCAGCTGGTCCCCCACACCTAAAATCACGGAAGTTGTTGAGCCAAAGGATTGTGGTTTGTTATCAGCATGCTTACAATGAGAATATACAATCAATGGCAACTATCAAGTGGTCCCCCACCTGAAGCAATGCTGAAAGGACATCTGACAGCATCTACACTCCATGAACTCACCTTGAGAAGCAAGTAAGGAACACTATATATACAACATGAACTTCACATTGAAGGTAACTGAACTATTCCGAGCAAAACCACATCTACATACGAATTCAACCCTCTATACACTACTTCTCCGATCACTGATTTCCTCACCGGAGGGGTTATCCGACCAACCCCGGCCGGGCAGCTCTAATGGTGCTTCTTGTGGCAGGAGTCCCGGTCCCTGGATAGTCCAACTGAGAGCGGAGCCCCGATCCACTTTCATTTAATGCGGAATCCGGTACGCACAATCAATGACTCAAATATAGGTGTAGGTATCATTTTTTAATTTGGAGTAGTTTCATAAGAAAAACCAATGACATATGACAATGTTATACATATGATTGAACTGCAAATTTATAATATTGATTGGATGATAATAATGTTAACTAGTATTGAACTAATTAAACTTTAGTATTTGATAATTGGAAATATTGATGAACAAAAGTACTACTAGGGGCCAAATGTCAAGTTGGGATTTAATGAAGATACAAGGTGTTAATACCAAAGTCCAATTGAGCACTTTAATACTGACGGAAAAAAAATAATCTGAATAAATGATTAAAAAAAAGCATCTTACATTGGCAAAGAAAGAAAAACTCACTGCAAGAGTTACATTAGAGCGAACCATTCTTTTGCCTTTTACTAAAGATTTTTTTTTATTAGTAAACAAAAATTTTATTAAAATAAAATTAAAAGTACAAGGAATAGTAGATTGCACAAGGAGAGATTCAGATAGTGAAAAAAACTCACCTACTATTGTAATCATACAACCAACTTCTAAATCTCGCGATTTTTAAAAAAAACAAAACTGAAAATAAAAAGAGGAGAGGAAGTTAAGAAAATCTTAACTCCGCAAGGCACTGCCCTTCTACAGATTCAACCAAACCCACTCAACATCTAGCATGCAAATTTGCTCTCCATCACCACTCCCCCTCCAAAAAGCTCCAAAATTTATCCTAGACAAAAATGCCTTGATTCCCCCTTTCTAACCAAATACACCCCACTAACTTTAATAGTTCAAAATCTTTCTCACACAGGACAAAACACCATCCCCTGCTTTCCATCACATCCCACTAACCTTCTAATAATCAATTTCTCACCCTGTAATGTAAATCACTGGTCGCTTCACTGAGGAAACCTTCAACAGAATTAGATTTGTCGATACCTTCATCATCCTTAACTAGCGCTTTAGGATAGATAGTAAGACGAGCCTAACACGAAGATCTTCTGAAATTCCAACTCCGAAACTCTAATGTCGTAAATAAAGCGACCGATCGACTTTTAATTTCTAGAAACCATTGATTGAATTGCTGAATTTTGTTTCAACAAGAACTTTTCCTCTTTCCAGTTCCATATGCGTGAGGCAGTTTTTCCATCAACTAATAGAAAACACTCGGCCCCAGTTGCTAGCAATTTTGGTAAAAGTTATAGAGTTCCAAGAATTAATCCCGTGTTTGGTTTGGGGGATTTGGAGAGAGATTTGGAAAAGAAAAGAAAAAAAGTATGTAAAACTAGATGAAATATAAATATATTTTATTCACATTTTACCTACTTTCCCTTTTATTTTCTGAATCCTTTTCTAAATCCTCCAACCAAACGCAGCTTAAAGAGGACCCCTTCAATGGCCAACTATACTCTCCTCAAGAGCATAAACTTTCTACAATGCCATTCATACATACAGTTCATCGAACCAAGTTTCTAACCACCACCCACTCCCTTGAAGCATCTCCTTCATACCTTCCACAGTATTGAATTGTAAGAGAACCTTTAACCCACCTAATGGTTTGATTGTTATGTAGTTGATCCCATCAGTTCTCATTGCCTCTTTGATCATAGGTATATATGAGTTTGAAATCTCTGACTATACCAACCGCACAGGTCTTTACCCAAGAGTTATCAATCTCTTCCGCTTCTAGGAGAGAGAAGATCCTTTTCGGTTGGCTTTGACTCTTTCTTTAGGATATGATGGCTGGTCATTGGGGTCTTGTTTATTCCTCCAAAACTGATCAAATTTTGGAAAGAAATTCTTCTTTCTCCAAATCCATCTTTTTCCAGAGGGGATTGTTGCTCTTTTCACCACTAGTAAATGACCCTGCTACCATAACGAACAGCTTCATCGGCCTCATCTTCATTAAGGAATCTTACAAAACCAAACTTACAATGCCTTGTGCTTGCTGCAATTAGTGGCATACGTTAATTATTAAAGGGTTTCATCTCAAATTGGATGAGCTCCTACAATTCTAATATAAAATTTTCTTAGCTTTTAGGAGATACAAATTTTGACTTACTTATGACATTCTTTACTGTAAATTAAAAAAAAAAAAAAAGAAAAAAAAAAGGGCAGCTTGATATTAGGGGGCCTATATATGAAGCATTCTTGCTCATTACTGAATTTTAATAAAAATAAAAAATAAAAAGCTTCATTTATGTCCGTTTAAAATAAAAAAAAATTAAAAACAACATTTACAATTAAGAAATGGAGATCAGATTCATTTGAACTATAATTGGGAATTGAAGTGTAAATGGTCATATAAATTCCTAGGAGAGCAGTGCTATGGCATAAGATGTCCCTCGATTAAGGCATACACTCAAACGATGAGTACAAATGGAACTGTTCTTTATCATTTTGATGCATTTTCACAATTTTAACTATTAATGAATATCACTTTATCCTTTTATCTATAATCCTATACATATTGATCTCAACTATACAAATGTATCTAAAAAATCTAGAAACCCTAGATGTTGATTTGTGATTATGTACCAATTTTAAGCAGAATATAACAATCTCAATCAAACAATCAAAGACAAATCGACACAACGATTTTACGTGGAAAAACCACAATTGGACACCTTCAACTGTGATTAAAAAACCACGGGCAACAACTACAAAACAATCCACTAAGAAGATTTAAAAGAATTACACAGGTATACTCTCAATTACCTAGCGAATCCACGCCTAATTGAACCAACCTCTATGTGCCTCTTCTAACCCTGTCTTAACCTCGGAATTATCTTTACGATGAGCCACTCCAAAATTCACCGAAGTTTTAGGCTCAAATTCTTCAGAATCCGCCAAAGAACAACTCTCTCTCTCTCTCTTGTATATAACAAACAAAACCTTTGATGTACTCTCTTTAAATCATGAGTTGAATACTCAATAAAATATCAAAGAAAACTACCAAAATATCCCCAGATATAAACCTTAAGAACCAAAAAGAAGATCTGGAGGAATTAATTTAGCTTTGGGAGAAAACCAACTATTTATAGAAAATCCAAAAGTAATCCTAGTTTTGGAAGAAATCCAATTACTTATAGAAATCCAAAAGTAATCCTAGTTTTGGAAGAAAATCAACTTCTTATAGAAATCCTTGTCAAACGGGATTGCCAATAATAAAACCTAACAATCTCCCTCTTTGGCAATGCCGTCACAAAACACACCTAACAAATAAAATCCTAATCACCCCAACCCATAACAGCCAACAAAAGTCAACTTCAACAAAATCCAACTTCTTACTCAAAAACATGATCTGCAAAACATATTAGTGCCACAATCTCCAAAACAACTATTAGTCCCACAAGAGTATATGAAAAAACAATAAACATATGGCTAAATTATCTTGAAGCATTTGAAGCATGAGATGGAAAACATGAATAGAAGCGACTTTGAGATTTTAAGAACATGTAGCATGAAAAGATGAAAACTAAAACACATGCACCCGTTAACATTACTCCCCCTAAGACATATGCACCAAACTCACATATACTAAAAACAATAAACAAGAAGAAAACGACAAAAAATAATATGGTGGAGCAAGCAAGGAATTTCAGATTTGGACCTTAAAACACACAAGACTATCTAAGAAGCACAATTACTTGAAAACACAATGTGCACAGTCTATAGAAGAGTTCTCATGAAAGAAAGTGATGCATTATGTGAAAAGCATAGATCTCATGATAAAAGTGTGTGTGCGACTCTTGGAGTTCGACAAACACAAAATTCAAATCCTAGTAGTGATCTGATAGCTGGACCTCTTGCAAGAGAATCTGAGCACAACAAAAGTCAAACCACTAGGAATCAAGGGGTATTTGGTGAGTAAAAGCGGAGGCTCCCCCTCAATCAATGAATCCTTTATTTTTTTCTTTTTTTTTTCACATCTTTTTCTTTTCTTTCTTTTGCACATTTTTTTCTTTTTCACATTTTTTTTTCTTTCTTTTGCACACTCATTGGCGGCTGACATGCTCAAAAGTATGGAAACCGAACCAGAGAAGCATAGATATAATAAGGATGGTCTGGTTGGTGACTCTGAGGTAGCCTTTTTCTCATGGCTGGACTACAAAGAATAGAGGGGAAAGCCATGGAGATGCAAAAAGATGGAAGATGTTTAAGAGACTCAACATCACCCATGATATGCTAGTATAAGTCAATTCCTCTAAAAAGACAAAAGATACAATGCCAAAAGTCCATAGAAAAAAATAATCTTTTTGCATAAAAATAATCAATTAGGCGGAAGACTCCGATATTTGCTAATCCAAGAGTGTGTACAGAATGAGACATATTAATCAAAGAATACACACTCCAAAATGAGTAATGACCACAGAAAACACACACATATTAACATGTAATAGATATTCTCATCAATTCCAATATGCACCAAGGACCACTCAAAAATTTCAAACTTGCAAAACCATACTAAGAAAATCTTTTTGGATTTTTTTTTTCTTTAACCAAAGTAAGATAAAAAACAAACATGCACACATTTTTTTCTCATTAAAAAAAAAAAAACACAAAGACCCAAAAAACTAAACAGAGTAAACACATTAACACAAGTCAAGTTTTCTCACCCAAATCTTTTTGGTCTTAACAAAATCAGGTCTAGCGGACTTGGTAAGAGTCGTGGCGTTATGAACACCCTCATGAATCTTGGTATTCCTAGACATGTAAGGTTGTCTCCTAACCCAAAAAGTATTCGAATTTCGACCCTTTTGAGACACTCTCCCATGCAACTTATAACAATAAGGGCGAATATGACCATGCATACCACAATGATAACAAATAAAAACAGGGTGTACCTTCTTTTCTTTTACCTTACCAACTCTAGGAAGTTTGAGAAGTCTATCCTCATGTTGAATCTTTTGTCCTCATTTTCCTTGAGTTCTTGTATCATGAGATGTAGATGCACTCTGTTGTTGCTCTTTCTTACCTCCAAAGCCAATGCCACTCTTGTCAGAATAGATTTGTTGAGACCCAATGATATCCTCCAAAGTCTTTGATCCTTTGTTCTAAAGACCAATGGTAACCATAGCACACTTTAGTTGTTCCTCTTTCTTGATCATTAGTTCTTCCAAAGCAACTTATGACATCTCGAGAGATTCAATCTTTTCTTCATACATGGCATGGGTTTCCTGTAGCTCATTCCTCTCTGTCTCACAAGTCAACAATTTTGCACAAAGAACTTGTCGATCATTAGATATCTTAAGGGCATCATTCCTAGCCTCGAAAATCTCTTTTTTTAACTTGACATTCTCACTTTCACATGTTTTGAGTTTCTTTGTGAGTTTGTTATTCAATTTGAATAAGTTAAGAGACTCCTTCTACAACTTTTGATATGCTTGTTGAAATTTTTCATCTTCACTCCCCGAGGATTCATCAAGCAGGGGTGGTCGAACCATAGAGTTTCCCTAACGAATTGAATCCATTATCACAAATCAAACAAGATCTCGTTCTAAAAGAATTTTTTTGGAAAAAAAAATAGAACGACCTGCTCTGATACCAATTGAAAAATCTAGAAACCCTAGATGTTGATTTGTGATTATGTACCAATTTTAAGCAGAATATAACAATCCCAATCAAACAATCAAAGACAAATCGACACAACGATTTTACGTGGAAAAACCACAATTGGACACCTCCAACTGTGATTAAAAACCACAGCAAATGACCACAAAACAATCCACTAAGAAGATTTAAAGGAATTACACAGGTATACTCTCAATTACCTAGCGAATCCACGCCTAATTGAACCAACCTCTATGTGCCTCTTCCAACCCCGTCTTCACCTCGGAATTGTCTTTACGATGAGCCACTCCAGAATCCACTGAAGCTTTAGGCTCGAATTCTTCAGAATCCACCGAAGAACAACTCTCTCTCTCTTTTGTATATACCAAACAAAACCTTTGATGTACTCTCTTTAAACCATGAGTTGAATACTTAATAAAACATCAAAGAAAAATAACAAAATATCCCCAGATATAAACCTTAAGAACCAAAAAGAAGATCTGGAGGAATTAATTTAGCTTTAGGAGAAAACCAACTATTTATAGAAAATCCAAAAGTAATCATAGTTTTGGAAGAAATCCAATTACTTATAGAAATCCAAAAGTAATCCTAGTTTTGGAAGAAAATCAACTTCTTATAGAAATCATTGTCAAACGGGATTGCCAATAATAAAACCTAACAGTATCACTTTTATTATTTCATAGTTGACCCATCAAAGTGTACAAGTCATAAATGAGGGGGATTGGACCAACAAGAGGTCTTTTAAAATTTGAAGTAAACATATTTGGTCTTTAGAGTGTATTTGACATATATATAAATTAGCCAGCTAAATTAATTTGCATAAGAAAAACTGACAACATAATAATGTCATAGAGATGGCTGAATTGCTAGTTTAAATATCAGTTAGATGATAATGATGCCAACTAGGGTTGAACTAATCAAACTTAGTATTGATAATTGGAAACTTTGATGAACACAAAGTACTAATCCTATTTTCTTTTCATTTATTTTATTATTTTTATTATTATTATTTTGAATATCACAAAGCACTAATCCTAAACATAGAGAACCTTACAGGCTAAAAAAAAACGTGTAGGTTAGTACTCACAGGAGTTGTCCCACTAGAATGGGCCAAGTCAAGATGGGAATTAATAATTGAATTTATAAAGATTAATTCCAAAGTGTAATGGGGCACTTAAATATTGATAGAACATAATTTGAATAAATAATTATAAAAATTATTCCACATCGGTTAAGAAAGAAAAACTCACCCTACAAGAACTGCAATATAAGCCTTTGAAGCAATACGTTGAAGCCACGCAGTGAGAATACTGTGTGCTCACTGCATTTAGTGGCATACGCTAATATGTGGGGATGAGAGGTCACTGTGGTCATTCCCTCGCTATGCCTGCTATGCTATTGAAACGACACCATTTTTCTGTTTTTTAATTTTTTTTTAGGGTTACATTGATTTATTTTTATTTTTTCACTGTTTTATAGCAAGTTGAAGTTGTATTTATTTTTATTTTTATACATTTTTGTCTTCTCTTAAACGGATTGAACGGTGTTCTCCATCTTCAATTCACTGCCCTTCCGCCAGATTTAGAAACCATTATTGTTCAACAGACTGGTATGTGTATCTATATATATAGAGATATAAATAAGTATATATATATATGTATATGTATGTATATATATGCTTCCTGTTTTATTTTGTACAGTGTGTTAGTGGTTCAACAAGTATAATGCTTGATTTGTTTTCTATAAATGGATTGAGAAACAAAATTGTATATTATAAGAAAATTTATTTATTATGTAATTTTTTTTATTTTTTTATTTTTTTGTACATGTTGTGTATTTTTGTATAAATATTAAATAATTTTTTTTAAAGAGTTACAATAATTTGGAATTCATAAATAATTTTTTTGTAGCAATGTTATGTATTTTTGTGGTAAAATTACACATTTTTATAACAATACTATGTATTTGTGTGGTAATGTTATACATTTTATGGTTTAAAAAAAGTTTCAATAAAAAAAATATATAACCTTACCACAAAATACGAACTTAATTTTTTAATCATAAATTGTCATAACTCAACAAAAAGTAACATTACATTTGTCACAAAAATACAAAACATATATCAAAAAATTTTATAATAATGGGGCATATGATTCACAGCGTTAAAGGGGTGTGCCAAAGGGTTCCTATATATTGTATAATATACTAATTCGAATATAATTTTACAATTGTATATTATAAGCTAGTTAGACATAATGAATTTCCGATGCTACTGTACTAGATTTTTTTTTTTTTTTTTTAAATTTAACTATTGCGGAGTTCTACTTCTCAAAAAAAACTACACATCTTTTTTTTCCCCCCTTTCTGTTACCCTTTTAATTAATTTACATTATTAATTGATTTATTAGATTTCATTGAATTTTTTAATTATTCAGCATTTGAAATTAATTAATGGCTTTTCGTTCAGATTCTTGTTTCATTTTTCTTTTTTTCTTTTTTTTTTTCTCTCTCTCTCTCTCCATATTTTGGTAGTGTTGAAATGGACAATGGTATAATTGTTGATGGTGGACCTAAGGGATGCATCGAAGAAATGGGAGAGTTGGCCAAGGATAAATCGCTATATCTTAGTATAGAGTTTCCATCATAAGAAGCTACAAATGAGTTTTATAATGAGTATAGAAGAATTGTGTGGTTTTGTAACAACCGCCTCCTTGATTAATTGTTAAATTATGTGATTTACCTTAATATGTGTTTATATGCAAAATTATGTGCCATGTGTTATACGTGTCATGTATTCTTTGTGCCATGTGTTACTTGTATTGAATTAATGAGAACAGATAGATAGAAATGGGAAATAAACCTGTTTGAATTAGTAAACCATAAAATTAAATATTTGGAATAGGCAATTAGAGCCTGATTCACAGTGGCATGGATAACATGTGTGTGTTTTGTAGTAGTATGAGATGAGAAGGGAATTAATTAAGTGACTTTGAGTCATAAATCTAAACTTAGGATTAATGAGCATCTTTAGCCCAAGTTAACAAATAAGAGTAGGAATTATAGAGTTAGATATTTTGTAGAGAAACTTTAGAGAGTTTTAGAGCTTAAGGAAGAGAAAGGGAGGGAACTCTAGGGTTCAAGGAGAAGAATGGGGAATTGAGCAATCTACACCAAATCACCCATCTAAGGTCAGACGTTGCATCCTAGCCACATGTTTACACG
Organism: Camellia lanceoleosa; assembly: GCA_025200525.1. Taxonomy (NCBI): domain Eukaryota; kingdom Viridiplantae; phylum Streptophyta; class Magnoliopsida; order Ericales; family Theaceae; genus Camellia; species Camellia lanceoleosa. The sequence continues at coordinate 30,352,052 of CM045761.1, forward strand.
GAGCAAACTGAGAGTAACAATATTGTAAAGATATGTTTTGTTATATTTCTTTTTTGCTTGATAAGATGTTTTGTTTCTGATGTGATACTTGTTACTGAATAGATGATTGTCACATTTACTGAACTGTATTCGTGATATCCTAATTAGTTCACGTGGCCTTTATCCAGGGGTAACAATACCGTGGTGAATATTCACGTGGCCCTATTGTCAAGATCGAAACCCGCCCCTATAGGTTTAACATCGTAACTAGCCAGTAATCCGTAGATTACCTACAGCCTCAAAGACAAAATTTCAAAATATTTAAATAATATCAGGGCCTGAAGCAAAACCAAAAAATAATAATGTCCATTGAGCTGTGCGTATAGAATCAACTGTAGGAATTAAAACATTCTTAACACACTTTTATATGTACATGTACTAAGACATATTTTATATCTCACATACTACATGAAGGACTTTTAACAAAATACAAAGATTAACCAAAGCTTGACAAAATAAAACAAAGCCTCTACATAGGGGCACTTCTTGGGTGGCTTGAGAAAAAGGTGGACTCCGGGGCAACCTCTAATGTTGATCCTCCAATTGCTCACATGCACATATATATTAAGAGTGAGCTAACACCTAGTGAATAATACCAAAGTAAAGAGGTTATATAAATGAGATTCTTAATTGAGTAATTCATATTTATACATAATACATGTAAATCCAAATCAGAATGACTTCAAGTCCAATCCATCATGCTCAAGGCGTATCAGAGAGGCAAAACGACCTCAGGTCCAAAGTACTCATTCATACAAAATGACCTCGGGTCCAAAATACTTATCCAATGATATTACAGAATGGCCTCGGTCCCAATCACATTACAGAACGCCCTCAAGTCCATCATTTCTATATTCATATCTATGTGTATATTCATATTCGTGATCATGATCACATTCGTATTCAGACAGCCTTAGGCCCATTTCGTGTCCTTGACACACATATTAGACGGCCTTGGGCCTATTTCATATACCTACAGAATGAACTTTGGTCCATGTAATCAAATTTACAAAACGACGTTTAGGTCCATTTCATATTCATTCAGAATGACCTTTGGTCCATTCAGATGATTTCATACTTATCAATTTCTTTACAGAGTCTTGCACAATTAGACGAATAGAATGCTTATTCATAATTCGAATTCACAAGTCCAGAAAACTTACACAGGAGTAGCATTTTAAAAATAGCATATATGAACATATCTTTACTAAAGTATTACTCACAGTGTTCAGATGCCTGGTTCACCCTTGTAGTTGACCCTACACAATTCATAATACACATACAAATTGGGTCACAATACAATTCATTTCATTCTTAACTTGTTTAATTCTCTTAGGCTTCTTTCTTACTCTTTTAATTCATTTATAATGCTCAATGTATGCCTAAGAGTACTTAAAAATAAAAGAGAACGAAAATCGGAACATGAAACAGCTTTTCTAAATTTTTTGAAATAGGGCTCTTCGCTTGAGCACAACATTGTGCGCTCGAGTGGACCCCTTAGTCTGCAAAAATATTGGTTGCTTGCATTCTACGCTCAAGTGACAACTTCTTTGCTCTAGCGTTGATGATGAATTCTGGGTTTTCAGAGCTGAAAATGGGGCTTCCAATTCTATTCAAAAATTTGGGGGTCATGCTTGTCTTGCTAAAAAACAAGAATTTATTTTGGAAATAACAAATACATGACCCTTTTCTTACAAATCAGCTTCAAAACTTCTTTAATTTTGTTAAACTTAACTCAATTTTTCATCTGTATAAGAAATTTCAAATTCTTTTTCCTTTGAGTTTCAAATCATAAATTTAGGCATGTGAGTCATGAATCTTTCTGAAAGCATAAATAAATCAAAAGCTTTCGTACATGCAAGTACTTTAAAAATTCAAAACAAAATGTTAAAACCTCATGTATGCAAAGGTTTTCTCCAAACTTCTTTTCCTCTTTACATGAAACCATGGATTTTTCTGAAAACATGGAAAATATAAGCTTCTTATGCATGAAGTGTGATAACCCTGTTCTGTGTTATGTTGATTAACCTTAATTATAATTGTGATAATGTGCTTAATATGATTTTGGGTGATATTATGAGATTAATTATGTTTTTGAATATATATCTGTTCATTGCAGGAACATCTGTCCAACTTATTATTATACTTTGAAAAATTGAAGACCATAGAGGCTACAGAAATTGAAATTGTCTGTACCATTGTGATTAGCTTGATTTTTAGAGCTGTAACAACGCCCGCGAGGGGACCTCGCTACAGTTCGGACTCGATTTTGTTGCGGTCCCAAATCTTGAACCAAAGAGTCCAACTCTGGCAAATCGTTTTGAAGAAAAACAGATTTTTTTGAAAGAAGTGCCAAACATGGACTGCTTTGCGGAATGAGTCGCCACCTAAATATTTTTAAAATGGGAAATTTAGGAAACCCCGACTCGGTGCAAAGGCCACGTGTCCGTCATCACCAAAGTTGGCTCGAACTTGGGTACGATTGGGGAAGGTCACATCGTGAGCATTCTTCGCTTGGCCAAAGACCGCCTCTACTAACCATGATATCTCTGTTTTGAAAATATTGTGAGTTCTTATTAGGTTATTTAGCCTAGATTACTATGTGATGCTCGCAAAGAAACAAGTATAGATCGGGCGTCGAATTGGAACAAAACATTTCATGTTTGTTTCTTTGAAAATGGTGTGATGGTGCTACCCGCAGGTAGGCTAAAATGCGGATTTGCCACCCTCGGGTGGGCTTAGAAAACAGTGATGTTGCCACTATCTAGTGGGCTTAAAACAAACAGTCAACGCATTGTCCCAATTCAAATAACTCAACCTCCACCCACAGGCATTCAAGGCAGTTATATCATATAAGCACATAGCCTCATGGTAAGCATGCTATCATGGCAACACTCACACGCATGCGAGGATGCTAAAGCATAAAACTCACCGAGTACTCCAAGCCAAAATAGAAAACTGATTAGAAATCATGCATGATCCTAAGTATACTGTAATGCCTAATGCAACACATGCAAAGATGCAATTATAGCAGGCTCGGCTATTCTAAACATGGTATATGAGATGCAACAGCTATCAAGTACTCAACTTGAAATTGAAATACAGATGCAATTTGTATGATGCGCCGAGCCCGGTGCGTGCAAAACAGATGAATGATGCAAACATCTTTGTCATTATGTCAGATGCTAATTGAAATATGCCCTATATCTAACCATCGTAAGCGGGTAAATAAAAGGGAGAAAGAAATGGGGGTTGGAAGACATACATCACACTCACACACCCTTATTACAACATTGCCCTCGCGCAGAGGGTCCGAATAAATAATAATACAGACCTGAATAAAAAGAATATTACAGTCCGAAATATACAATTTCCTAATTAATTAACAAATTAAACTAAGAAAGCTGTAAACTGGCGCGCAGGCCAGGGGGGGCTGCCTTGCTATGATAGTGCCTGCTGGACTGCCTCGGGCGGAAATCCATTGGGATGCCCCCATTAGCCTCTGTTCGCAATTTTTCTCGAAATGCGTGCCAAGTCCCGAAAAGTTATTGATCCTCGATTTTGCTGTAACAGAGAGCAGGAAAAGGGCATAGCAATGTACTTCACAAATGTATGCATGCCTCGATCCTCGTGCCACCAATCACGCATACCGATGCATGATGGCCGAGGAATCGGATTGCACAACTCAATATAGGGATGAATACGTATGCATGCTATAACAACACTTAACTCCATCATGGATAATCCGGAGTGTTGGTGACTTGGGAATTGAGACTCGTTCCGTCACTCGGAGTACGAAACGTGCCTCGTTTCCCGTGCAATATGCATGATATGCATGAAATGTAGCTGATATGTGATATAGTATGCACAATGTTACGGGAATGAGATGCCTCGAAGTGCGTGCACTCAGGCACGCAAATCGAGAAAATGCATGAATGCAATCTAAGATACAACCTAGTATGCACTATGCTGTGAAAATGAGATGAAAATGAAACACCTCAAAAAAGCGTGCGTGCGGGCACGCAAACCGAGGCGATGATGTGAAATGCAAATCGGGTAAAACCGAAGCGCCTCAAAATGCGCGCCCTCAGGCACACAAACCGAGGCGATGATGAAATGAGAAATCGGATACAACCGGCAAGCCAAACGCTACGCTGTGCACGCAAACCGAGGCGATGATGAAATGAGAAATCGGATACAACCGAAGTGCCTCGAAATGCGCGCCCACAGGCACGCAAACCGAGGCAATGATGAAATGAGATGAAAATCGGATACAACCGAAGTGCCTCGAAATGCGCACCCACAGGCACGCAAACTGAGGCAATGATGAAATGAGAAAATCGGATACAACAGCCAAAATGCGCTACCACGTGCACGCAAACCGAGGCAATGATGAAATGAGATGAAAAACGCACACGGAATGTCACGATGGGCTTACACCTGCATGGGAGAGCCTCAGCTCACTCACATAGGAGGCCGACGGATAAAACGGAGGTGCCTCGAAGTGCGTGCCCACAGGCACGCAAACCGAGGCAATGCATTAAGGCATAAAATGACATGGGAAATGATATGCAAGCATGCAAACCGAATTTCAGCCACTAAATGAAGGGGAAAACAGCCCCGAAATGATGCGAAATGACAATCAACGCATGAAATCATCCCGAAATGTGGTTTAAGTGCCCGAAATAGCCTACGGCTATGCTAAACAGACAAAATTGGCACACGAAAGCAAAAAAAGTAGCAAGGCAGTCCCAAAAATGACATTTTCTCAGTACAAAACATGGCCAAATTATGAGTGTGGATAGGGCAACAATGGCATGCAAAAATACGGTAAAAGAGGGGATTTACAAAGCAAGTGATATCTACAATGCTCAAACCCAAAAAATCAGTTCTACAACATTAGAGAGGGACTAAAAATATTCATTTTTACAGAAGATGAGATCCCCAAATTCAGTGTGTATATATACAATACATAGCATGCAAAATAAGGGTCAAAAGAGGTTTATAAAGAGAGGTACCATAAGCAAACATCAAATGGCCTCAGACCCTTAATAAAGAACAAATAATAGACCAAAACAAGACAATTTCTAAGCCTGATGAAGACCTAAAACAGAAGATAGAATGGCCTAAACAATCATGCAATTTTACGGAAAATAAGAGGGATACAACATGAAGTACCAAAACCAAACACCAAATGCCTTAAGGCCCTTAACAAAACACAAAGAAAAGACCAAAATATGACACTTTACAAGCCTGATGGAGACCCAAAACAGAAGCATGGTAAGCTTAAAGAAGCATGCAACATGGGAGTAGAACAAGAATCCAAAGCAAGTGCATGATAGAGGAAGAAAAACAGGTTGAGCCCTTCTTCAATGTTGAAGAGGGGCTCAAAATAAGCACACCTTCAGTTCATGCAATGCTCCAATTCAGATCACAAATGGGCTAAAAATAGCATGCAATTTTACGGTAAAATGGAGGAATTTCAAAGGAAGTGCATGCTAAAGCCACCAAACATGGTTGAGCCCTTATTCAATGTTGAAGAGGGGCTCAAAATAAGTCCACCCACAGTATACAGTATGCTCGAAAACAGACCACTCAAAGCCAAACAAAGCATGCAATTTCATGGCATAAAGAGTGATATTGAAGCAAGTATATGATGGAGACACCAAACAGGGTTGAGCCCTTCTACAAAGTTGTAGAGGGGCTCAAAATAAGCACAAAATCAGTAGGGGTCAAAGCCCAAAACAGTAGGAAAGTAGGGTAGAAAGTTGATGGAAAATTATGCTACAAAAATGGATTTTAGAGACTCACCCTTGAAGATTCAAGTGTTGCTACCTCTTGGCTTGAATTTGTTGATCCTTGGCCACTGGAAATCACTCCCTTGCTGCTGGAATGGAGGTGGTGATAGTGATGCTTAGGGTTGATGAAGGAATGGACTAGAGACTTGAAAGTTTTTTGGAGTTTTGGCTATGGAAATCAAGGTTTTGGGAGAGGAGCTCTTGAAGCAAATTTTTGTAGCCTAGGCAAAGGGGCTGTCCAGCCCTTTAAATAGGCCAAAAGGGATGTAAAAGGGGAGGGAAATGGAGGCAATCTTTCCCTCCCAAAATATCCCCCGGAATGGGTGATATTTTGGCAAAAATATCCGGACAGCTGGAATGAGCTGGAAAGCAAGAAGTGGCCGCAGGTGGCCACTCCCACCGGTCGGCCACCATCCACCATGGCCGGCCACCCCCAAAAAATGAAGTAAAGATTTGCTGGCCGACCACCATGCAAAGGTGTCCTCCTAAGTGTGTAGAATAAGGGCCCAGGGTCGGAATCCGGCAACTCTGAAGCAGGAGCCACAACATAGAGCTTGAAGGAGAGGCTCAAAAATGAACTGCACAATTGCTGGCCGACCACCAACTTTTAGGGTCCTCCCAGATGTGTGCAACAAGGTTCCAAGGTCGGAAATTGGCAACACTGAAGCAGGAGCCACAACATAGAGCTTGAAGGAGAGCCTCAAAAATGAAACTCTCAATTTCTGGCCGACCAGTAGTGTGTAGGGTCCTCCCATGTCCCCTGATCACAGATATGTAGCTTTGGTTGGAAGAAAATATCCCCAGGGTGTTCAACATTGGCCCGGAAGTGAGCAAAACGGGCGCCGGAAGAGCGAAACTGGTTATCTGGGATAATTGCTGGCCTCCCACCCCCCAGTGATCTTCCTGATGTTGAAACAGAGGTACCTGCCAAATTTGAACAAAAACTAATGAGAAATGAACGCTCGGGGCCAAAATCGAGCAGTTCGGGATCCCGAAAATGGGCTGCGGGTGCCGGAAGTGGTGTTCAAATGGCGGGTGTCCGCGACCCGGTGTCCTCGGAATGACAAAACAGAGGTTCCTGCCAAAAATCAGTGAAAACCGATGCAAAATGAATGCTCGGGGCCCAAACCGCACGATTCGGGGTCCCGAAAACCGGCTACAGGCACCGAAAGTGGCATACGGCCACGAAGTGGGCATCAGAGGCCCCAGTGTTCCTCGAAATGATAAAACAGAGGTGCATGCCAAAAACCGGAGAACTCAGAGATGGTTGGGCGGTCCCGAGCCGAGGCACACGGCCTGACGATCCCGAAAACCGGGAACCGGGCTCCGAAATGGGCAAAATGGCCTACGGCCACGAAATGTAGCTCACGGCCACCGGGAGATAGCCTACAGGACCACTCCCTTCCCTTAGGAAAGAAAACAGAGAAAACCGAGCCTGGTTCGCAAACCGAGACAAGGCACGAAAGAGAGTTCGGAAGCCCGGAGGCGGGGCGCGCGGCCGCGACTCTGAGACTTCTGAACGAGCACAGTATGCAACATCACCGAGCGCTCAACTGGTGACATCTGAGTCTTAAGGTCGGTCAAAAATGGGGTGTCTACAAGAGCCTATGGTGAAATTTGATAAAAAAAAAAAATTGATTTCTATCGAAATAATTAGATTAATTAAGTAAGGCTCATTAACTTCAATTGAGGTTGATTAACTTAATCTAATCACCTAGTATATATATGGGCCAAACACACTTGAGCTCATATTTTGAGCTCAAAAAACTAAAAATAGACTCTGAAGAGAGAGAGTGAGCCGAATTTACAGAGAGGCAGTGTCACGACCCCAAACCCGTCTTTAAGGGTTTAGTATCGTAACCGGCCAGTAATCTGTGATTACCAAAGGCCTGCTTAATAGTAAAGACAATGATACAATATAAAGGGGTTGGCGGAAGCCAACCAGTAATGAAAAAGAAGTCTAATGAGCTGTGAAAACCTGAATGGAAAATGACTTTAATGGACATAACCATATTCATAACCATAAACGTATATACATATCAGATACACATAACATACAGGTTAGGGACCTAATCCCTTCACCATAACTGTACAACAAAGTCTTAAACATTTGATACAATAACAGAGACAAAAAGGGTGAATCTAAAACACCCCAAAACAGCCTTGGCTCGAGCAGACTCGGAACCTCGAAGTGAGGCACAAAGGTTGGCTTGACAAAACATGAGCTTAACTCGACGCTTCTAGCTTTGGTCCGGTGCTTGGCCACCTACATATAAATATAAACAGTGAGCTAAAGCCCAGTGAATAACAAATGTATAAAGGGGTTAAGAATGAATGTCCTTTTAGTAATCAAAACAGTCAATTGCATCGGTAGATCAGTTATTCAATCAGTGTCTCATATTTCATGTCATATTAGTCATTTAGAAATCATGGCAGTCATATGTGGTACATCCAATAACAGAACAGTACAGTAGGTCTTAATAGACTAAATAGTCAGTTGATGGCCATTGAAATAGTAAACAGTAGTAGTTCCAAACATTGGAATTGACAGCGATCTCGTAATAAAGAGCAAAGAATAAAGAATAAGAATGATATGATGAAGTTACTATGGATGCCGCAAGTATAGTTCATAAAATAGGACAAACATTCATTCAGTAAACAATGTCACTTCAGAAAGCAGTATAGTCGATCATTCAGAAAATAATTGTAATTGAACATATCTTTACAATATTGTTACTCACAGATTACTGGGCTATAGGCAGGCTAATCAGCGTTCTTGGGTGCCAAACCTACACAGTTGTAGAACGAACACACACTAAATAACTTAGCCCCTAACTTGATTTGGTGTGGTTCTAGAACATTATCCTCATTATGATGCCTTAAACATGACCTAAGAATGACTAGGATGGAATGAGGATGCAGAAATGCACTTAAAAACATTTTTCAAAATTTGTTGAAAATAGGGATCTCGCTCGAATGTGGCTTTCTTTGCTCGAGCGAGCTTACCGAATGAGAGAGGTCGCTCGAGCGTAGACTCCCTCGCTCGAGCGATTTGCAAAAATGTGAAAAGTACAGGTTGCTGAAATTCTCCACTCGATGCTCGCTCGAGCGTGAGACACAGTTCTTCGCTCGAGCGTGCGTCTGCACACGCAAAAACCTGAGAGTTTGCAATTTACGCTCAAGCCAGCATTCCGTCGCTCAAGCGAAAGTCTAAAAACAAAGGTAATCGCTCGAGCATGGAATCCTTCGCTCGAGCGAGGAAGCCAAATTTTGGGTTTTCCAGATTTGCTTCCAAAGCTCAAACCATGGATCAAACATCTCAAAACTCATCCTTTTGGGCCAATTTTCTGGAAAATACTTAGAAACTCATAATACCTCATGATTTAAAGACTATTTCATAAAATCAAGGCCCCAAAGTATGCCAGTTGAATGAAATTTCAATTAAAACTTTATGAACATTATAAGAACATTACATGCATGAGTTCTCATGAACTCTAAAACTCCAAAGCATGATTGAATGCAAGATTGAACTCAAAAACATGATAAATTCTAGAGTACAACCATAATATGGGCATGCTTGTAAGAATTTCATGAAAGTAACTTCAAAATTTCATGATATGGACATGCATGCATGAATTCACTTGACTTCCTTAAATTCTAGCTCAATTAATCCATGAATTCACCTATTTCATTTATATACAAGTTCTAGATGGCTTAATAACAAGATTAAAAGGTTGAGCTCTTACCTAGGCTTCTCAATCAAACTTCACCTAAGCCAAATCCTTGAGTAATGTAGACAAGTCTTCAAAATTTCCTTCAATTCTTCTAAATTTCAAGCAAAAACTCTTGTTGAATTCAATTCCCTCAAGTCTCTCCTTCTCTTACGTGTGTGTACAAGGAGGAGGCCAAAGATGATGTGTCAAACATATATGAAGTGTAATAAGAGTTGATCTTGTACTAATCCACTCAATGGCAAAAATGTAAATAACATATATTCAATTAATTTAGCATTATTTATTCCAATTTAATCATTCCAAATTGAATTTTAATTAAACCTACCATAAAATTCTATAATTCTTAATTAGCATAAAGATCAAGTCAATTTCTGAATCGGTCGCCGATAAGGCTTTCAATTCGCAATTTGAAATCAAAACATGAACAGATCGTTCTGTAACAAATAGATAGAAATACAATTAAAACAACACACTCATGTAATCAATTTAGGATTTCATCTTAATCAATTACTTATCATGCTTAATCACAAATTAACGCTAATCAGAGGTGAGGGTTGTCACAGTCTTCCCCCCTTAAAAAGAGTTTGGTCCTCCAAACTCGAATTACCTTCATTTTGGAAGAACACTGGATCTAGGGGGAACAATTCAGAATATCTTTTCATCATATCGTCTTCCTTTTCCCAAGTGGCATAAGCACCACCATGGTTTTGCCAATCCACTTTCACTAACGGGATTTCCTTATTTCTCAACCTCTTGATTCGTCAGTTTACAATCTGGATAGGCCGTTTTTCATAAGTGTAATCATCACTTAACACCACACGGGTAGGCTCAATAACATGGAAGGGATCCGGAAGATAATCTCGCAACATCGAAATATGAAAGACATTATGCATATGTTCCATTTTAGGAAGGAGCACCACTTGATATGCCACTGGATTAATCTTCTCAATGATTTCATACAGCCTAACATATCTCGGTGCTAGCTTACCCTTAGTTCCAAAGCGAGTCTGTCCTTTCATTGGTGTCACTTTAATAAAAACATGATCACCCACTTCATATTCCCTGTCTCGCCTCCGGACATCTGCGTAACTTTTTTGTCGGCTTTGAGCAGTTTTCAATCTTTGTTGGATTAATTTCACCTCTTCTGTTGTTTCATGTACAATCTCGAGCCCAAGTAAAGGCCCATCACCAACTTACACCCAACAAATAGGAGACCGACATTTTCTGCCATATAGAGCCTCGAAAGGCACCATGCCAATACTCGAATGAAAACTGTTGTTGTTGTGGGCAAATTCAGCTAAAGGCAAATGACTTTCCCAGTTCCCTTGGAAGTCGAGCACACACATACGCAGTAAGTCTTCCAAAGTTTGGATTGTTCTCTCTGATTGGCCATCTATCTGAGGATGGTATGCATTACTCAGTCTCAATTTAGTACCCAATGCCATTTGCAGACTTTGCCAAAATCTCGATGTAAACTTTGAGTCCCTATCTGAAACAATGGACACAGGCACTCAATGCAATCTAACAATCTCATTAATATAAATTGTAGCCAACTTATCTGCATTATAAATTGTTTTGACAGGTAAGAAATGAGCAGATTTAGTCAATAGATCAACAATAACCCAAATTGAATCCATACCTTTACTGGAGCGAGGCAATCCAACAATGAAATCCATAGTAATATGTTCTCATTTCCACTCTAGTATTGGCAAGGGCTGAAGTAACCCTGCGGGTCGTTGATGTTCAGCTTTGACTTGTTGGCAATGTAGGCATTTTGACACAAACTCAGCAATTTCTTTCTTCATTCCTGGCCACCAGAAATTAAGCTTCAAATCTTGGTACATTTTTGTATTTCCTGGATGGATAGAAAGTTTTGAACTGTGGCCTTTTCGCAAGACTCGCTTTTTCAATTCAGGATTGTTTGGTACACACAACCTTCCCTGCAATTTCAATACATTGTTTTCAAATTTAAAATATGGCCTTGGTTTGGATTCCCTTTCATCAATGATCTTCTTCAAAAAGTCATCTTCTTCTTGTTTCTCTTTGATCTCTTCAATGAGTGCTGGTTGAGCAGAAATAGTGGCCAATATCCCACCTTGTTCTCGTAAAACAATTTCAACCTCAAATTTCTCAAGGTTATGTAGCAGTTTCATCCGGTGAGTAAGCAGGCTAAGTTCCCAATTGATTTCTGACTAAGTGCATCAGCAACGGTATTAGCTTTCCCCGGATGGTACAAAATTTGTAAGTCATAGTCTTTTATCAATTCTAACCATCTCTACTGTCTCATGTTCAACTCTTTCTGTGTAAAGAAATATTTTAAACTCTTGTGATCTGTGTACACTTCGCATGTTGCCCCATATAAGTAGTGGCGCCAAATTTTCAATGCAAATACTACTGCGGCAAGTTCCAAATCATAAGTTGGGTAATTCTTTTCATGTGGCCTCAGTTTTCGGGAAGCATACGCAATAACTTTACCATTCTGCATTAACACACATCCCAAACTCTTATGAGAAGCATCACTAAAAATAGTAAATCCATCCGTACCTGAGGGTAGGGTAAGAATCGATGCAGTCACAAGTCGAGTCTTCAATTCTTGGAAAGCTGATTCCCTCTGGTCGGTCAAGTCAAATGGTATTCCCTTTTGAGTTAACTGAGTCAATGGTAGGCAATTTTGGAAAAATCTTTCACGAATCTTCGATAATATCTGGCCAAACCCAAGAAACTTCGAACATCAGTAACATTAGTCGGTCTAGGACAATTCACCACTGCTTCAATCTTCTGTGGGTCAACTGAAATACCATCCCTACTAATCACATGCCCCAAAAACATAACATTATCAAGCTAAAATTCACACATTGTTAGTTTTGCATACAGTTTCTGTTCCCTTAAGGTCTGTAAAGCAATTCTCAAATGATGTTCATGTTCCTCCTTACTCTTGGAATAAATCAAAATATCATCTATAAAAACAACCACAAATTCATCGAGGAATGGTTTGAAAATTTTGTTCATAAGATTTATAAATGCAGAAGGCGCATTAGTAACTCCGAAAGGCATAACAAGAAATTCATAATGTCCGTATCTTGTTCGGAAGGCAGTCTTCTCAATGTCCTCTGCTTTGACTTTCAACTGGTGATATCCGGATCTAAGGTCAATTTTGGAGAAAATATGAGCACCTTGCAATTGGTCAAATAAGTCATCAATACGAGGCAATGGGTATTTGTTTTTCACTGTCACCTTGTTCAATTCACGATAATCAATACAAAGCCTTAATGAGCTGTCCTTCTTTTTCACAAATAAAACTAGCGCACCCCACGGTGAAGTACTGGGCCTGATAAACTTCTTATCCAACAATTCTTGCAGCTGAATTTTCAATTCTTTCAATTCAATAGGTGCCATTCTGTACGGAGCTTTGGAAATTGGCTGTGTACCCAATAACACCTCAATGGTGAACTCAATCTCCTTATCAATCAAATTCCCTGGCAAATCATCTGGAAAAACATCTGGAAATTCTTTGACTATAGGAATACTGTCCACATTAGCTTTAGTATTAGCAGGTACAGTCAATATGTAACATAAATACCCTTTACACCCCTTTTTAATTAATTTGAATGCTTTCATGGACGAAATCAGATATGGGGGAGATACCACACCAACTCCGCTAAACACAAATTCAGGTAAACCAGGTGGACGAAAAATAACTTGTTTCGTTACACAGTCAATGGAAGCATGATATTTTGTCAACCAATCCATTCCTAAATTTACATCAAAATGATCAAGATTCAGGGGTAGCAAGTCAACATACAAAAGTACATTCCCAATAACAATCTCACATGCAGGATACACATAAGCACAAGTCATAGGTCCCCCAGCAGGTGATGACACAGCTAATAAGTAATTCATGGGTTCCAGTGGCCTATTTAATTTTCGTGAAAAAGTATGCGAGACAAACGAATGTGTAGACCCCGAATCAATCAGAATATAAGCATTTTGAGCACAAATTGAGAGTATACCTAACACAACTGTCTCGGTGTTCTGCAAATCTCCCGGTACAAGTGCAAACACCCAGCCTTGCCTTAAAGGTTCCTTTCCAGTAGCTTTGGGATTGGGTTTTGGTGTAACAGTTGATACTGCGGCACTAGCTGCAGCCCTACTAGTGCCTTGAGACGTGGAAGGGCAATCTTTGACCATATGGCCCACCTTGCCACACCTGTAACATGCCCCAGAAATTTTGTAACAGACCCCCTTATGTCTTTTTTTGCATTTGAAGCAGGGTGGTATGGAACTGTTCCCTTAACTAGAGTTGCTTGTTGACCCTGTGTTTTGCTTTTTATTCAATGAGTTGCTCCAGCCCTTTTTGAAATTAAAGCCTTGCCTCTTACCCCGCCATTCAGTTACTGGTGTCTTAGTTTGTTTCAATGCTGCAACATTTGTTTCGGCTATAATTGCTCGGTCAAGGACATCCACATATTTGAGCAGTTTCAAGACATTAATTCGATCAAGTATTTCCACGTTAAGCCCACCTTCAAACTTTCTGGCCTTCTTATAGTTAGTATCCACCATGTGTGGTGCATATCGGGTGAGCTCCGTGAATTTAGATTCATATTCCGCTACTAACATGGTACCCTGCTTCAGTTGTTCAAATTTAGTCACCTTGCGGTCTCGGACACACCGGGGAAAATACTTCTCATAAAAGGCTTCCTTAAACTGAACCCAAGTCATAGCATCATTTGTATCACGAATAAGCATCCACCACCATCTAGCTTCCTCTTGTAAAGTAAACATAGCCAGCAACACCTTATGTGCCTCTGAACAAGGAAACACTTCAAACAGCTTTTCAGTTTCTAATACCCATGTGTAGACACCCCATTTTTGACTGTCCTCAAGACTTGGACGTCATCGTTTGAACACTTGATGATCATCCATGCTCGTGTTCGTTTTGAGTTCCTGAAGGTCTCGACTGCACGCCTTGCCTTAGAACCTCTCAACTTGTTTGTTTTGTGCTTGGTTGTGGACCAAGAGCTTGTGGTTTTGTTTCTGAGAGAAGGGGATGGCCTTTTGGCTAGCCCTCCAACTCATCGACCAGGCCCTGTGCCCATCGGCCATGTATTCTCTCCATCGGCCATCAATGGTGGCCGGTCGGCACCTTTGATGGCTGGTCGGCACCCTTTTTGGCCAATCAGCCTTGTTTGTTGGCCGAGGCCTTTTTATTTGCTTTTGCAGATATTTTTGTGCCAGCTGTGACAGCTGGTGAGCACAGATTTCATCCTCCATACACTATGGAGGGATTGAACCAAGCCTTTAGCTTGTCTAACAAGCTTAGGACTTGAATTTCTATAAGAAGGGAGGCCCCTCTCCCTTCCCAGAGGTTCTGAAATTTTGAGATACAAAACATATATCTCTTTATATTTTTTGCTTATTTGTGCTCAAAAGTGTCATTTCTTCACACTTTTGCACACAAACACCTAGTGAAACACCTTCACTATTGGGCTGAGGTTCTTGGAGATTGCATTTGAGTGGTTTAAGCTTGTTTTTTGTCTCTAAAGTTGCTGTTCTAAAGAGGTTCTTCAAGGGTGAGTCTCTTACCTCTTTAAAGCTTTGTTTTCATAGCTTATTTAGCCAACTTTGCATGCTTCTTTTGGCTTAGCTTTCAACTGAAAAAAGTCTTGTTTTGAAGTGCTTAACATGTTTGTTTAGGGGCTCTTTGGTGTTGGGGGTGGTCTACTCCCTTGCATGCCTTATTTGTTAGGCTTTTGAGCCATCTCTTTAGGCCTTTGTTTTAGCCTTTGTTTGGCCTCTTCACCACTAAATTTTAGAGGAATTTCAGTGGTGGAAATTGTGTTTTGAGGTCCCAAACAAGAGGGGGTCATCCCCTCTCCTTGTGTCTTGTGTGCTTGTGTTGATGGCTCACCAAAAGTGCATGTAGTTTTATCTTCTTGAGGCTTTGTTTGAGCACTTTTTTGTGACCCTTTAGACCTACCATGACTCTGTTTTTGGCTGTCTTGGTCACCTCTTGCATGCTTCTTATACTTGTAGTTTAATCCTACTTGTAGCTTTGCAAAGTAGCATGCCTTTCTAGCATGTTTTGGCTCTATCTCAGGATGTTTTTGGTATTGTTTTAGCATGTCTTAGCTCTATTTTGGGTTGGTTTGATAACCTCTTGCATGCTCCTTGCACTTGTAGTGCAATCCTCCTTACTAGCCTAACATGCATCATGCTTTTGGACCATCATTCCAGCATGCTTTTGGCTCCACTCCAAGAAGCTTTTACTCATGTTTTACCATGCTTAAGCTCTGTTTTATGTTGTTTTGGTCATGTATGCCTTGCTTTGTATAGCCATAGTGCATTCTAGCTCACTAGCTTTGAGTTTCCAAGCCACTAGCATGCATTGCTTGGGCTATTTGCATGATTTAGCATCACTTGATATGTGATTTCAGAGCATGTTTCATAGTTACACCCTCACATCTTTCATTCTTTCAATGCTTTGGAGGGTTGGTGCTTTATGCCTTAAATATGAGCCTATATGTATGCCATCTTGCCTAAGCTTTTGGGCTGCCATATTAGTGTGTTTTTTGTCTTGTTTTTCCATGCCATAACTTTGATTTTTATTGGTAAAGTCATCTCATGCTTGGTTTTGGTAGTTGTAGTGTAATCCTCCTTATTGGCCTTGCATACTCCATGCTTCATGCCTTTCATGCCCTTCATGCTAGCATGTGTTAGCTCTAGTCCATGCATGTTTTAGCATTGTTTTGACCTGCCTTAGGACTGTTTTGAGTCATCTTGGCTCTTTGGGGCTTGATTGATATAACCATGGTGCAAGTTCCTTTGCTAGCCTTAAGCTTTGAGCCTCCTAGCATGCTATGCTTGTGTTATGTGCATGATTTGGCATCATTCCTTACAGGATTTCAGAGCATATTTCATTGCCACACTCTCACATTTTCCACTCCTTCAATGTGTTTGAGAGTTGTGTCTTCATGTCTTGTTCATGAACCAATATGTATGGATGCTTGTATTTGTTCTTGGACTTCATTTTCAGCATGTTTTGGCCATTGTCTTGGCATGCATGAGGCTTGTTTGAGGTTGGTTTGGTCCATTGAGTGTTGCATTACATAGCCTTTGTGTTGTGTCCTTCATTAGTTTCAATACTTAAGGACTCGAGCTTGCCATGCTCATTGTTTAGCATGTTGGTTGCATGTTTGTTGCATTGCATTGTGTTTGGGTTGGACGTCAATCCAAACACGAGGAATGTCGCACGTTTCATACTCAAAGTGATGAAACATGCCTCATTTCTTAGTCACCGACACCTTTGATCATGTATGATAAGGTGGAGGTTCATCGAGTCTTATGTGGTATTTGTGTGCATTCATTGACATTGATTTGTGCAACTCGGCCTCTTTGGCCATCATGCATTGAGATACGTGATTGATGGCTCGAGAGTCGAGCACTACACTCCTTTGAGCATTAGACATGATAAGGAGTGTGGTTGCACACACATTTTCTTGCAAATACACTGCCGTGCCTCTATTAGTGCTCTGTTGCAGCAAAAGGAGAAATTCCAGGAATCAGTGGCTAACCGGCCATCAAAGGCTGCCGATTGGCTATCAGAAGTGGTCGATGACCATTAACTCTGGCCGATGGCCATTCCTCTTGGCCGATCATCCATCAGAATGTTCATAAGGTGGGTCAGAAGTACCTTGGAAGTTGGCACAATTTTCAGAAGTCCAGAAGTATGCAAACAGAGGCATCACGAGGCACGATAGTGGATTTTTGAGTGAAGCCGACCGAGCATGCATACACCCCTCCCCTCGAGGCCGTTTTAACTGCTTTGTGTAGTTAGTTAATTTGCTGATTAATTAGTTAATGTATTTAGCTAATTGATTTCATCTTTTTAATATTATAATTAGCTTAGTGTAGCTAGTTTCAATTTGGTTTGTAATTAATTAGCTTAGCTTAGCTAGCTTAGCTTAGCTTATTCATTCGAACCCTCCGTCGAGAGGGCACAACTATTGTAATAAGTGTGCATGTGTGATGTATGTCTTCCAACCCCCATTTCTTTCTCCCTTTTACTTAACCGCTTTCGATGGTTAATTTAGGGTCATTTTCAATTATTATCATTATGTTTCGCATGCGTGCATCATTCATCTGTCTTGCATGCATCGGGCTCAACACATCATGCAAACTGCATTGTACTTTAATACACTTTCTTGAATATGTGTTTCAAAGCATGTTATCAAGTGTTGCATTCACATGACATCTTAGAATAGCCGAGCCTATTTTAGTTGCATTTTTGTATGTGTTACATTAGACATTCTTAACATAGCTAGGAGCATGCATTGTTTTCTAACTAGCTTCTGTTTTGACTCGGAGTACACTGTAAGTGTTTACACTTTAGCATATTGCATGAGTGTGATTGCATGTTGCCATGTATAGCATGCTTGCCATGAGGCTAACTGCTTAAGTGTTTAACTGCATAAATGCCTGTGGATGAAGGTTGAATTGCTTGAATTGGAACAATTCATCGAAATGCGAGTTTTAAGCCCACTTGAAGTGGCAAATCACCATGTTTTCTAAGCCCACTTGAGGGTGGCAAATCCGCTACTTAGCCTACTTGCGAGTAGCACTTTCAAACCATTTTTTTTAAAAAAAACATGAGATGTTTTGTTCCAAATCGAGCGATTTAGTCTATACTTGTATGATGTGCACATCACATAGTAAACTAGTCTAATAATCGGAATAAGAACACATGTGTTTTTAAAAACAACATATCATGCCAGTAGAGGCCAATCCTTTGATCGCGCGAGCGGGGGTGCTCATTGCATGACCTTCCTCTCTCGTACCCAAGTTCCTGAGCCGAGGCAACTTTGGTGATGACGGACACGTGGCCTTAGGCACGAGTCAGGGTTTCCTAAATTTCCCAAAATAAAATATTTAGGTGGCTGAAATCTGGCAAAGCAGTCCATGTTTGGCACTTTTTGATTAAAATCGATTTTCCAAAACGATTTGCCGGATTTGGACTCTTTGGTGATTTATCAGTCTTACATTGCACTTTGTAAGATTAGATTCAGAACCGTGACTTGAGTCTGAACTATAGTAGCTAAGAACCACGATTCACGCCCTCGGGCGTGGAGTGGAGTTCAAGGCGGTCTACAGTTTCTGGTGACTCTGCTGGGGATTTAGAGAACTTGACTCGAACTCATGATATATTGTTTTGTTTATGCTTATGTGTTTCTTTGCATTGCATTTGCATTGGTGTGCCTAGGACACCGTGTTTGCCGTCTGCTATTCCTGAACGGTTTGTCGAAGGTTGCATGCCATAAGGCTGATCGGTTATGGGCTCTGCCACAATGGGAACACAAACCTCAGTTGTTACCGGGGTACCCTTTTTGACCATTCGACCTAGTGCATATCAGAAGCCTTAGAGACTATTCCAAACTAGGACAGGTTGCTTACCCGAATGTAGATTGTTTGAAACCGCTGTATGCGTAGTGAAACCCTAGCTCCTGACAAGATAGGACAGGGAAACCTTACTCCATAGGGGTGTTTTGGCTCTTACTTGCTTGATATGTGCTATCAAAGTGTGTCTCTACAGGTTGCATGTATCAGTTTGCAAGTCTGGGTATCAGACCTGCGGGCATCAGTATTTGGGGAATCAGTTTTACCTGAGAGTATTAGATCTGGGGCAGTGATTTGGGAATAGTGATCAGTGTTGAGAACAGTGTATTCATCTTACAAATATCAACTGTGTGTTGTGTTTATTTAAGCCGTTATGCTATCCGTTTTTTTGGTTGTTTGTTTCCTTATTATACATTATTTATCTTTTTACAAGGTAGTTTAGCACAATTGTTTCCGACCAGGTAGTTATTTCCCAAGCACTCTGGGTTAGAGGTCGAAGACTTCATCGATCCGAGGATCTGATAGACGGACAACCAGTGTTCCTTTCATTACCCCCGGTTACTAGACAGAGGTCAGTTAGGTGCAGTGCATCAGTACATCGGTTACCAGATCAGTAGTCCTTATCCACCCCGCCAGTGAGTAGTCGGGTTGAGGTTTTCGTTTCTACCGCAAAGACAGATATACTGGTTGTTCAGCTAGACCAGCATCTTATGGAAAGTATGAAGGACATGATGCGTCAGCTCCAAGAGACTATGCAAGCCATGCACGGATCGCCCGCCAAGCGAAGTTTTCAGCGTCGAGCGAGGTTGTGGCTCAACAGACAGAGCTGATTGCCAGACTTCAACAACAGCAACAACCATAGCAAGCTGGAGTGTCTGCTTCACACCCACCCCTGCCCCCACTTAGAGTTCCAACACTCAGGGAGACTACAGACGTCCAAGAAAATACAGACGTCCCAACGGGGCCGGTTCCGCCCCCAATCCTACCTCAGCTGTCCAAAGCGCCGACTAATCTAGCGGATGCACCGTTTGAATTTGAGGTGGATCCAACAGCGCTGAAAGTGAGCAAGCTAGAAAAGCTGTTCAAGAAGGCTCAAGGCGTTAATTCCATACCAGACATAGAGGATGGATACACCGATTCAGCGATTACTTTGCCGAATTGGTTCAAGATGCCACATATAGACCGATTTGACGGTTCTGGGGATCCCATGGTACACCTGCGATTGTTCTCAGATATCCTAAGGCCGGTGGGCCTCTCCAAATTGCAAAAGCTTTCCCTCTTTGGCCGGACCCTGTCGGGTGTGGCGGCTATTTGGTACGCAAAGCTAGAGGACTCTATCAAGAGAAGTTGGGAAGAAATGGTTGAGGCCTTTCTAGGTCAATACTCCTACAACACGCAGATCGAGATCACAACTCGTGATCTCGAGATAACTAGACAGCAGCCAAAAGAGAGCTTCTCAGACTTTGTAACCCGTTGGAGAGCCAAAGCTTCTATGATGACCATCAGGCCGGTCGACAAGGATCAGATACGAATGGTTGTGCCCAACCTCCAACCTAAGCTGATACAAAAGATGATCGTCTTACCCCTTCCCACTTTTGCGGATTTACACGAGATTGGGGTACAGATTGAGGACGCCATGAAGTAGGGTCTCATTGACCACGAGAGAGAGCAACCCAAGAGGGCATTTTCCCGCAGTACGAATGCAAGCACGAGTAATGCTGCAGCTGCTAGAACTTCAGATGTAGGCATAGTCACCACCGCCCCTCCAAAAACACTTACAGCCACACCATTCACCGGTGCATCCAGTACTAGCTCACAAACAGCTAGATATCCACCCCGAGGCCAGAGAACCTTCACTCTACTATACATGCCCCTGTCCAAAGCTCTAGGGGTTTTGATTAGGAAAGGGCACTTGAAGCCCCTGGAGCCGCGGCCATTACCAGACAAACTTCCTCCCTCCCATAACCCAGCCAAATACTATGGTGCCGTTTGGTAACACTTACGTTTTTAGTTTTCTGTTTATATTTACAAAAATTTTAAAAAACTCAAATAAAAACTTGTTTGGTAAAATTTTTGATTTATAAATCAGTGGTCTCAGTTTATAAATTTGGCTAAAAAATGAAAACACAAAAAATGTGTTTCCATTTTGAGTTTTCAGTTTTTTTTTTTTTTACCACCCAACATTAGCCACCACCTGCCACCATTTTCCACCACCGTCTTCCGCCACCACCACCCACCCCCCACCACCACTCACCACTCACCACTCACCCGCCACCACCACCCACCTGCCACCCACTCGCCACCACCACCCACCCCTTGCCACCACCGCCGCCACCACCCACCACTACCATCTACCGCCCGCCTCTACCACTCACCACCCACCTGCCACCACCATCCACCACATGCCACCACCATCCACCTGCTACCACCATCCACCACCTGCCGCCGCCAAACACCCACTACCACCAGTCACCCACCTCCACCGACCACCACCACCATCATCGCCCACCACCCACCCGCCACCCACCTGCCACCACCACCCACCACCCACCACCACCACCCACTCGCTACCATTTACCACCCGCCACCGTCACCCATCCACCCACCACCACCACCTGCCACCACTCACCACCACCCGCCATTTGCCACCCACCTGCCACTACCATCCCCCACTCACTCACTCGCTACCACCCGCCACCGTCACCCACCCATCCCCTATCACCACCCATCCGCTGCCACCTACGACCCGTCGCCGTGCGCCACCCAGCCCCCACCGCCACCACCACCCACTCGCTACCACCCGCTACCGTGTCCCACCTACCCGCCACCACCACCCACCACCACCCGCCATCTGCCACCCACCACCCACCTGCCACCACCACCCACCACCCGCCACCACCACCACCACCGCCACCACCCACCACCCGCCACTGTCACCCACCCATCCACCACCACCACCCACCCGCCACCAGCTACCTACCACCCACCGTCACCACTTTCCACCACCGTCTTCCGTCGCCACTTGCCACCACTTGCCATTTCTCACTCTTTTTTATATTTTTAAATTTTTTTAAACATTTTGTCAATTACCAAACGGGTTTGTAGTTTATGTTTTTCTAAAAATAAACAAAAACCAATTTATAAAATTTTTGTAAATATAAACTGAAAACGTAAACGTTACCAAACACATACTATGCCTTTCACCAATAGCATGGTCACAACACCGACCAGTACTATAGACTGCGTCATGAGATCCAGGATCTCGTTGACAATAGGGTGATTGCACCTCCAGAAAAACCAAATGTCACAACCAACCTCCTCCCACCGCACAACCAAGCTCCACCACCTAAACGCATTAACGTTATCCAAATTGGGGTTGTGTCATACGACCCTAGTATATATATCACACCCTTCCACCTACCCAAGCCTAAGGTGTTCGTCCCGGATAGCACAAACTTATGCATGTTGAGCACCTCCCTAACCTAACCTAAACTGGATGTGGTGACTGTCGAAGACAGGACTGGGATGACTTTGGGGGCAGATGGGAATAATGATTCAGAGCCTGAGGGGTCTGCGAGCTTTGCGTACAACCCGAGTGGTTATATCACATCAACAGACCAAGTTAAGCCGAGGGTAGAGTTGCCGGCTGGGGCAGAGATCAGTGTGGCTCAGGGGGATGGACCTAGTCAGGGGCTAGATGACCTAGCAGAGCGGGAAGAGGACATAGCAAATTTGTAGTTCATTGAAGAGTAGGACTTAGGGGACGTGACTGTCAACTGGTTCGACTTGGATGGGTCAGCAAAGAATACTAGGTGGCTCGACGACCAACCAGATGTTGTTGAAGAACCTCAGCCAGAACAGGGACTATCAGGAATAAGAACATCAGCAGAGGCTGAAATGGTCGAGAATCAGGAGAAATCGCCGGAGAGCACCGGTGTTAAGAATTTTGCTCGGGATCCGAGCAATTTGAATACAGAAGATACTGAACAACAGGCTGCACTAAAGCAGTTTGAGTAGGAAAAGATCGAAGATTTGGAGGACTAGAAAGGCCAAAGCCCCTGTGGGGATGGAACGTGCTGTGAGCACAGGAATAGTTGCAACGGAACCAGACAGTTGTCTGTTAATTGTCGATGGGATGTGGTGGGAAGACGACGACTTACGTCTTGCCCACACTGATGAAGATTGGGGGCAGAACCAACCGGATAACACCTGGTAGGTTGAGGAGGTAGACCATATGACTAGGAGTGGACGGTATTTCAAACCCCCGTACTTGGATCAACTAGAGGCGTCCAGAAAGGACAAAGAAGCAGAGAGACAGAAGGAAAAACTGCTTGAGGATGAGGCAGTACCAAAATAGCTTAAGAAAATCCAAGCAGACATCTCTATTTGGGGACTGCTTATGGCCTCAAGAGTTCACGGACAAGCCGTTCTTATAGCCATGGACCGGGCCAAGCTTTCAATCAATACCACTCCTGAGCAGTTGGTAGGGGTGGTTTTTTTGGGAGGAGCTTCCCCGACATTTACCTTCATTGACAAGGAACTGCCGCCTGAGGGCTTAGATGATAACAAACCGCTCTACATCTCTGTCAAGTGTAGAGAGAAATGAATACCGGTGGTCCTTGTTGACACAGGATCTGCTATCAACGTGTGCCTGTCGAGAACGGCATATGCTATCGGGTTGAAGCCTGCGGATTTTGTGCCTACTGCCCAGGTGATACAGGCCTACGATAATACCATCCGAGAGGTGATGGAGACTGTATAGATTCAGACTCAGGTTAGTCCGGGGCAACAGGATATTGATTTTCATGTCTTGGACATTCCTACAACCTTCAATCTACTCCTAGGGAGGCCGTGGTTGCACCAGGTAAAGGCAGTCTTTTTCACCCTGCACCAAATGTCGAAGTACCCCTACGGGAAGGGGGTGGCCATCGTCTTTGGGAATTCTTCAATCCATCCACCGCCAGAGGTTTCCACACCAGTTCTAGAGATTGAGCATGGCGCGGAAGATGTGTTTTTGTCAGGATTTACCCTAGCTATGGCCCAGGTTGTATAGAACATACTAGCTGTTAATGAGGGGCTATATGTCAGCGCACAATCTGTCTACCTTATGAACAAGCTCCAGCACATCCCCGGGATGAGATTGGACCGAAGTGGCCAGAAAGGCGTTACAGCATCGGCCGAAGTGCCGCACAACCCATATACCTTTGGCTTAGGTTATCCGCCTACCAAAGAGGATTGGGCGAGGAAAGGGAAAGAGATGGCCGGAAGAGCTAGAGCCAAGTAGGCATGGAAGCATTATGAGTTAATGCATCGCCTATCTAGGGTATCCTGAATGGACACTTTGTCCAGGAAGGGGAAGACTTCCCGTTCTACGGCTTCCCAGAGCCATGGCTAAATAGAGAAAGGCGGCGCTTGCCAGGATTTGAGATTTTCTTTGACTTGCAATTGTCCGAGGATGACGTGCTTTGAAGAGCGATACAAACCCACCACCGAGGCCGAAAGAAAGGCAAGGAGGAGGATTCCGAGAGCACAGAGATTGAAATGGGGGTAGCACTGGCTTGTCTACTCTCAGATCCTCTGATTGTACAGGAGTGCTTGGGGGATAACTTCTCAGTTTCCATGATCGAGAATAAAGTGGTTGTGGGCCCATCTTCAAACACTGGATGCATCCACCGCACCCTCCCTCGTTTGGCAATACGAGGAGGGCTTTTTATCGAGCAGCACCGGGTCAAGTAGTGAGCCGGAATCTGATTCCATTGAGTCTGTGGAGTCAGAATCAGGTTCCAGCTCGTTTGAGTCTAAGTCCGGTATTCTTGGGGGTGATAACCCGGATGCCACTGTCCTGTCCAGGTCGTCTTTTTGTTTTTCCTTTGAGACTGTTGTAACAGAGGAATCAGGCGGACTGGATGTCATTAATGAGAATAGTATGGCTGTGGCTTCCAAGTACTTTTCTGTGCCTTTAATTTATTGCATTAATCAGGATTTTCAAAATTTTGATAAAAACGACGAGGAAGAAATTCCTCCAGCTTTCCAATATTTACTTGATCAAGAGCCAAAGAGGTTTGTAAAACCCTTGGTTGATGAAATCACCACAATTAATGTTGGTATTGAGAAGGACCCGCGGCTAGTCCAGATCGGGTCCACGTTGTCTTCGGAGGAGCGCAAGCGCTTAGTCGCTTTATTAAAAGATTTCAAAGATGTTTTCGCGTGGTCCTATGAAGACATGCCTAGAATCGATTCTGAGATTGTACAGCACCGTATCCCTCTTAACCCAGAGGCCCGACTTGTTAAGCAGATGCTCTGAAGGATCTGCCCGAACTGGGCTTTGAAGATCAAAGAAGAGGTCACCAAGCAGACTGACGCAGGGTTTCTGTTGGTATCTAAATACCCTAGTTGGTTGGCCAATATAGTTCCGGTGCTGAAGAAGGATGACAGAATTCAGGTATGTGTGGACTTTAGGGATTTGAACAAAGTCAGCCCGAATGATGACTTTCCTCTACCACATATCGATGAATTAGTGGACTTTATTGCTGGGCATGCGTTGCTTTCGTTCATGGATGGGTTTTCAGGCTACAATCAGATTTTGATGGCACCCAAAGACCGGGAGAAGACAGCTTTCACTACCCCGTGGAGAACCTATTGTTATAGGGTGATGCCGTTTGGACTGAAGAACACTGGGGCTACGTATCAACGAGCTGCAACCACAATTTTGCACGTCATGATCCATAAAGAGGTCGAGGTGTACATGGGCAACATGATTATCAAGTCTAAGGAAAAAGAGGGCCACTACACCACCTTGCAGAAATTCTTCCAAAGGATCAAAGAGTATCGGTTGTGGCTGAATCCTCATAAATGTATATTTGGTGTTACAGTAGGGAAAATGTTGGGGTTCTTGGTCACACAGAGAGGTATCGAGGTTGATCCTTCTAAAATCAAGGCCATCTTAGAAATGCCACCACCGAGGACTGAAAAGGAGGTGCAAGGCTTTCTGGGTAAAGTGCAATTCATAAGACAGTTTATTGTAAAATTAACCTTGACTTGTGAACCACTCTTTGGTCTCCTGAAGAAAGGAAAGAAGTTCCAATGGGACAACCGATGCCAAATTGCTTTCGAGCAGATCAAGCAATATTTACAAAACCCACCTGTATTGCCACTGCCTGAGCCGGGGAAACTGTTGATTCTGTACCTTTCAGTGACTGAAACAACAATGGGTTGTATGCTTGCACAGGAGTCTGAGGACAAAGTGGAGAAGGCTATCTACTACTTGAACAAGAAAATGCTGGATTACGAGACCCACTACACTCCGCTGGAGAAGGCTTGTCTGGCCTTGGTATGGGCTACTAGGAAGCTGAGGCACTACCTGTTAGCTCACTCTATAATACTGGTTTTGAGATTGGATCCCATCAAATATCTCTTCGAGAAACCAGCACTTACGGGTAGGCTAGCCCGTTGGTTGCTTCTGCTTTCTGAATTTGATCTGAAGTATATGGCGCGCAAGTTAGTGAAAGGAAGAGCGGTAGCGGAGTTCCTAACCAATCACCCAGTTGAAGGGGATGAAGTAGTTGAGTATCTGTTCCCAGACGAGGCCATTCTGTATGTCGAAGAAGAGACTTGGACGATGTACTTTGATGGAGCGTCAAACCAATATGGGTATGGGATAGGTGTGTTGTTGATAGCACCCGACAATTCCCGCATACCCTTCGCATTCAAACTCTGGTTCAAAGTGTCGAACAATGAGGCAAAATATGAGGTATGTATTGCTGGACTAGAAGCTACTCTAGAACTAGGGGCAAAACGGTTGGATGTCATCGGGGACTCGAACCTTGTTGTATCTCAAGCTAAAGGAGACTGGAAAGTTAAAGAAGAAAAGATGAGAATCTATCACCAAACCTTGGACGTTCTGATTCCTCGGTTTGAGAGACTGAATTTCGCCCATTTGTTAAGAGAGAACAATAGGTTCGCTGATTCATTAGCAACTCTATCTTCTATGATAGACATCCCTTTCGGAGTCTGGATGCGTCCGATCATCATTGAACAGAAGTTCGTGCCGGCCTACGAGCTGATTACTGCCATAGATGAGGTACAACATAAGAATCCCTGGTATTACGACGTCTGGAACTTCTTGGAAAACGAAGTGTATCCACCAGGGGCAAATGCCAAAGATAAGAGGGCAATTCGAAGAATGGCTGCTCAGTTCATCGTCTGCGGAGGTAAACTGTACAAGCGGGTCATCTCGGGATGCACAAGTTATGCGTTGATGCTGAAGAATCCAAGCGCCTGATGGAGGCTGTGGGGGCCGAATATTGGGAGTCGTAAAGAGGCCGAATAATTAAACTTGGAGAGTCGAAATATATATAGCACTCAGCCCTGTCTCACACGTTCAAATCCTACCCTATTCGGCCAAATAGCCGGTTGAGCAAAGGGCCGAGTGAAAAGCAATTTGCTACAAAAGAAGCCGAATGGCAAATTGAAAATGGGCCCAATCCCGAGGCCCAAGAAAGAAAAGATATAAATAGAAGAACATCAGCCAGAAAGAGGTATGTAAGAATCAATATACTTAACTTAAAATACAAGTAATCCAGAGAGAGTAGAGACTAACTTGTCCGTCGGAGTGCTAATTCCGGCACCCCTGACCGGAGTGTTCATTTCTTTTTAGGTGACAATCTGAGGATCGCGAGCGTCTCCCAGGATCTGAAGAGTATTTCCAAACCACTTCCCCACAATTGGCGCCGTCTGTGGAAATACTCAAATACATCCATGGCAGGCGTAATGGAAAACCCTTCAATAGTCACTGACGAAACCACACAGAGAGACGACCTCACTCCAACAAACATGCTTGGACCAGAGACTATCACCACAAGACGCGCCTTGAATTTCGCCTCACCCTCGACTTCAGCGCATGAGACAATGCAAGCGATCATGGAACAAGCAAAACAAAACAAACAGAGGTTGGAGAACATGATCGCTGAGAATGAATGTCTCCATCAGGATTTGGCCTTGGAAGTGGCGAAGTCCAAACAAGCTGTACACCAAGATCCGGAACGAAAAATGGGACTTGGCGAGTGTGTGTTGATTTCACGGACCTAAACAAAGCCTGCCCCAAGGATTGTTTTCCCCTACCCAGAATTGACCAGCTTGTAGCACACCATTAGCGTATGAGCTTCCTCAATGCTTATTGCTATAAGGTTATGCCTTTTGGGCTGAAGAATGCGGGGGCAACTTACCAAAGACTGGTCACTGCCATGTTCAAGGAGCAACTTGGCCACAATATGGAAGTATACATGATGACATGGTGGTCAAGTCCAAAGAAGAGCAAACTCATCTAGCCAATTTGGAAGAGACTGTAACAGGTCCGCGAGGGAACTCGTTGGGTTACAGTTCGGACTCAATTTGTCACGGTTCTAAATCTGAACCAAAGAGTCCAAATCCGACAAATCGTTTTGAGAAACAAATTTTTGAAAAGAAGTGCCAAACATGGACTGCTTTGCCAGATACAGAGTCGCCACCTAAATATTTTTTAATGTGAAAATTTACTAAACCCTGACTCAGTGCCAAAGGCCACGTGTCCGTCATCACCAAAGTTGCCTCGGCTCGGGAACTTGGGTACGATCGGGGAAGGTCAGCTATGAGCACCCCCTTTCGCCCGGTCCGAAGACCGGCCTCTACTAACCATGATATCCATTTTTGAAAACTTTATGTGTTCTTATTCCGATTAATTAGCTAGAATTACTATGTTATGCGCGCAACAAACAAGTATAGACTAGATCGCCTAATTTGGAACAAAACATTGCATATCCGCTTGTTTGGAAAACGCTTTGGGATTTGCTACTCACAAGTAGGCTAAAACACGGATTTCAATGAATCGTTCCAACTCAAACAATCCAACCTTCACCCACAGGCATTCAAACAGTTTATCACATAAGCATCTAGCCACATGGTAAGCATGCTGTCATGTTAGCATTCACACGCATGCGGCATGCTAAAGCATAAAAGCTTACCTAGTACTCCGTGCCAAAACAGAAACTAGTTAGTAATCAATGCATGATCCTAGTTTATGTTAAGTGGCTAATGCATCACAGGCAAAATGCAGCCATAATAGGCTCGGCTATCCTAAACATGGCATATGGAATGCTACAAATAACACGTATTCAATTTGGAATTGAAAGTCCGATGCAGTTTGTATGATGTACGGAGCCCGATGCATATAAACAAATGCATGGATGCACGCATGCATTGCATAAGGTATGCTAATTTTAAATATGCCCTAATCTACCATCATAAGCAGGTAAATAAAAGGGAAGAAAGAAATGGGGGTTGGAAGACATACACACACTCACCCACACTTATTACAAATATGCCCTCACACGGAGGGACCAAAAGAATATACAGTCCCAAATAATACAGTCCAAATACAGAATAAATAAATTATTACAAAATTTCTAATTATCAAATTAAATTCAATATATAACAAAAAAAGAGGGGCCTCAGCCCTGCCTCGGGATGCGCAAATGATGCATGCTCGAATCCGACTCGCCCGGAAAGTCCGCACCATGCCATCATTGCCTGCTTTATCGCTTTTCTTCTCTGAAAACTGTCAAAGTCCCAGAGAACCTTCTATGAGCATTGCAGAACATCATCGGCTGGAAGGGATGGCCACTGGCCGTGTACAATAGTCACCGGCTGTCAATGATGTTATCGGCCACCCATATAGTGCCGGTCGGCACTATATAATGCTAGTCGGCATAAAATTCCTGCAGGAGACAGTTTTGACAGCAGCAGCAGACAAGCAGTGCATGGCATGAATTTTTAGGCATATGTAAGCATGGCCAATGCTTCCCTATCATGTTTGGGACTCAAGGGAGCATGACCCTTGGTTCTTGGGCTATCAATTATGCATCTTGGTGCATGATAGCCTAAGGAACCAAGATTGCATTTCAATGTTAAATGCAATGCACACAAAACATACAAGGGACCCAACCTCAATCATGGTTGATCAAGAGGTGAGGCAATGCACAACAATGCACATGCAAGCTAAGCATGCAAGCTAAGCATGCAACATGAGCATGGAGGCAAGTATGCAAGCATGCAATACGTACTAGGCACACAACCTAAGCTAACAAACATGCAAGGCATGGAATAAGGCAACAACCTTTGAGCAACATGTTAAACATGGATTCAAACTAATTTGGGCAGCTCTATACTAGGCCCAAAACAGTGGCCAAATGTCATGGAAATGAGGGCCAAAACACATACAAACATGCATGCACACAAGGTCCAACACTTAGGCACCAAAGAGCAACTTTTAAGCACACTTAAAAGAGGATAATCATGGATACATGGCATGCTTAGAAAGCTCTGAAATCATGTTATAGAAGGTGCAAAACCAAGTAAACAAGACAAACCAAGCATGCAACGATGTCCAAAACTCAAAGCAAGCCAAGGGGCTTAAATCATGGCTATACAAATTAAGCCTCAACAGGCCAAGAACAACCAAATCAATCCTAAAGCATGTTAAAACAAACCCCCAAAACCACTTAGATGGCATCTAAAAGGTCTAAGCATGGAAGCATGCACAAAGGGCCAAACATGGAGCATATGACAACAACCTTATAAAGCATTAAAGTAGCATCAAATATGAGCATTCAAGCATACTATGAGGACTGAAATGACATTATAAGTGACTCCAAATCACCGAAATAGTGCAAGTAAAGCATGCTAGAGGGGTCAACACTCAAGGCTCATAAGGTATACAAGAGAGGTTGCATGGTAGCTATACAAAGCAAAGCATGGATGACTCAAATGACCCAAAACAGTCCTTAAGCATGTCAAAGCAAGCATAAAAGCTTCACAAAGCTGAGCCAAAACAAGCAAGCATAGTGGTCTAAATGGTAGATACATGTTAAGGCAAAATGGAGGATTACAAAGCAAGTGTAAGATGAAAAGCCCAAACTGAAAAAGACCCTTCAACAACACTGAAGAGGGACCAAAAATATGACTACTCACAGTAGATAACAACCCCCAAATCAATATACAAACATGCTTAAAATGCAATGCAAGATTAAGGCCACAAGAGGGCTACAACATGAAGTATACAAAGCATGCATCAAACAGCAAAAGACCCTTCATGGGACATGGAGAGGGGGTCAAAATAAGACCATTTTCAGTTCTGATCAGGGTCGGAAAATAGAAGCTCAACGTGCTAACAAGTCATACAAAAATGGGGACCAAAGAGGGGTAATGAAGCAAGTCATACATGGAGGTCCCCAACAGTGTTGAGCCCTTATTCAATGTTGAAGAAGGGCTCAAAACAAGCCTCTTTACTGTTTACATCGAAGCCCAAAAATACTTGTAAATAAGGCTAACCAACGAAACTAAAAAATGCAAGTTTAAGGGAAATGGATGCTTACCCTTGAAGAGCAGCAAACCAGCACCCCTTGGCCCAAGTTTTTGAGC
Organism: Camellia lanceoleosa; assembly: GCA_025200525.1. Taxonomy (NCBI): domain Eukaryota; kingdom Viridiplantae; phylum Streptophyta; class Magnoliopsida; order Ericales; family Theaceae; genus Camellia; species Camellia lanceoleosa. The sequence continues at coordinate 30,383,466 of CM045761.1, forward strand.
TCCTAACCTCTGCAAATGGCCTCCCAAATGCTGGAATGGAAGATGGAGGTGTTGTGCTAGGTGTTGTAGAGCAAATGATGCAAGAACCAAGGTGTTTGGAAGCTTGGATAAGATAGATATAGAGGGTTGTAGATATATATGTTAGATATATATGTCTACTCTCTGGTTTTTGCTCAAAAACTCCAACCCTTTACAATGGAGGAGGATGGCTCCTTTTATAGAAAAATGGAAGGCTTAAGGCTTACAAGAGAAGCTAAAGCAAAGGGGCTTATCAAAGAAGCCAAGACAGCTGGTAGGCTTCTTGAGGAAGCCAAGACAAGGGGTCAAGGCTTCCTCAAGAAGCCTTGAGCAAAGGGTGCCCCAAAAGAGGGGTAAAGGTGGTGTAAAGGCTCAAAATAGGCACATGTATGCACATGGAGCTGGTTCTGTGCATCCCAGCTGGCACAGCTGGCATGCATCAGGCTTGGAGGGTGCAAAGGGTGCAAACCGGCCAGAAAATTTGGTCGTCGGCCAAAATAAAGTGCCGGTCGGCACTATTTTCTTCCGATCGGCTAAATAGAGTGCCGATAGGTGATTCCTAGGTCAAAAAATGGCTGGTGGGTATGCAAATTGAAGCCCCGGAAGTTACCTTTCCAATGGAGCAAACCTTGTATCAAAATTCCTCCCATGCAGAAAGTTATGCCCTTTTTGGTGATGCCGCGCAGACTCGATCCAACCGGGATGATGCCCAGCTTCAACCAATCATATCTCCTCCACCCGGACTTGGCTTTGGGAGATTCTTGAGTACAAAATGAAGCCCTGGAAGTCTTCTTTCCAATGGTTATGGCCTCATAGCTTAACTCCAAGTGTATAGGTAGATAAGCTTGATTTAGCGATGACTGCTTGTCTTTCTCCCATCCGGATTCATCCTGAACTTCTCTCAAACTAGTTTTCTCCCTTATTCTCCTCTTCTCTTCAACTTCAAACCCCTAAATAAGGTGTTTTGAAAGATTTTTCAAATATTTCATCTCTCTTTCATTCATTTCCACTTTGTCCTTGCTCGGTTTACCGAAAAGTGCATCATTTACCGAAATGCGAGCGTCGGAACATCGTGGGAATTTTACTTCAAAAATGTTTTGAAAGAGAGGGTTTTAAGGTCTAAAAACCATCCAAAATAGCTTTGATTCAAAATGGGGTGTGAAGTTGAGATTCGCCTCTCTCCTTGCCGAAGAAACTGAACCTGTGCCCTGCACACCTTTCTCCAACAAGTAAACCATCAGTAGTGCCCAAGTCTTGAGAGCAGTCAAAAATGGGGTGTCTACAGTGACATTCGGCATTCTACGCAAATACAAAATGAAGCTGAACGCTTCCAAATGTGCGTTTAGGATCGGCTCTGGCAAATTCTTGGGTTACATTGTCAACCACCGTGGAATCGAAGACAACACGAGGCCAATCACAGCAATCTTGGAGATTGGCTCCCCTCGTTCAGTAAAAGAGGTTCAAAAATTAATAGGGATGGCCGCCGCACTCAACAAGTTCATTAGTCGGTCTACAGATCGCTGCCAACAATTATTCCATACATTACGGCAAGGCAAGGGTTTTGAATGGTCCGCCGAGTGCAAAGCTGCTTTTAACGACCTCAAAACCTACCTCCGATCAGTTCCACTCTTGACAACACCATTGGCTGGCGACCCGCTCATTTTGTATCTAGCAGTTTTCGATCGGGCCGTCTACGCCGTACTGATAAAAGAAAAGCTGGGGGAGCAGCGGCCAGTGTATTATGTGAGCAAGGCAATGGTTGACGCCGAAACACGCTACCTTCCGCTGGAAAAACTCATCCTAGCCCTAGTCATGGTGACAAGAAAACTGATGCATTACTTCCAGGGGCATAGCATCGGGGTGCTAACAAATTATCCCCTCCGATCAGTACTACGTAGTGCAGAAACATCAGGACGTGTTTCAAAGTGGGCTCTTGAACTCGGCCAGTACGATATTCAGTTTCTACCTAGAACCTCAATCAAGGGACAGGTGCTTGTCGACTTTGTTGCCGAATTCACTGGCGGTCTTGCTGACTTCAAGTGTGATGAAATTCGACCGAAGCCAAACTGGAGAATTTATGTTAGGGACATTTGGCAGTTGTACTGTGATGGATCATCCAATCAGCAGGGCAGTGGAGCCGGAGTAGTAATCATGGCTCCCGACGGCGCAATAATTGAGCAGGCCGTCAAGCTCGGCTTCGAAGCTTCAAATAACGAAGTCGAATACGAAGCCCTTCTAACTGGTTTATAGAATGCACATCTTCTGGGTGCTCGGTGTTTCTTGTATTTTGCGATTCAAAACTGGTGATCAATCAGCTAAAGGGGGAGTACACGACAAGAAACGACTGTATAGCGGCTTACATGAAAATGGCTAACTCCTTGCTGGCAAAATTTGACCATCATGAATTGAATCAGATAACACGTGATCAGAACACACATGCAGATGCCCTGGCTTGCCTAGCCTCTGCCATTAACTCAAAGATTAAACGGACCATCGAAGTAGGTTTCATCCCGGAGCCGAGCATTGGCCCTTCGGAGGAAATCAAGGTCAATGTCATAGAATCTGGACCGAGTTGGATGGATCCCATTGTTGCATTTCTGTCTTCTGAACAGCTCCCAGAGAACAAGAAAGAAGCGCACAAGCTGTGAAACAAAGCCCTACGATACTACTTGGATCCGCAAGGAAAGCTTTATAAAAAATCCCTTTCTGGTCCATATTCGGAATGCGTGCATCCAAACAAAGTCGAAGAACTTCTGACTGAAATACATGAAGGCAGTTGTGGCGCCCATTCTGGCGGGCGCTCTTTGGCTCATCGAGCCTTGACACAGGGGTATTACTGGCCGACAAAGAAAGCCGATGCCGAATGTTATGTGAAAAAGTGTGAACAGTGCCAGAAGTTCTCTCCCTTAACCCACCTGCCTGCTGAAGAGCTAAGCTCCATAACCAGTCCTTGGTTGTTCGTCCAATGGGGACTTGACATCGTCAGACCATTGCCGAGGGTCCCAGGGAACAAACGATACCTGATTGTCGCGACAGATTACTTCACAAAATGGGTCGAAGTGGAGGCATTAATTCACATTCGAGATGTTGATGTTAAGTGCTTTGTATGGAGAAATATCATAACACGATTCGGCATTCCAAGAGTACTTATCTCAGACAACGGCACCCAATTTGATTGCGGCGTCTACCGAGAACTGTGCAGCAAATATGGTATCCGGCCATACTTTTCCACGCCAGCTTACCCACAAAGCAATGGTCAAGCTGAAGCCTCTAACAAATCCATCTTGGACGGCATCAAGAAGAGGCTAGAGAAAGCTAAAGGCAAATGGGTAGAAGAATTGCCGAGTGTGTTGTGGGCTCATCGAACTACGCCGAGGTGATCCACTGGGGAAACGCCATTTGCTTTATGCTTTGGAACCCAGGCGATTATACCCCTAAAGATCGACCTTCTAACCTTTAAGTCTAAAGTTTTTGACATGGGCCAAAACAACATGATGCTGGCCTTGGATTTGACTCTGATTGAAGAATGAAGAGACCGTGCCCTTGCATCCATGGCATGGTAGCAGCAGTAGCTTGCTAAGTCGTATAATCAACGTGTTCAGCTGCGCCGCTACACGCTAGGAGAGTTGGTCCTGAAGAAAGTACTCCCAGCTGCCAGAAAATCGGCTGATGGAAAATTGGGTCCAAACTGGGACGACCCATATCAGGTCGATTCGATCACTGGAGTAGAGCCATATCGGCTCGAAGACATGTCTAGAAGGAGCCTGCCACGACCTTGGAATTCAACGCAATTGCGTAAATTTTATTATTAAACCCGACCTGTGGGGAATGATACTAGTTTTGAATGGTTCACCATGTACATATTTCACTCTTGCAATGCAAAGTCTCCCATTTCCTCATCACGCAATTCAATTCAAAAGTCTCCGGATTCGGAGCCCCATCGGCGCACAACACCTTTGGGCCGATTAAAGCCTCCAGATTTGGAGTGCCCTTTGTGGATACCATGATTAGCCAAATTAAGTCTCTGGATTCGGAGCCCCATTGGTGAATGACACCCTTGGGCCGATTAAGCCTTCGGATTCGGAGTGCCCTTCGTGGATATCACATTAGCCAAATTAAGTCTTCGGATTCGGAGCTCCATCGGTGAATGACACCCTTGGGCCGATTAAGCCTTTGGATTCTGAGCGCCCTTCGTAGATATCACGATTGGCCAAATTAAGTCTCTGGATTCGAAGCCCCATCGGTGAATGACACCCTTCGGCAGATTAAGCCTCCAGATTCGGAGCGCCCTTTATGGATATCACAATTGGCCAAATTAAGTCTCCGGATTTAGAGCCCCATTGGCGCACGACACCCTTAGGCCAATTAAAGCCTCCGAATTCAGAGCGCCCTTCGTGGATATCACGATTGGCCAAATTAAGTCTCCGGATTAAGAGCCCCATCATCGCACGACACCCTTGGGCCAATTAAAGCCTCCGGATTCGGAGCGCCCTTCGTGGATATTACGATTGGCCAAATTAAGTCTCCGGATTCAAAGCCCCATCGGTGAATGACACCCTTGGGCCAATTAAGCCTCCGGATTCGGAGCGCCCATCGTGGATATCACGATTGGCCAAATTAAGTCTCTGGATTCGGAGCCCCATCGGCGCATGACACCCTTGGGCCGATTAAGCCTCCGGATTCGGAGCGCCCTTTGTGGATATCATGATTGGCCAAATTAAGTCTCCGGATTCAGAGCCTCATCGGTGAATGACACCCTTGGGCCGATTAAGCCTTCGGATTCGGAGCGCCCTTTGTGGATATCACGATTGGCCAAATAAAGCCTCCGAATCCAGAGCCCCAATCGCGCATAACACGTTTGGGCCGATTAAGACTCCGGATTCGGGGCGCCCTTCACGACGAAGGTTAAGGCATATAAATATTCAAAGTGGAATGTTTTGTTAAGCCGAGCTGGCAAAAACCATTTACACTTTAAAAGCATACAAACATTGAAAATGAAATGGTTGAATAAGTTGCGCCGGCGCAACCATATAAACAATTAAAATATGCAAACATTCGAAACGAGATGCCCAGTCAAGCATGTAAACATTCAAAATCAAACACAAACATTTAAAATAAAATATTTTATTAAATTATCCAATAGATACATAGTTGACGCCTAATCTGTGTTGGAACGTTTACAATATATGTTTAGTTCTATTCGGCATCGCCCTCGTCATCGCTCTTCTCAATTTCAAAAGCGTCAAAAGGAAAGTCGTGATGATCATATAATGGCGATGCCAATTCAACTCCTGCTCCTTGGAGTGCCTCTGAGGCTTGGACAGCCTTAATCCACCAATGCCTAAAGCCTCGATTCTCACATCGGCACACCTCCTCTGCGAGTTTCTCTTTGGTCTTGTCTATCCCGACTCTTCGGCCCTCATGGAAGCCTTTTTCATAACCCACGGTCCTTGCATTTTCCACGGCAAACATGCTTGCCGTATCCCGATCGGCTATCACGTGACTTAATAGTCGTTGGGTCACTCTCTCCTCCACGACCGGGTTAGATTGACCTGCCGCACGCGGCTCAGTGGTTTGAGCCTTCCTAAGTTCCTAAGCTCACGCTTGGCCTTCTCTGCGCAAGCCTCTAAGTTCCAAATTTGTTCGTCCTTTTTCTCTATTTCTCGCCGCACGGCGCGCAGGCGCGTGCCAACTTCATAAGCGGTATACAAGCCTTTCACCGCCCCGTGGATGCCCTTTTGAAATACTTCGAAATCCTGTCAGCTAACCATCGACTGCTGGACTTCCAGTGGAAAAATCTGTCGAGCGAACTCGACTGCTACACCTGGGTCGTTGACAATGGAGTCTGCTTCCATTATCGGTTTATTCCCCACAAAAATCGAAAAACTCAACGGTCGCGGCGTCGCGGCGGCCTCATTTCTCAGTCACGGCCGTGGGGAGCTTCCCCGTTGCTGTTTTTCCTTTCGGGGTGATCTACTTCGATGACTTGGAGGCTGACGTTTTTCCCGTTCTTTGGACATCCTACCTCCCGCACGGGTGGGTTCACTACTGTGATTCATTACAGTATCAAGCTCAGCCAATGTTCGCGCTTCTCCTCTGCTATTGAAGAACAGTCTATTTGACATTCGCACTTATCTAACCTTACGCAAAAAATTGTTTTAAAGTGAGTCTGAACACAATAAGTGGAGTCACTGGCGTGAAGAGTCTATCCCATTTATTTCTAATGCTTGTAGTGCCCCCAAGGCGATTTCATTAACGCTAAACTCCAAAAGATTGATGCTGATCGACGTACACCGCAACCAGTCCATAAACTATTAGTATTCGGCTTTTTGAGTTCATGCATTGGCTGGGGCAAGGGTAGATTTATTAATCCGATCGGCCAAGCATCTAAGCCCGATGCCGATCGACGTGTGCCAGCCACTCCATGAACTATTAGTATTCGGCGTTTTGGAGTTCATGCATTGGCTGGGGCAAGGGTAGATTTGTTAATCTTATCGGCCAAGCATCTAAGCCTAATGCCGATCGATGTATGCCACAGCCACTCCATTAACTATTAGCATTCGGCTTTTTGGAGTTCATGCATTGGCTAGGGCAAGGGCAATGGCAGATTTATTAATCTGATCGGCCAAGCACCTAAGCCCGATGCCAATCATTGTGTGCCACAGCCACTCCATGAACTATTAGTATTCGGCTTTTTGGAGTTCATGCATTGGCTGGGGCAAGGGCAGATTTAGTAATCTAATCGGCTATTCAATGAGGATAAATTAAAATTGCCTAGTTATCTAATCGGCAAGTTTACATGAATGTTTTATCCAAAATAGCAAAAAACAATACCATTCATCAATAACAAAATTTAGCACAAATAATAGCAAAGTACAAAGGAAATTTTCATTAGTAAATTGAGCACAAATTGTAGCCATTTTACATGTGAAAACTACTAAACAAAAAGCTACAAGTTCGCATGAAAATGCCTAGCAAAAAACTATGACTGTAGCAATACATGAAAACTACTAAACGAAAAGCTGTAAGAATACATTCAAAATCCTAAAAAAAAAAACAAGTGTCGCCTAAATTAATCCTCGGAGTCAGACTCCGGCGGCTCAACATCCATTTGCTCGTATGGAATCGGCATAGCCAATGTCACATCAGCAGCAACAAGGGCTTTGAACCAGCCGTGCTTGAATCCCCTATTTTCAAACTTGGGGACTTCTTCCACATAGTTGGCGAGAGCTCCCTTGTTTTGGGTAATTCTGTTGATTTGTACCCTTATCTCTCAAGAAAGTGCAAGAAAATACACTTTTGAAGCCTAAGTGGCCTCCGTGGTGACCTCAAACCTGGTCTTCCGTGCATGGCACTCAATACGCACAAGGTGTATCCTCTTTTTTCATATCCTTTTGTATATTGCAAGATTCAAAAATTGCTTTTGAATATGCTGTGTTACAGTGTTTTTGTCATGTTTGCAAGGTGCACATTTGTTATATACCTTTTCACTCTTACATTGAGCATGCCTCATCTCGTTTTAAGGTTGTATCTCAACATTGCGGAGAACATGCCTTTACCATGCTTACATTGAATATGTGCATCCCTATGTCGTTGCATGGAACATATGTTTTGCGTCGTCGCCTGGAATATGCATCGCCACACTTGCATAGCATATGCATGTTTTATTAGATATGTATCCACAATTACACTGCATAGAGCATACACGTTGCATTGTCATGCACCTCTTTACTTGCGTTATCACGCACACACGTTGCATTGTCATGCACCTCTTTGCTTGCATTGTCACACACACTCGTTGCATTGTCATGCACCTCTTTACTTGTGTTGTTACGCACACTCATTGCATTGTCATGCACACCTTACTTGCATTGTCACGCACACTCGTCGCATTGTTATGCACACCTCTTTACTTGCGTTGTCATGCACCTCTTTACTTGCGTTGTCATGCACACTCTACTTGCATTGTCATGCACCTTTTTACTTGTGTTGTCACGCACGTTCCAGTTGCATTGTTATGCACCCTTTCACTTGCATTGTTATGCACGTTCCAGTTGCATTGTTATGCACCTCTCCAGTTGCGTTGTTATGCATTGTTCCACCTGCATTGTTATGCACATTTCACTTGCATTGTTGTGCACTTTTCACTTGCATTGCTATGCACCTTTTCATCGGCATCATATGTGCACGCGTTCATCTTATATTGAAATTGTATCTTGATATAGCATTGATCATGTGTCCCTATTATATTATACTTGTCAAAATCTCTCTTTTGTGCAGGCACGATATTGTATGTACGGTTCATTTGAAGTTGGTGAAACCAGACGATTTTGTATGTACGGTTCATTCAAGAGAAGTTCCGGTTCAGTTTGACTGCTATCTATCACACATGTTCGCGTTTGACACGCGTTCTGCTACCCTTCTCCACTCGCGTGTGGCGCGTTTGGATGTACTCGCACTGTCATGTGCATCGCGCTTTCTTGCGCAACCCTTCTCCACTCGCGTGTAGCACGTTTGGACGTACTCGCACTATCTAGTGCATCACGCTCTCTTGCACAACCCTTCTCCACTCGCGTGTGGCGCGTTTGGACGTACTCACACTGTCTAGTGCATCGCGCTCTCTTGCGCAACCCTTCTCCACTCGCGTGTGGCGCGTTTGGACGTACTCGCACTGTCTAGTGCATCGTGCTCTCTTGCGCAACCTTTCTCCACTCGCGTGTGGCGCATTTGGACGTACTCACACTGTCTAGTGCATCGCACTTTCTTGCGCAACCTTTCTCCACTCGCGTGTGGCGCGCTTGGACGTACCCTTTTCCACTCGCATTTGACGTGCTTTTGGACGTACCTTTCTCCTCTTGCGTTTGACACGTGTTTAGATGACTGTGCTTTCTTGCACAATCTTTCTCCTTTTGCGTTTGATACACTGAGAAATGTTATGTTTGAGACTCCGGGTATTCTCGGTAGTCGCTTTTAGTCTTCTCCGCATGTGACGCAATGAGAATTGTATAATTTTCTTACATCCTTTCTGTTGGAATGTGTGAGACTGTTGTTTCTTATTCGCTTACTTAAAATGTTGTATTTATTTTGCATGAATGCTTCATTACAGCCCTTTTTGCATAATCATAAGTTATGTTCCACATCGTGCATGATTTGCATCTTGCCCCTGCCTGCGGGCGCATCTTATTGTTACCTTGTATGTTTGTCTAAGTCTTTGGCCTTGTCAAAAATGGGTCGTCTCTGGGCTTTGACATTCACTCCTGTCATCTTATGACTTTCGAGTTCTGTCAAAAAGGGGCAATTGTAGACACCCCATTTTTTACCATCCTCAAGACTTGGACGTCATCATTTGAACACTCAATGATCATCCATGCCTATGTTCGTTTTGAGTTCCTAAAGGTCTCGGCTGCGCGCCTTGCCTTAGAACCTCTTCACCACTAAATTCCAGAGGAATTTCAGAGGAATTCCACTAAATTTCAGAGGAATTTTAGTGGTGGAAATTGTGCTCTGGTACCACTAGTGCTCTGGTACCACTCTATCATGACCCCAAACCCGCCCCTAAGGGTTTAGTATCGTAACTGGCCAGTAATCCGTGATTACCAAATGCCTGCTTAACAGTAAAGACAATGATACAATATAAAGGGACTGGCGGAAGCCAATCAGTAATGAAAAAGAAGTCCAATGAGCTGTGAAAACCTGAATGGAAAAAAGATTTTTATGGACATAACCACATTCATAACCATAAACGTATATACATATCAGATACACATAACATACAGGTTAGGGACCTAATCCCTTCACCATAACTGTACAACCAAGTCTTAAACATTCGATACAATAACAGAGACAAAAATGGTGAATCTGAAACACCCCAAAACAGCCTTGGCTCGAGCAGACTCGAAACCTTGAAGTGAGGCACAAAGGTTGGCTTGACAAAACATGAGCTTAACTCGACGCTTCTGGCTCTGGTCCGATGCTTGGCCACCTACATATAAATATAAATAGTGAGCTAAAGCCTAGTGAATAACAAATGTGTAAAAGGGTTAAGAATGAATGTCCTTTCAGTAATCAAAGCAGTCAATTGCATCCGTAGATCAGTTATTCAATCAGTGTCTCATATTTCATGTCATATCAGTCATTTAGAAATCATAGCAGTCATACGTGGTACATCCAATAGTAGAACAGCACAGTAGGTCTTAATAGACTGAACAGTCAGTTGATGGCCATCGAAACAGTAAACAATAGTAGTTCCAAACATTGGAACTGACAGAGATCTCTATAACTTGATAGCACTAACAAGAATGATGCGATAGCGATAAAGATATGATAAGTTGCTATGGATGCCACGAGTACAGTTTATAAAATAGGACAAACATTCGTTCAGTAAATAATGTCACTTCAGAAAGTAGTATAGTCGATCGTTCAGAAAAAAATTATAATTGAACATATCTTTACAACATTGTTACTCACAGATTACTGGGCTATAGGCAGGCCAATCAGCGTCCTTGGGTGCCAAACCTACATAGTTATAGAACGAACACACACTAAATTACACACTCAGGATTAATAACTTAGCCCTTAACTTGATTTGCTGTGGTTCTAGAACATTATCCTCATTATGATGCCTTAAACATGGCCTAAGAATGCCCAGGATGGAATGAGGATGCAGAAATGCACTTAAAAATATTTTTCAAAATTTGATGAAAACAAGGGTCTCGCTTAAGCGTGGCTTTCTTCGCTCGAGCAAGCTTACCGAATGAGAGAGGTCACTTGAGCGTAGACTCCCTCACTCGAGCGATCTGCAAAAATGTGAAAAGTACTGGTTGTTGAAATTCTCTGCTCGATGCTCGCTCGAACGTGAGACACAGTTCTTCGCTCGAGCGTAGGTCTCGTCGCTCGAGCGTACGTCTGCATATGCAAAAACCTGAGAGCTTGCAATTTATGCTCGAGCCAGCATTCCGTCGCTCGAGCGAAAGTCTAAAAACAATGGTAGTCACTCGAGCGTAGAATCCTTCACTCGAGCGAGGAAGCCAAATTCTGGGTTTTCCAGATTTGCTCCCAAAGCTCAAACCATGGATCAAACATCTCAAAACTCATCCTTTTGGGGCAATTTTCTGGAAAATACTTAGAAACTCATAATACCTCATGATTTAAAGACTATTTCATAAAATCAAGGCCCCAAAGTATGCCGATTGAACCAAATTTCAATTAAAACTTTATGAACATTACAAGAACATTACATGCATGAGTTCTCATGAACTCTAAAACTCCAAAGCATGATCAAATGCAAGATTGAACTCAAAAACATGATAAATTCTAGAGTACAACCATAATATGGGCATGCATGTAAGAATTTCATGAAAACAACTTCAAAATTCCACGATACGGACATGCATGCATGAATTCACTTGACTTCCTTAAATTCTAGCTCAATTACCTCATGAATTCACCTATTTCATTTATATACAAGTTCTAGATGGCTCAATAACAAGATTAAAAGGTTGAGCTCTTACTTAGGCTTCTCAATCAAACTTCACCTAAGCCAAATCCTTGAGCACTGTAGACAAGTCTTCAAAATTTCCTTCAATTCTTCTAAATTTCAAGCAAAAACTCTTGTTGAATTCAATTCCCTCAAGTCTCGCTCTCTCTTACGTGTGTGTACAAGGAGGAGGCCAAAGATGATGTGTCAAACATATATGAAGTGTAATAAGAGTTGATCTTGTACTAATCCACTCAATGGCAAAAATGTAAATAACCTATATTCAATTAATTTAGTATTATTTATTCCAATTTAATCATTCCCAATTGAATTTTAATTAAACCTACCATAAAATTCTATAATTCTTAATTAGCATAAAGATCTAGTCAATTTCTGAATCGGTCGCCGATAGGGCTTTCAATTCGTAATTTGAAATCAAAACATGAACAGATCATTCTGTAACAAACAGATAGAAATACAATTAAAATAACACACTCATGTAATCAATTTAGGATTTCATCTTGATCAATTACTTATCATGCTTAATCACAAATTAACGCTAATCAGAGGTGAGGGTTGTCACAGGCAGGGCTTATCCTTGAACACTTTGCAAAGGAATTCAAGGACTAGGTGGCTTAGATCAAGATTTAGCGATATTTGGAAGAATAGGAGCCTCTAGGTGAGTAACCAACCCTTGATTCATGATTTAAAGCTTGTTGTTACATGAATTCCAAGAGAGTTAGTGATCAAGAACAAGATTTGAGTGGTGTATGATGAAATTGAAGTCAATATATCCATGCATGTAAAGAATTGCCTTGAATATGCATAATCATGAAGAATTAAGTACCAAATCACACATGCATGCCTAGTTTTGTTGAGTTTCATGATTTTGAGCATCATTTGTACCATTTGAAATGGAATTAGAGTCAATAATTTACATGCATGCATGATTCATGAAGGTAAGTGTAGACACCCCATTTTTAACCGACCTTAAGACTCAGACGTCATCATTTGAGCGCTTGATGATTGTGCTTGTTTGTGCTTGTTTCGAGTTTTCAAAGTTTTCGGCTGAGTGCCTTGCCTCCGGGACTCTGAACTCTTTGTGTTTTGGCTTGGTTTGTGGACCATGCCTTATTGACCTTCCCTGGAGGGAGAGAGAGGTCTATAGACCACTTTTCCCTCTTGTAGACTAGTTTTCAATTTCCGGAGCCTTCGGCCGCATGCCTTGTCTCGGGACCGCTTAACGTTCTCCTCTTGGCTTGGTTTTTGGACCATGCCTTGTTGCCTTGGTGGGGAAGGACACAGAGGTCTTGTAGACCACTTTTTGTGGCCGTAGACCACTTTTCCCTCTCGTAGACCACTTTTTGTGCTCTTAGACTAGTTTTCGAGGCTTCCGGCTGCGCGCCTTGTCTTGCGGACTTTTGTCTTTCATCCTTTTTGGTTTATTTTTGGCACAAACCTTGTTTTCCTTGCTTGGAGGGTAGAATAAGGGTTGTAGACCAGTTTCTCTCCCTGAAGACCACTTTTCTTCCCCGCCAGCCAATTTTTTGGTCAGCCAGCGGGTTTTGGTGGTCTTTGGACCACCAAAAGTGGTCCGCAGCCATGCCACCACCTTGCTTTCTTGGTGCAAATCACCTCCCTCCCCCCCTTTGCCGACCACTTAGTCTCCTTGCAGACCACTTGTGCTGGTCGGCTGACCAGTGCAAGTAGCTGGCTGACCACTTCAATTAGTCGGCAGCTTTCCTGCAGTTTCCTGCAGATATTTTCTTGCAAGCTGTTGGGCACAGAAGGCATCCTCTATACACGTGTATGGAGGGATTTCTTGGAGCCTAAGGCTTGTTCAACAAGCTTGATGCTTGGTTTTCTATAAGAGGGAACCTCCTCCCTCTTGCCTTAGGTTCAGAAAATTGTTTAGAGAGCTATACATATCATCTATCTCTATATTGCTCTACTTGCTCCATATTTATGCCTAAAAGTGTAGTTTCTTCACACTTTTGCACACAAACACATAGTGAAACACCACATTCTTGTTGCTGAGGTACCTGAGGGTCTTGTTTGAACTCAAGAGTTGGTTTTTAGCTCAGAAAGTTGCTGGAGTTACTTCCTTGAAGTGGTTCTACAAGGGTGAGTCATTAGCCCTTTTTTAAGCTTTGTGTTCATTGCTTATTTGGCCCTATCTGCATGTTTTTTTAGGCCTAACTTTCTACTACAAAAAGTTCTGATTTTCAGTGTTTAAGATGTTTGTTTAGGTCTCTTTGGTGTTAGGGGTGATCTACTCCCTTGCATGCCTTGTTTGCTAGGCTTTTGAGCCATCACTTTAGGCCCTTATGATCATCCTTATTTGGCCTCTTCATCATTGAATTCCAGAGGAATTTCAGTGGTGGAAACTTGGTTTTGAGGCCTCAACTAGGGGGGGTTGTCCCCCCTCCTCTTTTCTTGTATGCTTGTGTTGATGGCTCATCAAAAGAGCATGTATTTCTATCTTCTTGAAGCTTTGTTTGAGCACTTTTTTGTGACCTTTTAGACCTTCCATGACTCTATTTTTGGTTGTCTTGGTCACCCTTTGCATGCTTCATGTACTTGTAGTGCAATCCTATTCACTAGCCTAACATGCATCATGCTTTTGACCATCATTCTAACATGTTTTTGGTTCAACTCCAGCAAGATTTTGTTCATGTTTTACCATGCTTAAGCTCTGTTTTATATTGTTTTGGTCATGCATGCCTTGCTTTGTATAGCCATAGTGCATTCTAGCTCACTAGCATGTAGTGTGGTCATGCCCTCACATCTTTCACTCTTTCAATGTTTTGGAGGGTTGGTGCTTTATGCCTTAAATATGAGCCCATGTGTATGCCATCTTGCCTAAGCTTTTGGGCTACCATTTCAGTGTGTTTTTGGTGTTATTTTGCCATGATACAACTCTATTTTTGGTTGGTTAGAGCATCCCTCATTTGCTTCTTACACTTGTAGTGTAAATCCTCTTTGCTAGCCTTGTATGCCTAATGAGTGAGTTTGTTATTCTAGCATGTGTCAACTTGGTATTAGCCCATTTTTGGTGTTATTTTGACATGCCGTAACTCTGATTTTTGTTGGCGAAGCCATCTGATGCTTGGTTTTGGTAGGTGTAGTGTAATTCTCTCTTTTGGCCTTGCATACTCCATGCTTCATGCCCTTCATGTAGTATGTGTTAGCTCTAGTCCATGCATGTTTTAGCATCATTTTGGTATGCTTTAGGACTGTTTTGGGTTGTCTTGGCCATATGGTTCTTGTATTGCATAGCTGTAGTGCAATTGGCCTTGCTAGCCTTGAGTTTTGAGCACCATAGCATGCGTCATTTGTGACATATGCATGATTTGGCATCCTTTAACATGTTATCTCAGAGCATATAGCATTGCCATGTTCGCATTTCTTTCACCCTTTGAGTGCCTCTAAGGGTCATGCATTATTGCCTTGTTTGTGGCCTAGCTTGTATGCATGCATGCCTAGACTTTTGAGCTCCCATTTCAGCATATTTTGGTCTTTGTTTTGACCTAATTGAGCTCTGTCCATGGCTGGTTCAGTCATTTGTGCCATGTATTGCATGCCTCTTGTGTAGTCCCTCTTGGTGGCCTTGTGCCATAGGCCCTCTTGCATGCTGTACTTGTGTTGTTTGAATGATTTGGCATCATTTCTTACATGATTTCAAAGCATTTAGTGTTGTCACACTTCCATGTTTATCACTTCTTAATCATGTTTGAGAGTTGTGCTCTTATGCCTAGTTGATGGACCAATGCATGAGCATGCATTATCTTGCTTTTCATGCTAGCATTTCGGGGAATTTCGGCCTTTGTCTTGGCATGCATGAGGTCTATTTGGGGCTGGTTTGGTCCATTGTGCATTGCATTATATAGCCTTAGTGTCGTGTGCCTCAATGCTTAGGGACTTTGTTTTGACATGCTCATGTTGCATTGCATTGTATTTCCATGTTGTTGCATTGCATTGTTGTTTGCATGCTTATGTTGCATTGCATTGTGTTTGCATGCCATTAGCATTGATAGGTTGATCATGTTGCATTGCATCGTGTTTGGATAGGGTGTTAGTCCAAACACGAGAAACGAGGGACGTTTCATACTTGAAGTGATGAAATGTACCTTATTTCTCAGTCGCCGACCCTCTTGATCAAGCATGATAGAGGTTAAGGCCCTTTTGTGTTATTTGTGCATTCATTTACATTGGATTGTGCAATCTTGGCTTCTCGGCCATCGTGCATTGCGATGCTCGGTTGGTGGCCCGAGAGCCGAGAACCGTACTCCCTTGAGCTTAAGAAATGATAGGGAGGGTGGTTGTGCATACATATCTTACAAATACACTATCATGCCCCTTCTTGTTCTCTGTTGCAGCAAAATGGAGTTGGGCAGAATTTTCTGGTCGGCAGACCAGTAAAAGTGGCTGGCCGACCACTTTTTTTGGTCTGCAGCAAATGTAAGTGGTCTACAGGTAGTCTACACGACCCTCTACTGGTCGGCAGCCTTCCTGGAGATCTCCATGATGGAATAGAAGCTATCTGGAGGTTTGTACAGTGATCTGAAAATAAATGCAAACAGAGGCAAGTTGGGGCATAGCGATGGATTTCTGAACAAGGCGACCGAGCATGCATGCACTTCTCGTCTTGAGGACCTCTTCTTACTACTTTACTTAGCTACTTTTCTTAGTTAGCTATTTGATTCTGTACTTAAGTAGTTAACGCACTTAGCTATTCAATTTGTGTTGTAATAACTAATTAGTTAACTTGTTAGTTAATTAGCTTCATTTTGTAATAATTAGTTTAATTAGCTTAGATTAGCTAGTTAGCTTATCATTCGGACCCTCCGTCGAGAGGGCACAACTGTTGTAATAAGTGTGCGTGTGTGTGATGCATGTCTTCCAACCCCCATTTCTTTCTCCCTTTTACTTAACCGTTTTCGATGGATAGTTTTAGGGCATGTTTCAATTAGTATCCTTATGCGTTGCATGTTTGCATTCATTCATCTGTCTTGCATGCATCGGGCTCGGCGTATCATACAAACCGCATTGTATTTCAATACCAATTTGAATACATGTTATCAAGTTGCATTCACATGACATCTTAGAATAGCCGAGCCTATCTTAGTTGCATTTTTGCATGTGTTGCATTAGGCATTGTTGACATAGCTAGGATCATGCATGATTACTAACTAGCTTTTGTTTTGGCTCAGAGTACACTGTGAATGTTTACGCTTTAGCATCCTTGCATGTGTGTAAGTGACTACCATGATAGCATGCTTGCCATGAGGCTAATTGCTTAATTGATTAACTGCATGAATGCCTATGGATGAAGGCTTCATTGCTTGAATTGGAACAATTCATCGAAATGCGAGTTTTAAGCTCACTTGAGGGTGGCAAATCCGCGTCTTAGCCTACTTGTGAGTAGAAACTTCAAACATTTTTTCAAACAAATGAACATGAGACGTTTTGTTCCAACTTGAGCGATTTAGTCTATACTTGTATGCTGTGCGCATCACATAATAATTCTAGATTAATAACCAGAATAAGAACGCATGTGTTTTCAAAAACAACATATCATGTTAGTAAAGGCCGATCTTTGATCGGGTGAGCGGGGGTGCTCATTGCATGACCTTCCCCTCTCGTACCCAAGTTCCTGAGCCGAGGCAACTTTGGTGATGACGGACACGTGGTCTTAGGCACGAGTCAGGGTTTCCTAAATTTTCGCAAAACAAAATATTTAGGTGGCGACTCTAAAATCTGGCAAAGTAGTCCATATTTGGCACTTTTTGATTAAAATCAGTTTTCCAAAACGATTTTCCAGATTTGGACTCTTTGGTGATTTATCAGTCTTACATTGCACTTTGTGAGATTAGATTTAGAACCGTGACATGAGTCCGAACTGTAGTAGCTAAGAACAACAATTCGCGCCTTCGTGCGTGGAGCGAAGTTCGGGGTGGTCTACAGTAAGAAGCTTGATTGCATGAGTTTTGAATTTGGCAAGAAGAATTTGAAATGTTTTGAGAAATGGACTATAATTTTGGACAATTGGTTTTAAATTACCTAAGTTTTCATGTTGGACAAAGCTTTTCCATGTTTTGGTACCAATTTGCAGGCTTTAGACCTTTGGGAGTGAGTTTTGAACTTCAAACAGAATTCTAGAGATTCCAAAATTCGACATGTCCTCTTGAGCGAAGAAATTCTCGCTCGAGCGTAGATATCAAGCTCCCACAAGTTTTGCAGAGATTTGCACAGTAACTCGAGTGACAAATCGTGTGGTCGAGCGAACCTTGTTTTGTAAGACTCCTCGCTCAAGCGACAAGAGTCTTGCTCCAGCGTAAAATTCATGCAACTAGTACTTTTACAGAGTTTTATAGACTACTCGAGCAACCAAAGTGGTACTCGAGCGAAGGGCCTTGTTTCAGAAATTTTGAAAAGTTATTTCATGTTCCGTTTTCCGTTCTCTTTCATTTTTAAGCATTCTTAGGCATGCATTGAGCATTGTAAATGAACTAAATGATGAAGAACAAGGCCTAAGAGAAATAAACAAGTTAAAAACGGATTGAATTGCTTGTAACCCAATGTGTTATGAAATGTGTAGGGTCAAGCGCAAAGGCAAATCCATTGACAGAACACTGTGAGTAATATCTTAGTAAAGATATTTTCAAGTAAGTTACTTTCCAACTGCTACTTCTGTATAAGCTTCATGGATTTGTTGATTTGAATTATGAATGAATATTCTACATACCAAATTTTTGCATAAGCTCTGTAAAGAACATAAATTGGGCCCGAGGCCGTTTGTCATACTTGGGCCTGAGGCTGTTTGATATATTTGATAAGGATATGAATGGGCCTAAGGCTGTTTAAATACAAATGCATTGGGCCTAAGGCCATTTGAATATGAATATAATCATGATCACAAATATAAAATACGCATAAATATGAATGTGAAATTAATGAGCCCAAGACCATTTGATATGATTGGGCTAAAGGCCGTTTGACACGATGATTGGGCCTGAGGTCGTTTAACACGAATGAATTGGGCCTAAGGCCGTTTGACATGAATGAATTGGGCCCGAAATTGTTTGATATGAATGAATTAGGCTTGAGGCCATTTGATACGATGGGCCAGAGGTCGTTTGATGTGTTTGGGCCTGAGGCCGTTTGACATATTTGATGAGAGTATGAATGGGCCTAAGGTCGTTTGATGCATTTGACAATGAAATTACCTATTAGAGAATTTCATTCATGTAACCTCTTTACTTTGGTATTATTCACTGGGTTTTCGCTCACTCTTATTTATTTGTATGTAGGTGAGCAAAGAGATGTACAAACGCAGCCTCAGTGAAGGATGAGAGAAATCCAAGTTTTTGTGGAGTCAGCCTGAACGTCTCATGCACGACACTTTGCTTTTGTTCTTTTATTTTCCCTTTTTTGCTACTGTGGTGATTACGTTGGACCACCTATGTATATAATCTTTTTGTTTGGCTGGCTGCATGTCTGAAAGTTCCTGGATGTATAAGATGTTAAGATGTTAACTCTATTTATATGTGTGAGTTATTATGGACTACTTATCACAGCTTATTGAACAAAATTTTTAAGTCTGCTTCCGTTTTGGCCCCTTTATTTCTACTAAGATATGTTTAATTTCATTTGAGGTTATAGGTAATTGCATGATTACTGGCCGATTATGACCATAACCCATAGGGCGGGTTCGAGTCATGACATGAAGAACTTCAAAATAAAAAGCACAATGGAGGAATTACATATTATTTTCCATGAACATGCCCAAAGCTTAATTTCTCATTCAAAACTCAACTTATTTGCTTAAACCCATTTTCTTAGAAAAACCATGGAATTAGCTCAACAATTCTCTTGATTCATGAATTATGAAGGATTTCTTACAAGATTTGAGCATAAATCTCTTACCTAGGGCTTCAATTTCAGAGATTAGAGGCAATTTCCTTCTTGACTTCTTCAATTTGTCTTCAAACTCCAAAAGTGTTGAGATTTCTCTCTCTAAAAGCTTTGTTTCTCTCTCTCTCTCTCTCTCTCTCTCTCTACTGTTTCCCAGCCCAAAGCAAAAATGAATTCAACTCTTTAACTTCTTAACATAGACACACACATATGATTCTTAGCCAAAAGGTTCTGGGCCAAATGAATTACACTTGCCTCTTGAGCTCACCAACACGTATACACGTGCAAAGCCTTTCCTTTGAGGCTCCAGCACATACAACTCTAGATTTGTCTATACACTTCTCCTTTATGAAGTAAATGAATGGGATTAGCTTAGTGTCTAATTATGTATTAACTTAATTAAATCCCCCTTAGTCTTAATTAATATTAATTAGCACATAATTAAATTAATCATAACTAAGCATAAATCTCACATAATTTAATTAGTTTAATTTGACTTCTATTAAAGCCCAATTAAGTATAAATTTATCAACGGAATTAGATTTTTAATCAATTTCCCAAAAAGGCTCCAAATATTAAATTAAGTTAATTTCCATCATCAATCTTGGTTTCCCAAGCCATTAAGGTCTTCAATTTCAGATCAAATCCAAAATCCTTGTCAATAAATTTCATATTCAATTGAACACCTCATAAATAAATTTAATTCATAATAATCTTAATTCCCAATCTTCATAACTTAATCAACTCCAATTCGAACCCAATTAATAAAATTTCAATTTTACTAAACTAAATCGAGTATTAATTAAACTCCCAAATGGGTCTATATTTAAAGTTAAACTAATTAATTTTACTTCCTTAAGCCACTTGGACCTTAATTTCTAATTCCAAAATAAATTGTTATCAAAATAAAATGCGAATCAGACTCCAAAATTCTCATAAATCCCAAATTACATTAGAGTAATCACCAATTAGAATCCAAATCTCCTTAATCAATTAAACATAAAATCCTATACATGATGAGGTTGACTTAATCTAAGGTTTATACTAATTAAACTCAATTATATCATTACAAATCATAATTTTGCCAAATTTCACCGTAAGCTCTAAAAATCATGCTAAACACATATATGAAATCAGTTTTGGTTTCTGGCGTCTCTAAAGCTATAAATTTTCAGTTCAAGATTCCAATTGCAATAGATTTTTCTACACTCAACAGGTATAAATTCATAATCACATAATAACTTACATAATTAAACATACCAATCATATCAAACACATAATCACATGCATAATTAAGTATATTACGGGTTGGGTTATCACATTCTTCCCCCCTTTAGGGAGTTTGGTCCTCCAAACTTAAATCACTTGTACCGCAATTAAATCATACAATTTTGTCTCTTTCCATTTTTGTTCTCAAGTAACTTCCTTATCACTAAAATCTCATCACAGAAGTTTAACTCATTATCATTTATTTATAGATTAATAACCCAAATTGGCTTAGTCACTAGAAATTATCCTATAATATGACGGTGAACCTCATAGTTAGCTTCATAACATCAAAACATAAAACGCATTATTCATGAAACTCATATATTTTTGTTTACCTATTCACATATCTCTAAATAATTCACATACTTCCCAAACAATCAAGGCTCAATCTCAAATAATACCCACGACTATACTTCCTTTGTTTCAAATGAATCCAAAATATTCTATCATTGACATTCACATGCTTTAATTCCTTGATTTGATGGCCAGTGAACAATAACAAAGTAAAGGTTTTAATGAATGATGTCCATAACAGATTCAGAAAATAGATTTCATTTTGGAAATAGAATCAGATTCATATCCATCATAAGAAATTACAGCAGTCATCTATGGTACATCAATTAGCACTAGCAGAACAGATACAGAGTAGATAGCGGTTATAATAACCAGTTCCATAATGAAACCTCCGGTACCAGGTAGTAGATAACAGATATACAGCAGATAAGTTCCTCGACAGAACCTCTGGTACCGGGTAACAAATAATAGATATCGTATGATACTAAGGATGTCACGAATACATTTCAGAAATTTGGACAATCATTCATTGTACAAAACATAACATCAGAAAACATATCTTATTTCATCATACTAGAAAATAAATAAAGTTAAACATAAGTTTACTAAGTTATTACTCACAGATAGTGATTCATAATTCATATACCCTAAATAGCAAGAGATTAATGCCAATGATGTTCATGATTTGACTCTTTTGTTTCAATAATATTTTATTGCAGATGGTCACTTGAAGTTCTCAAATTAGATTATGTATTTGATACAATATCGATAACTAATCCGAATTATTGGTCCACAAATTCTTTGGTTATAATAATTTGGATATTTGTTCCCATGCAATTCATGAGTCATCTAGTCAAATAAGTAGGGGATTTACTCCATTGGTTCTACAAGAAAAATATTTAATCTCAGAAGTCAAAGACAACTTACTTAGGTGTATGATTAACATTCACTTAACAGATAGAAGGTCCATTAACATTCTAGGGTCCATATCGGGGTTTTAGGCCATATTCATGGTACAATATTCCCAAATAATATGATTCTCTGAATAACAAAGAAACATTTATTATACAATTATATTCCCAATGATACATTCAGCGTATAATAATTGGTTCAAAATGAGCAAACGGGCCATGAGTCGATTAACATATAGACATTTTGCTCACAATTAGTTTAGGAGTTCGAATTAACAATTTCATTTTATTTATCTTAACAATCTCATACTAGGTCCCAAATGCCCAAGTAGATTTATCAATTCAAACATTTATAAGGTGTCAATTCTAATTCAAGACTTTTTACATTCACCAAACATATTCTTATTGATCTCTCTATTAAGTACTAACCTTCATTCTAATTAAGTGACTTGGGACATCCTTTTGCTTTTGGACAATCTTTCACCCGATGTCCTATTTATCCACATTCGAAGTACGCTCCCGTAAGTCGATGGCATAATTGTCTATGAGGCTTGTGACACGTTGGACATATTAGGGCAGTTTTACTCTTTCTACCATCTCGCTTAGAACCATTTGTCTCTCCAACCACAAAACTCTTAGACTTACTCTTTGATTCCCGTTTTGATTTCACACCTAACTTGTGATGGCCCCTACCTTCATACTATTATATTATATTGTTTCAATAAGTTTAATTGCATGATTATGTGTTTAATTATGTGTTTACATGCTAAACTTTGTAATTATCTGTTATTACATGGAACATCTATTCACTTATCGACTTAGAATAAAAAATTGAAAGCCAAAACGGCTCCAAAAGCTGAAATTGACTAGCCCAATAGGCTAATTAGAATATTTAGAATTTTATGGCAACTTTCGTCAAAATTTGATTCGGATTAAAATAATTAGAATAAACTAATTAAACTTGGTTAGAATTGAGCCTAATTAATCAACCTTAATCAACTTTGATTAAGCTGAGCTAATTACACCCTATATAAGCCTAATACATGTCATGAACTCACATATACAAACATTTGGGCTGAGATTTTGAGAGAGAAGGAAAGAGAACTCAACATTTAGAGAGAGAACAAGGAGCATTGTAGAGAATTTGTGGAAGATTTGAAGATTAGAGCCATAACACACTTGAATTCACACATTAAGTAGATGTCCGAGGCCTAGTGACAACGTAACCCACTATGAATGATAACTTTACAAAGATATGTTCAAGTAATATTTATTTTCAAAAATGTTATTGTTATCGAAATTGATACATGATTGATTGAAGTACTATTTGTTACTAATGAATGAAGTTCATTTTTTAAAGTAAACTCGTGGCATCCTTTAGTGAGGCCCTTGCCTAGGGGACATTAATACCATGGCCCATTGTTTCTAGGGGATATAATACCATGGCCCATTGGCCCTTGCTCGGGGGGAAACAATACCGTGGCCCATTGGATAATTGAAATACAAAGATCTCTGCTGTTAGACCTTAAAGCTCACATTGGATAAGATACATTGATTGACCCATTGTGGTCCCATTGATTGACCCTCGAGGTCCCATTGTTACTGATACATTGTTACTCTATTAGATGTACCATGTAAATTGTCATTGAGTGAGTATTGCTATTGAGATAACATGGATTATTGAATTGTATTGAAATCGGAATTGTATTGAAAATGCTATCGAACAATGGTTCTGTTATTGCAGAGGATTGATATGATGGCTAATCTAGTTGATATTTGTAATGGTGTTGAACTTCATTCATATAACTCCTTTATTCTGTTATTACGCATTGGGCATTAGCTCACTATTTATGTATATGTGTAGCTAAGCAAGTTGAGCATCAGGGATAGAAGTTTCCTTGGAGTAACCCAGTGGTCAGCCTTTTGTAGAGCTCCCAAAAAGGAGCCAACTTGGACTCATGTGGAGCAAAGCAAAGTCTAAACCCCTTTTTTGTTATGGACTCTTGGTTTGATTTTTGGTATAGGGGTTTTGTGAATGTATGACTAGTAAAGTTTTTGGTAATTGTGGGTTGGGTGTCATTTTAAAAACTTTCATAATGTATGCAATTACATATTAAATGTTTGTATAGTCTTGATATGAAGTTCTTTTCTTATACGCACAGCTCAATGGATAATTTTCTGTCATGACCCGAACCCGCCCCTATAGATTAAGGTCATAACCGGCCAGTAATCATAAGATTACCTACGGCCTCAAATCAGATTAGGATATACTCCATCAGAGTTAAGGGGCCAAATGGAAGCAGACTTAAAAATTTTGTCCAATGAGCTATGCTTACATGGCATATCAAAGCATTTCACATGTATTTAGCAATAACTCACACCACATACCAGTAGTTAACATCTTGTATACCCAGGATCATTCAAATACATAGTCAGCTAAACCAAAAGCTTATACACATAAACAGTCTATCACGACCAATAGAAATAGCAGAAGAAATACAAAGATCATAAACAAAGCCTCTTGTGTGAGGCACCTGGGCTGACTTCACAAAACTTGGGTTCCTTCTTAAATTCCACTAAGGCTGGGGTTGAACGTCCCTTTGCTCACCTACATACATATAAATGAGAGTGAGCTAATGCTTAGTGAATAATATCAAAATAAAGAGGTTAATGAATGAGATTCGTTCATAAATGAATCATACTCATAATGTACATATTTGAACCATTATTCTGATTCACACCAGATTCACAATTCTCAACAAAGCAAAACGACCTTAGGTCCAACACATCCTGTCCATATGCAAACCGACCTTAGGTCCAATTCTTATATAAAACAATACGACCTCGGGTCCATCTGTACGAAACGACCTTTGGTCCAACCAACTCTCTATTCAAACGACCTTTGGTCCAACCAACTCTCTATTCAAACGACCTTTGGTCCAACCAACTCTCTATTCAAACAACCTTTGGTCCAATTCGAACACATCGAACGGCCTCGGGCCCTATTCAAACATATCAGGCGTATCAAACGGCCTCGAGCCCATTCTCTTTATATTCGTATCCTTGCGTATTTCATATTCATGATCATGATCCCTTCCATTCAAATGGCCTTTCGCCCATCATGGTATTCCAACATATCAAATGTTATATTCGAACAGCCTTTGGCCCATCTTTGCATTCATGTCAAACAGCCTTTGGCCCAATCGTTCATATCCGACGGCCTTTGGCCCAATCATTCATGTCCAACGGCCTTTGGCCCAATCATTCTTTCATTTATGTCAAACTGACCTTTGGCCCATTCATTCTTTCATTTATGTCAAACTGGCCTTTGGCCTATTGATTCTTTCATTTATGTCAAACTAGCCTTTGGCCCATTCATTCTTTCATTTATGTCAAACTGGCCTTTAGCCCATTCATTCGCGTCATACGGCCTCCGGCCCATTCATTCATGTCAGACTATTATTCGAGTCAGACTATCATTCATGTCAGACGGCCTCCGGCTTACTCATTTATAGCAAACGGCCTTAGGCCCAACTAGAGGTGTGCGCGGTACGGGTCGGTGCGGTTTGAGAGAAAAATAGAAACCGTACGGCGGGTGGCGGATTGATAAAAGTGTCACTAGAATTTGCCATTTTCCTTATCAAAAACCGGTGGTTCAATTGGCAAATAATGGGGGATTTGCCTTGGCGGTTTGGGCAGATTGGCGGTTTATAAAAAATATAATTCAAATTACAAAACTTAAATCAAAGAGTAAAAAAAAGACGAGAGATACCGTGATGTTAAGAATCTTGCGAAGCTTTCTTCTGATGCAGCAATTGTAGCAACAATATGATAATATCAACGACTATGCCATCAATTCATTACAAGCATCTGTGGAAGCTACAATGATCAAATACAATACATAAAATTAGTATCATTCAGGGTTTACAATATATTGAAAATGTTTACTGTTGAAAAGTATTTAGATTGAAAAGTGAGCTGATGCAAGTTTGCAACATGGCCAGAAAAAAAAAAAAAAAAAAAAAAAAAAAAAAAAAAAAAAGATTGAAAAGTGAATTGCAACCAACTTTATTTTGGATTACTGACATCTTGAATTCCCCTCGAGCAGTAATGTAATACTATATTCTAAGGTATAGAACAACAAGCAAACTTAAGTAAAAAAGAATTTTTAGAATCTTATAAAACATGATTTAATAGCGGTACGGGTCGGTGCGGTTTGGAAGAAAAATAGAAACCGGCGGATTGATAAAAGTGTCACTAGAATTTGCCATTTTTCTTACCAAAAATCGGCGGTTCGACTGGCAAATAATAACGAATTTGCCTTGGCGGTGCGGTTCGGTGCGGTTTCGGCGGTTTCGGCGGTATTATGCACACCCCTAGGCCCAACCATATGGCATAGCAACCATTTGTCCACAATTGAACTCAACAAACTCATAAGACTTATAGAGAAATAAGCAGTTGGACAAACAACATATCTCAAAATATCTTCATTAAGATATTACTCACAGTGATCGGCTGGATGATTTGCCTTGGAGCTTGACCCTACACATTCCATGAACACAATGGGTCACAAACAATCCAATTCATTCTTAATTCACATATTCCTCTTTAGGCTTCTTTCTTATTCTTTTAATTCATTCATAATGCTCAATGCATGCCTAAGAGTACTTAGAAGTGAAAGAGAACGGAAAACGAAACATAGAACATCTTTAAACAATTTCAGAAACAGGGGTTCCCGCTCGAGCGTGGACTTTCCCGCTCGAGCAGACCCCATTAAGTCTGCAAAAGTACTGGTTGCTCTATTTTTATGCTCAAGCGTGAACTTGGACGCTCGAGCTGAAGGTCATTCTACATAGCTCCTCGATCGAGCGTAAACTTACCCGCTCAAGCGGACATCATGTCTACAAAATATTCTGGGAGCTCGTATTTTACACTCGAGCGGAGGTTCCCCCGCTCGAGCGGACGTCAAGAATTCTGGGTTTTCCAGAACTTGTTCTTGAGCTCAAACTCGACCTCCAAAGGTTCAAAACTCATAATTTTGGTTCCAAAACATGCGAACACATTATATATCATGAATATACAAACAAGATGAGGTCAATTGCTCAAAATCATGGTCCAATTCTTCAAAATGAATCAACATTTCTTGGTATAACCAAGGCTCATGCACTTAAATCTCATATGAGCTCCATATCTCCAATAATCAAACATGCATGTCAATAATATGGTGCAAATGGTGTTCATTCTCATGCAGCTCAACTAAAACCATGCTTACATGTATGATTCAACCCACAATCTTTCATAATTCACATATTACATGCTAGATTATGTAATTTCATAGGAATTCTCTACATACATGAACACATGGACTTCAATCTCAACTTAATCAACTCAATTCATGATCTAACTCACCATTTAATCTTCAATTCACAAAATCACAATTCAAACTCATGAATTAAGGGTTGATTACTCACCTAAAGGCTCAAATCTTCCAATTTATGCTCAATTCTTGAGTGTAGCTTCAAGATCACCAAGTCCCTTAGCAAATTCTTTAAGATTGGCCATTCTCTCTCTCTAATTTCGGTTCTCTCTCTCTAGAGAGAAAATTTTGATTCTTTGAGCTCAAAAAGAATGAGCTTAAGTGTAGTTGGGTTCATATATGGGTCCCTCTAATCACATTTTATTAATATTTAAATAATTGAGCACTAACCCATTAATTTAATCTAATTGATTTGATCCGAATCAATTTTCAATTAAATTTCACCATAGGCTCTAAAAATTACGCCAATCATGATGGCATAGTCAATTTTGGCTTCGGTGGCCAATAAGGCCTTCAATTTTCAGTTCTAAGCACAGATTCTAACAGATTTTCCTACGGTGAATAGATACAGAGCCAAAATCACATATAATCATGCAATTAACACCCAAATTCAAATTAAGCACATAATTACAAACATAAGCATGATTAATTAACATAGTACATGACACTGTTATCATAATTTTCATGTTATGTTATACTTCCGCTAAGCCCCGTACTTTATATTTTATGGAATTTGTTTATAGAGGCCGTAAGTAACCTATGGTTACTGGCCGGTCATGACACTAAACTTATAGGGGCGGGTTTGAGTCGTGACATAACTTCTTTTTCTGAATTTGCATAATATCATAGTATTGCATAGCTTTCACCACATTTTCTAACACTTCTTCTATTTTGTCTAATCGTTTTGATGAAGACATAATCTCCACTTCATTCTTATTTTCCACCATCCTTTCCTAAAGACACAAGACAAAGGTTAGTAGCAATTGGGGTAATATTGTTAACTTCAAACATAGCACATAGCATCACATAATTAACTGTGAAACTACAATCATGCAAAGACATCGTTAGGGCAACCTATTCATTCCCATGAAGTTGATTGAAAATTTCCGATTCGGAGCTATGCCAGCCGAACGTGATTCTAATCGGATTTTCAAGGTCATTCAATAAAGGTATAAGACTCTACGGTTCATACATTAGGTCCCTTACTTAAACCATCATATCGTCTTACATATCAAACAATTCCTTTAACGTCAATCATTATAGTTCTACAATTTTTTATTTATTAACACAACAATTACCTCAACTTCCCAGATATTCCCATAGTTCAATTTGTCATATAACCCATATAACTTTTGTGGTTCCTAGCAAGGATTTTAATACTCCATCATATCATGTTCCCATAATTCAAAATACTTGTACTCATTATTGTTCTAACAAAATATTATGATTTTCTTATAACATCAAAAATTTCAAAATACTTGAACCACCGTCTTGCTCCCGAATGCCTCTGTTTGCACAGTTGAACATTTCCAAAACCATTTTGTTCCACCTTACCAACACTCTATTAAGATTTGCATCAGTGGCCAGCTGGCCACTGGTAAAGATTACTGGCCACCAGCCAGCCATGAAAGTGGCCTGCCAGCCATAAATGGTGGTCTGCCGGCCACCTACCGGCCATAGAAAGTGGCCTGCCAGCCACTGATGCACTGGTTCATCTTGCTGCAACAGAAGATGAACAGAGCACATACAGGGTATTTTCAAGGATTGTTTGCGCAATTCATTCCTCATTTTCATGAGCAAATCCAACGAATGGTGAACTTAAGCCACAAACCACCAACTCAAGCAATTTCATTGCATAATGGCTTGTGACTCTAGATGTGCAAGCTCAATAAATGAAAAACATGACACAAACCTCCTCCCTTTCATGAAAGATTAAGGGAAGAAGTTGACCTTGGAAACTTGGATCATTTTATCACTAAAAAGTATGAAATGGCCCAAGCTTCCTTGTGTTCAATTAACGTCCGATTGAACACAACCAAATTAATATCTTGCTCAATTTTTAATCCCAAGTTTTAGTTACTCATTTTAACTTACCAACCATTCTTTAATTCAATTAAGTCCATTGGGTAAATTAAAGTCCCCTAATGGAAAAAGGGTTCAAAACACAAGTTGCTTTGAGTATGAAAGAAACATCATACCATTGGTAATGAACCCCCTAAGGGATTAACAATTAAGTATGAAACCTCAATTTCACACTTAAGCCAGCAAGTGATTTGAAACCACTTTCAAAGCAAAATTAAAAGCCAAGAAAAGAGGAAGGTTGCAGAGATTATTAGTGCTGAAATTAAGTGTGAAACTCAAACAAGTGATGTCTAAAGCCCTAAAACACCAAGCTTATGAGGACTATTACACTAGAAGCATGTAAAACAAGACTCAAATGACTTAACCAACCCAAAACAGAGTTAAAACAGTCCAAATCAGAGGCTAAAACATGCTAGAATTAAGCTAAAATAAGCTACAAAAATAAACTAAAGCATGGCACCAACTAGGCTAGCAAACAAGACACAAGGAGGGGAGGCTAACTCCTCCAAACTTGGACTTCAAAACATGATTTTCACCACTGAAAAAGCTCTGAAATCCAATGTTTAAAGGCCTAAAAAAAGATGTTTTGAAAGTGGGAAACAAAGGTGGAAAAGCCTTATGAGTAAGAGATAAAGAAGGGTGAACCACCGCCTAACCTTAAATGGCTTGAAACCATAGATTTCAGCCTACAAAGATAGAGTTTTTATAGTCCAAAAAATAGTGGGAAAAAGATGGAAAAACAAGTATGCAAAGAAAGCTAATAAAGCAAATATTATACCTCTTCAAGAGAAAAGTAATTCCAAGCTACAAAACCAAGCAAGCACACTCTCTAAAGCTCAAACCAAGCTCAAGAACACCTCAGCTCAAAGATGGTGAAATTTGGTTAAGGGTCTATAGGCAAAGGTTCAGGAATTAAAGGCTAAAGTGTAGAGAAATGCTAGAGAGAGAGAGAGAGAGAGAGAGAGAGAGAGAGAGAGAGAATTGTAAAAAGAGAGTAAAATTTTTTAGTTCAAAATTGTCTAACCTTGCTATAAGAGAGAGGGGGTCTCTATATATAGAACACATGAAATTCCCTCAAGGAGATCCAGCCCTCTACGTGTGGACAGATGCATACATCTGTGCAAACAGTTGGCACAGCTGGTATAAAATATCTACAAAAAACACTGGTGGCCGACAAGCCACATTAGTGGTCAAAAAACCAAAAGTGATGGCTGACAGCCTCTAGGGATGGCTGGGAGGCCACCAGAGGTTGCAGGCTGGAAAGACCAAGGCATGGTCCAAAAATGAGACAAAAAGGATGTAGGGTTTGAAAGGCTCAAAGTTGTGGCGTTCCGTTGAGGACATCGAGGACTTGGCGAGCAAACAGACTCATCATCGGGTGTGCATGCGAGAACGTCCAAGTCGTAAGGGCCGTAAAAAATGAGGTGTTTATAGGCGAATTCTAGGTTTTCAAAGCTAAAAATGGGGCTTCCAATTCCATTCCAAAATTTGGGGGTCATGCTTGTCTTGCTAAAAAACATGAATTCATTTTGGAAATAACAAATACATGATCCTTTTTTTACAAATCAGTTTCAAAACTTCTTTAATTTTGTTAAACTTAACTCGATCTTTTATGTGTGTAAAAAATTTCAAATTCTTTTTCCCTTGAGTTTCAAATCATAAATTTAGGCATGTGAGCCATGAATCTTTCTTAAAGCATATGTAAATTAAAAGCTTTCATACATGCAAGAACTTCAAAAATTCAGAACAAAACATTAAAAACTCATGCATGCAAAGACTTTCCCCAAACTTCTTTTCCTCTTTTCTTTAAAAATAAAACATGAATCCATGGATTTTTCTGAAAACATGGAAAATATAAGCTTCTTATGCATGAAGAACTTCAAAATAAAAAGCACAATGGAGGAATTACATATTATTTTCCAAGAACATGCATAAAGCTTAATTTCTCGTTCAAAACTCAACTTATTTGCTCAAACACATTTTCTTACAAAAACCAAGGAATTAGCTCAACAATTCTCTTGATTCATGAATTATGGAGGATTTCTTACAAGATTTGAGCATAAATCTCTTACCTAGGGGCTTCAATTTCAGAGATTAGAGGCAATTTCCTTCTTGACTTCTTCAATTTGTCTTCAAACTCCACAAGTGTCTCTCTCTCTCTCTCTCTCTCTCTCTCTCTCTCTCTCGACTATTTCCCAGCCCAAAGCGAAAATGAATTCAAGTTTTTAACTTCTTAACATAGACACACACATATAATTCTCAGCAAAAAGGTTTTGGGCCAAATGAATTACAATTGTCTCTTGAGCTCACCAACACGTATACACGTGCACAGCCTCTCCTTTGAGGCTCCAGCACATACAACTCTAGATTTGTCTATACACTTCTCCTTATGAAGTAAATGAATGGGATTAGCTTAGTGTCTAATTATGTATTAACTTAATTAAATCCCCCTTAGTCTTAATTAATATTAATTAGCACATAATTAAATTAATCATAACTAAGCATAAATCTCACATAATTTAATTAGTCTAATTTGACTTCTATTAAAGCCCAATTAAGTATAAATTTATCAACGGAATTAGATTTTTAATCAATTTCCCAAAAAGGCTCCAAATATTAAATTAAGTTAATTTCCATCATCAATCTTGGTTTCCCAAGCCATTAAGGTCTTCAATTTCAGATCAAACCCAAAATCCTTGTCAATAAATTGCATATTCAATTGAACACCTCATAAATAAATTTAATTCATAATAATCTTAATTCCCAATCTTCAAAACTTAATCAACTCCAATTCGGACCCAATTAATAAAATATCAATTTTACTAAACTGAATCGAGTATTAATTAAACTCCCAAATGGGTCTGTATTTAAAATTAAACTAATTAATTTCACTTCCTTAGGCCATTTGGACCTTAATTTCTAATTCCAAAATAAATTGTTATTAAAATCAAATGCAAATCAAACTCCAAAATTCTCATAAATCCCAAATGACATTAGAGTAATCACCAATTAAAATCCAAATCTCCTTAATTAAATAAACATAAAATCCTATACATTATGAGGTTGGCTTAATCTAAGGTTTATGCTAACTAAAGGCTCTGAAAATCGTGCTAAACACATATATGAAATCGGTTTTGGTTTCTGGTGTCTTTAAGGCTATAAATTTTCAATTCAAGGTTCCAATTGCAATAGATTTTTCTACACTCAACACATATAAATTCATAATCACATAATAACTCACATAATTAAACATACAAATTCATATCAAACACATAATCACATGCATAATTAAGTATATTACGGGTTGGGTTATCACCCCTACTCGGGGGTAACAATACCATGGTCTATGTTCATGTGGCCCTTGCCCAAGGGTAACAATACTGTAGCATATGTTTATGTGGTCCTCGTCTGGGGGTAACAATACCATGGCTAGTTGTCGATACCAACTATGGTCTTAATGACCACATCATGTGCACGTTGGTCTTTATGACCAATCGAATGTATAGCTAATGGAAGCACCACGTCTGACTGCTATGAATATATTACCTATATGTATTAACTGTGTGAACTCTATTTTGTGAAATGATTCACTCCTGAAACTGACTAAATTTGAATGACTAGAAGGACATCATTCATAACTTCTTTACTCATTTATTATTCACTAGGCTTTAGCTCACCGTTTTATATATATATGTGTGTGTGTGTGTGTGTGTGTGTGTGTGTAGATGAACAAGCTCAAGAAAAGGACATAAGGGCATCAACCTACCTTTTATTTTTGTGAAGCCATCTGTCGTGCCTCACTTCGAGGTTTCTGAGGTTTCTTTTGGTCTAACTCCAAGGCTTCCGAGTGATTGCAAGTTCACCCTTTTGACTATCATCAATGTGATGGTTTTGAGTTAAGATCTGTTGTTTTATGAACTTTTGTTATTGGGGATCAATTTCATATATGGTGTAAATGTTTTATACATAGATATGAGATGGACTATGTGTATATAAATGGAGGTGCCTTGTTTTATGTATGTCACATAGCTCATTGGACGCTTTTACTTTATTATTTATGGCTTTCGCCAGCCCCTATTACTGTTTACTGTTAAGAAGGCCTTTGGTAATCTCAAAGTACTGGCCAATTACGACTTTAATCCCAATGGACGAGGGTTGGGTCATGACAGAGTGGTATTAGAACATGAGTTGTATCGCAGACACACGTCCAAATGAGCTATAGGATGTCCTAGAAAAGAACTTAGGGCATGACATGAACATGTGTGAGTGTGTGTGGATTTGTATTGTGTTTATGTGATGCAATGTGAAGATGTACATCTCTAAATGTAATTGTAAGAATTGCAATTCCTTTGTTTATTATTACCTTGTTTACATATAGAGACCAATGGAGAACACATGACATATAGATGAATCTAAATCTTCGGAAGCGAGTTTCCCCGGGATCCTTCTCACGTCATTGAGCCTACTCACGTGGTCTTGAATGATGATTATACATATGAAGAACATCCCATTCAGATTGTTAACTGCTGAATCAAAAAGTTGAGAAACAAAGAAATCACGTTAGTAAAAGTGGATTGGCAAAATCACGGTGTCATGTAAACTTGGAAAAGGGAGGACGATATGAAAAGAAGATACCCGGATCTCTTTCCTTTAGACCCTACATTCTTCTCGAAAGAAGGTACCTAAGTTTGGAGGACCAAACATCCTAAAGAGGAGGGAAATGTAACAACTGCCTCCTTTCTAAGGAAGAGATATTGTGACGACTCCACCACGTATAATAATTAGCATTTAATTAATTAAGGAGATTTGAATTTTAATTGTCTATTATTCTAATTTAATTTGGGATTTATAAATATTGTGGAGACTGATTCGTATATGATTCTATTAAGAATTTATTTTCGAATTAGAAATTAAAAGCATAAATGGCTCAAGAGAGTATAATTGGTGAATTGAAGTATTTTAATTTCGAGTATCAGACCCTATAGGAGTTTAATTAAATTTTTTATTTAGATTTGTAAACTTGAGATTTGATTAATTGGGTCCGAATTGGAGTTAATTAAATTACGAGAATTGGGAATTAAAATTATCAAAAATTAAATTTATTTATAAGGTGTTTAATTGAATACATAATTTATTGATGAAAATTTTGAGTTGGATCAGAAATTGAAGACTTAAATGATTTGGAAGACCAAAATTGATAATGACAATAACTTTAATTTGATATTTGGAGCCTCTTGGGAGTTCAATTAAAAATCTGATTAAGATTGATAAATTTAAATATAATTAATTAGACTTTAATGTAAGTCAAATTCGACTGATTAAATTATTTGGGATTTATGATTAATTATAATTAATTTAATTATGTGCTAATTTATTTATTAAGACTAAGGTTACTTAGTTAAGCTAGTCTTAATCATAAATTTAATTATGCACTACAACAAAACTGACTTTTTACGGCATCACATCAACGGCATACAATAAATGCATGCCGTAGTTTCTCACTTTTATGACTTGCTTCTTTGCACATCGTAAATACTTTTCCAACCACGATATGTCTATTGCGTAGGCCGTGAATGGTAATAACAATGATTTTTTTACGGTTTGAAATGCACGCCGTAAATAATAAAACTTTCTATGACATGCATATGGTGTATCGTTAATACATCAATTATACACGACGCACATATGCTAGCCGTGAAAAGTGAATACTTTTCACGGCACACGCAATGCCCACCATTAAAAGTATTATACTTTTTATGACGCACACATTATCTGCTGTTAAAAGTATTACCTTTTCATGACGCACAATGCATGACGTGAATTGTATAAAAAAAGGACGCCAAAATAAAATTTGGGGCCCCAAATATTTTTTTCCCAAAATAAGTATTTTGTCTTCATCGCGAGGGTTTCAATCTCTCTCTATCTGAAAGGAAACATAGCAAGGTTTCAAATCTCTCCATCTCTCTCTCTCTCACATGGTGAAGGCCGAATCAAACCCTTGTTCAACACAGCAAGATCGTAGAACTGATTTGGGTATATCTTTTTTTAATGGGGTGAAAATTGATTTTTTAGTTTTGATTTGGGTGAATAGTGAAGAGATGGAACCCTAACACTATGTTTGGGAATTTAGGAGAGAAAAGAAAAGAAAAGAAATGATTGTAATTTCTCTCATTTTTGTTTGGATAAGGAAAAAATAAAAGAAAAAAATGATTGTGATTTCTCTCATTCTTGTTTGATTAAGTTTCATTGAGAAAAAAGAAAAGAAATTATTTTATGTTATATTATTAAAATAACCTTTTTATATTTTCAATTATTTTATTTTTTTTATTTTTATAGAGACAAAATTAATATTATAAAAATAATAATTTTTTTTCTCTTCCAATCTCTTCACTTTTAAAAAAATTAAAAATAATACTTATAATAGAAATGAGTTTCTCAATTTGTTCCCCATTTCCGTGATTCCCATTTCCGTCATTCCTTAATTACAAGATTCAAATCATCTGCTCTCTCGTCTTCCTCTACATGCGTCTCTCTCTCTTTCTCTATAAGTGCTCCTTGTATCAGCCACTTTGTGCGCTGAATCTGTTCGACGAAAGTACTCTCTGAAAATTCTTTACTATCTATCTAGTTTCGGAGCTTTTTAAAGATGTATGTTGTGAAGAGAGATGGGCGTCAAGAGACTCTCCATTTCGACAAGATCATTGCTCGTCTCAAGAAGCTCAAGGGCGTCACTACCACAGAACCCTATGCCTTGCCCTAATCGACTGCCTCATTTGTCGCGACTCATTCTCCTCTGCACAGCAAGTCATTCAGCGAATCATAATGCAGTGTTCCTCACTCCCTGATGCAATCTCAGCCGTCGATTACGTCACAAATCGAGGTATGGAGCTTGACCCATCTAGTTATGGTGCCCTTATTCAAAAACTTGTGTGTTTTGGTGAACATCAGGTGGCTATTAGGTGTTGTATATTGATAGCATTGTAAGCAGAGGTGTTTGTTCCTGATTCATTTTTGTTAGATTCTATGGTGATTTGTTCTTGTAAATTAGGAGAATTGGAAGAAGCAATTTTCAATAATTACATCTACAATTGCTTGTGCTTTTATGACGAATTTTCTTATATTACATCTATGCTCTCTCCTTGCCATTGTTTCAGCAACTGATGAGGACTTATTGATTAATTACCTCATACTTTTATTAAGGAAGTACTATAAACTACATTGGAAGCATGCAACTGTAATTAAAACTAAAGTCTCCTGTGTAGGACTCTTAAAGGAAAGAGAATTCACAGGAAAAGATCCTTTGGCTAATGAATAAGGAAGCTATTTCCTCTGAACTTGCTTCTATTGTACTATCCCTTATTTATTTTCTATAGCTTGCTTTTATTGCGGTTCACTTGCTTGCTTTTTTGTAATGAGTGCTTTAAGAATTGGATAATTCATTTGGGAGGCTAAATTAAAGAGCACCTTAGTATAGTAAATTGTCAAAAGGCAGTTCTTTCTTATCATAAGTAGAGGGGTAAGAGGGATAGTGGTACCCATCGTAGTAGAGTTAGTGTTAGTGAGACATGCAAACATTCCTCACTGGGAGCCACCCTTCACATTAAAAAATTGCCTAGAGGATTTAAGAGACCAATTTTTCCCTCTTGAAAAGCTACAGGTTTTGCAAGAACCATTCAGGCTGCATTGGCCAAAATCTGCAATAAAGCTAAAATAGAAGGCTCTTTTATTAGGAAAACCAGTTGGCAATCATACAAGAAATTGTAAATTTTGAAAGAAGCCCACATAATCTGACTAGGGTTGGCCAACATGATATGATACTTCCCAGTGGGTTTGTTGAAACTTATGATTTGTGTCCGTAGGCTTAGGCTGCCTTGTTAAGATTTGTAAAAGAGATTCTATATTTGAATTTTCATGTTTGTTACATGATCTGGTAATGATCTAAAAAGCAAATGGATTCAGATAAATTGAGTAAATATAAGGAACAAATGGACAGTAGACAAAAACGGTTCCAATAAGACATGATCTATTGAGTGATTATGCAATCAGTCTCCTCAATAAAGAGTAAACAACTCTGTAAGATGTTCATTAAGCTAATATCAATTGATATATCTTATGGTTTGTACAAATTTTTAAATCCTGAAATTAGACAAAAATATTAATTACGCTGGTGGTATGGCCATTGTAACTGCAGTGTTCTGTTGTGTTGGAGCTCTTGCTATATCCGGTTCTCTACATCATATTGACAAGGACCTCCTTGGGTGGTGGTTATGTGAGCGACAGGTTAAATCTGGAGGTCTAAATGGGCGTCCTGAGAAGCTTCCAGATGTACATTATTCTTCTTTGAACTGAAGATTTTTCTTTGAATATTTTTGTAAGTTTTATTACAAAAGCTTCTACTATGTGACTGTAGGTATGCTACTCATGGTGGGTCCTTTCTAGTTTGATCATGATTGACAGAGTACAATGGATTCACAAAGAAAAGCTTGCTAAATTTATCTTGGACTGTCAGGTGACTTGTGAATCTAATGTTCCCCCTCCAGTCTTGGATTGGCATTTGCTTTTAAAGAAATAGTTCTTCCCTCTCACATGGATGAAAGATAGAAATTTCATATTTTTCTTAAACCCTATTTAATTTCAATTACATTTCTAAATAATTGTTCCGGACATTATCTTATTTAAGAGTACTATATAATACAAAATATATACAATTGTTCAGGACATATCTTCGTACTTGTACCCAATCTTTTGATATGTATTTAATTGTTCATACCATTTATTTTACTTTTGGACTTGGAGCTCTTTGGTTTCCAGCTACAAAGGGTATAGAGACTTACATTGGCTTAGCTTGAAAAGGTTAGCTTCATTGTAGAGTCTCAATACAGATAATGCAGGTATGGCTTACCTAAGATGACAATTTAATAATTTAACTATCAATAGCACTCTTAAGTCTTGAAATCAAAGGCAAAGTGCTGGTATTTTGTTTTGAAAGCCATCACATTACACAGGGAATGATATATATACATACATATATATATATATATTATGGAGAACATAGTTCTTTGTAATCCTAAGTGGTCATAACCCCTCTAGACTAAATGTAATTCAATTTTGACTAGTTGGCCTTGCCTAGTTGATCGTTTTGTTCTGAAAAGATAAGAAAACTAGTTTTGCAAATCCGTATGACATGGGTCTGTGGTTTCTTTTTCCATTTTAGATTGTGTAGCTGCTACACTGAGGTACAAACATGAACTCCTTTGACAATCATTTATTTTTCTAACTAGTCATACTCAGGAGCAAAAAAACAATGTTGCATCAGGTTTGCTTTGCTTTATATCAGCCCAAATATCTGCTTCTAGACTTAGTTAGATTGCCATTTGAATTTCAATTTTTATACTACATTATATCTGCAGGTCTAAATCTCCCTATGCTAACATAAAATGCTTTTCTTATTCAGCACTAGCTGCTGCTTCTTCACCTCTTTGAATCATTGGGGGAGCACTAGCTGGTCACAGAGTTGCAACTTTGGTAACTTGTATACTTTAAGAAAAATTTAAACTCGTCTTTGCATCAGCAACACTGCAAGTTTCTTTCATAACTGAAAAATCAACTTGCTGAATTTTTTGGCTAAGAAGCAGAAATACTTTACTTTTGAAACATGCTTTTGGGTCAAGAAGATAAAAGAATGATTTGGCAACATGTGCAAATTAGAAGTTTTTCAGCTAAAGAAATAAAATACATGTTTTTCTCTTAATTTTAAAATTTTGGTGACTTTTGTGACCTGTGATAAGGCTATGTTGGGGTTTTTATCACAGTTGTGTAAATTGCTAGTAACATTCTACATCTTGGACCTGGTTCAACTATGAATTGAATTGATACCAAACTGAGTAAAACCCTTGTTTCTCAATTGTATTCTTTCTATCACTAGCAATCTGTCTCTTTTCTTGCTCTTGGACAACATTGGTGGGACAGTTCATTTCCATTGAATTTGGTGAAATTAATTGATTATAAAGTTAATTTTATTTTTAGTATGTAAGGGATACTGTATATTAGTCATATGCTTTTGGATTCATTTATTGCTGGGCATATTATGCTTTACAACCTCATAATTTTCTTTAAAATGCAATTCAAAATAACAACAGGGTTTTTCTCAGAAAACACTATAGTTTTATCCGAAGGTGAGATGCTCTTTGGTGGTATATTTCAGGTTAGTGTTTATTTTTTCCCCTTTGCACTTGTTTTCTTTATGCATACTCATATTTGATTTTGAAATTAGCATTATTTGACTTTTTTTTTCTTTTTTTTTTTTCTCCCTTGAGGATGAATGTAAGGGCTTGTTTATACCTGTATTCAGTTTTTCATGCTTCATGCACCTAAACTTAAGAAAAATCTCATTAGACCAATACTATTTTGAGTATTTATAAAACAAATTAGCATTTTTGGCAAAAACAAGGATTATCAGAAAAATCTTGACGTTTAGCCATTGAATTCCTGAAACATAATAATGTTCCATTTCCTGTACATATTATGTAGGTGAAAACATGTAGATTTCCTCCTTTAGAAGACAGAGACAAGTCATTGATTTTTGTAGAATTTATTTCTATTAAATGCTTAATTATCAAATTAAGCTCATTGTTGGTTCCTGTACCAAAAAAGTAAAGGGAAAAGAAAAGAAAAGAAAAAAAATAGAAGCTCATTTTTAAATACTCTGGCCATGGGTATTATTTAATTTCTTTATGGTTGGATCCTACAGATTTCTGGGAGCAGCAATTAACCCTCACTTTGTTTCTATGCCATTTTCTCTAATAAAAATCCTTATCGAGTGAAACCAGTGCCAAATGTTAGATATATGAGATACCTTTCTATGTACACGAGAATCACTGAAAAATATTAATTATTGAGAGAGTTATGATCATTTTTCCAAAATGCAACAAGAACAGACCAGTACTGCTTGAACCAGTATTTTCACCCCCTTGATGTGATTTTTAGACTTTTCATTGTTCTGATAAAATATCCCTAACTCAAATACCTTTCCAATGGTTCTGGTCTCACTTGGTTTGGACATCATTTGATGCCTCTGTTTATTTTTCTAACTCAGCCTACTTGTGCTGGAGTCTGCCGAACTCACTGTTTGAATATACCAGTTTTCTTCCAAAAATGAGTTCTCCATCATAAGGTGGTTTTTAGCTCAGAGTTCTCTCGAAATATCTTCCCAACTTATTTAACTATCTCCAGTAAAAATATCGTGATCATTTGACTTCATTTGGTATGAGCTCATATTTTTCTTTAGAACCGTTCACTGTTGAGAATATGGACAGAACATAGTAAATAGCCTATAGATAAATCTATGGTTCTGTTATGCAACTTATAAATGAAAATTTGAAATGAAAGTGGACTTCCGTTATATGCATCATTTCAACTGTAATAGCACTAATGCGCACCACAACCATAAAGTGCACAAAGAGTGCTTTATAAGCATTTCTTCTATCTGCATGCTAATGTCTTTTTCCTGCAGTAAAACCAGAACTATCACTAAAATTGTCTCCTCTCTTGGGATTTTTTGCAGACTATCCAACAACTAGAAGCAAAACATGGTCCTGATTTAGATAAATCTGTGTGTGTGTACATGGCTAGGACCATGTTTTGAACTATTTTATTTTCTTAAATTCTAGAGCTCTGTTTTTCTCAAGAAGGAATTCAATGACAGCCATGACTACTTAATCATTGTTTCTCAAACTAACTTGACAAAGAGGGTCTTACAAATGCTTTTTTCCACAGTCCTGATTTAGGTAGGTAGTTTTTATCTTTATTGGGGTTAGGAAATTAGCTCAAAGGTTGAACTTTTAGCTTTGGATTTGTTAGGAAATCACATTATCATGCTGTTTTTCAAGCAAGACAGTTTTTCCTGTCTCTTAACGGGAACAAGGCCCCTGGACCCAATGGCTACCCGGCTAGTTTCTTTAAGAGTTCTTGGGAGGTTGTGGGTAAGGATATTGTTGAGGCTATTAAATCTTTTTTCACTTCTGGTGAACTTCTTAAGGAGTTTAATAGCACCTTGATTGCTCTGGTTCCCAACGTTCCTAACCCTAGCAAGGTAGAGTACTACCGTCCAAAATAATAAAACTTGTGTGGAGCTGGTGAGACTTGTGGGTTGAGTGATGTTCAGCATATAAATATTTTTTTTTCTAATGTTTGTTGTGCATATGTGGTGGTTGAACATATGTAATCCTATGTTTGAGTTAGTGTATTTGCTGCTTGGGTTTGCTAAAGCTGGGCAGTGGTTGGTTCTAGTATACCTACTGCTGTTACTGTTTTATTAGGACTCTATGCACCTTCAGCTGAGCTACACTGCAGGCCATGATGCAACTGTGCTATGGCCTGAAATCTGGGACTGTTGCTGTGAGCTATCTGTTACTGTTGTACCTAATGCTGCTGTTTGATTGGTTGGATCTGCAAATCTTGCTGGAGTTGTGCAGGTGGCTGCTGCTGCTGTAGTTGGTGCACCTGGTTGCTGTTGGCTACTGTTGCTATTGGCTATTGCTGGTATTACTGCCTTTTCTATTGGAAAATTCTGCTACAGCTAGAATGTTGTTTATTTTTGTCTTGTACAGTTGGTTGTTTGTTTGAGCTTTTTGGATGCTCCTCCTATGTTGTTTATTTTTGTTTTTGTTTGCTATCTATATTTCCTTGTTTTGTGGCCCCTCTGTCTGTATGGGGTTTGATCTGGTCATGTTCTAGGGTTTAGGCTTTTTTATTTTTTTTATTTTAGCAGCGTTTTAGTCTTTGTCCTGTTGTTGTTAGGGCCTAGGGTATACCCCTTGTATATGTTGTAGATTTCATTGTCTTAATTTATGACTTATTCACCCAAAAAAGACAGTTTTTCCTGAAATTAGCTCAATGGTTGAACTTCTAAATTACCTGTG
The DNA here is from genome assembly GCA_025200525.1 of Camellia lanceoleosa. Classification (NCBI taxonomy): domain Eukaryota; kingdom Viridiplantae; phylum Streptophyta; class Magnoliopsida; order Ericales; family Theaceae; genus Camellia; species Camellia lanceoleosa. The sequence goes on from CM045761.1 coordinate 30,425,670, forward strand.
TAGGCAAATGATTACCAAGTTCCCGGATCAAGTAGGGCACAAAGGGGTGCTGCAGCGTGTGCCATGCAGGGGTGGCACGTCCAGGGTCTTATTGGTTATGGTGAAGTTGGTGAGCCTATTAGTAAGGTATGTTGGAACTCCATACCTCTAAAGTTATTTCTTTTTCTTTTTCTTTTTTGTTTTCCTATTGTAAGCTTGATTTACTCCATGGTAGTCCTGCATTTTGTAATTTTTTTTAAGGGTTGCTTTTATGTTGGATAGGACAAGAACTTCAATAATATGCCGAAGTGTGAAAAAAGTCAAAAGCATTGGTATGCTCCTCTGCAAGTAATTTTAGGCAGGATCTTACATTGTTGGTTCCCATTATTCGTTCATAATTTGAATTTTGTTTAATTGTCTCAGGTTCAATAAAACACAAGAGACCAACAAAGGTTGAGCATTCCGTGAAAGCTGCACAAACTGAAACAACTAAGCAGTTAAGGCTCTGATTATTCACATTTTCCTTTTCTCCGCATGTATTAGTTAGACAATGTTGCCAGTGAGCTTCATATAGAATTCTTAATATGTTTCCTGTAGTGGGTGTGATCTTGTTTTCTTGTTATCGTGCTTTGCATTACAATATGCTAGCCCTGTAGTACTCTCTCTTCCCGTCTTCGATTTGTCAATTTTTATTTGCACAGTAGAGAATTTTTCATTGTGCATCTTTCAACCATTAATCACTAATGCCAGCTATTTGGAATTATGATGTAGCTGGTGCATAAAAGCATAGAACTTCATAATTGATCATTCTGGTTTTCTCTGTGACATAAAACAATGGGTCTTAAGATTTTTATATTCAATTTTTTACCTGTCCTAGAGTGTATATTCTCTTGTTACTTCTATCATTTGCTATCTATGTTTGATTTGCACACATCAAGTCATTTTTATTTCTTCATGGTCATTCCATATTCACAAACCCTCGAAGTTTGAATGGCATTGATTAGTTGAAGGATGATGGTTGACTTCTGTATGTGGTCACCTGGGTGACAGTTGGGGAACTTAGTTCCACTGCTTGGGTTAACCTGGGCAATTTGTCGAACATGATGAGAACATGTGTTTTCTTTTTTATCAAAAATTTCCATATTGAGACACTCCAATTCATTTTGCTTTTTGTTTCCGTAGGCTCAAAAAATGTCAATGACTAGAAAAAGAAAACTGCTGAGGTTCGATCTTTTGCTTGGGAAATTTCAGTGGCAGCGAAAGCATTTCTGAGTAAATTATAACAATAATTATTTTGTTCTAATCCAACTCTTTTTTTTCCTAGTCCAGTTGATGGGCTTTGAAGAACATTAGGGGTTTGAAGAACATTAGAAATTCACTTGGTTGAGTTTATTTTTTAGTTTCTTGTTGACAGAATTCACTCGGACTTGAGTTGGTTACTTGTTCAATGTACTCAGATTTTAGGAAGGAAGATCATAAATTGTGACCTGCCAAATTGTCAATCTACTCTTTGAAGATTTCAAAACTTAATTGAATTAATTTATGAAATCTTTGTTTATCTAAGTGGGACTCTTTATTTTTAGTATTCCGATTTTACATTACTAGTGTTTTGATTAAACCAAGCTAGTTTTTAATCTAGCTTGTTCAGAACACCTCTTATTCCAATATTTATTGTTCTTGATTGCACTTGTCAAGTGTGTTTTGGTATGTTAACTATGATGAAATGTTTTTGCAGCTATTTAATATTAGCGAGGAAGTAGTAATTGATGCTACAAATAAAGGAAATGTAGGACAATTGATCAACTATTCTGTAAGTTTCTATTTTAGAAATTAATAGAGAATTTTGTTTATTTATTGGCTAACAAGCTTCTAATGACATGAATGTTTTTTCTTGATGAATTCTTATTTTATTGGCAACAGGGTTAGCTGCTCTAGCTGTTGCCGCCGATTTAGGTGCCTTAGCACATATATTACGCACCCTCATCCTTGTGATAGAAGCAAGCGGGTTTGTTGTGGCTGCAACTACTACAAGAATTGTTGCCAGTAGTTTTGGATATGTTTAGAAACTTAGATATGCGCCGTTTTTGGATGGTTTAAACTTTTTGGACAGTTTAGTACTTAAGGATATAATTTTTGAATATTTGTAATGTGTAGACAATTGTTGAATATTCATAATTTATAAATATAGTTTCTTTTTGATGCTTAAAATAATATTTTGATAGTTGATTGATGTTTTGTGATGTTTGTTTGTAATATTTGTTAGATTGTATAAAATTGGTCAAATAGAACCTGTTGAATTTAAAATTTTTTTTAAAAAAACACTGTATATTCTACGGCAGGCATAATAAGTCGTATTATATATTTTACAGTGCGCAATCAATGTCGTTATTTGTCTCACCAATTAACGGCGTGCAAAAGTAGTCGTAGAAAAAGTAACAATGATATACAAAATCTACCGTTAAATATTTTTTAACAGCGTATTATAGCACGTCGTAGAAAATGTAACGACGGCACATAAAATCTGCCGTTAAATAATTTTTAACAACATATGAAGCATGTCGTTGAAAATGAAGGACTTTCCATGACTGGTCATAATATGACGTGCGTTACACGTCGTAAAAGGGTTTTTATGTAAAAACTCTTTTTTTGTTGTAGTGGGAAGAATCTAGAATTGAGGGTGCATATGGGTGTGGGTGTACTAAGCAATTCTATGGATGTGTGTATGCATGTGATGTTGAGACAAAGGAATGAGTTGTGTGTGTGCTAGTAAGTTCTAGAATCGTTGAAAACAAAAGAAAAACAAAAAAGAAAAAGAAAAAAGTGAGCTCAATATGTTGAATAGGGAATGTACTGGAAGCAAAAAGGACCAAGAGAGAGAAAAAGGAGGATCGGGAGAGAGAGTTAGCGGTTGGAAATCCAACTCAAGAGTTCAAGAAGAAGAACAAATAAGGAAAATCTGACGCCCCAAATCTACACTAAGGGTTGTAGTCTAGGGAAAGTCACAAATAAGTTCTATGGCCAATAACTAAGTAAGATCCTAGATAGCTGAAGGAGTCAAATTAGTCTCCTTTCTAAGTTCAGTTTTCTTAGGTAGTGCACTACCCTTTTGACAGATCTTAAGAGGCATTGACACAAGGTCTCATAAGCAACGTAGAGAATTATATTGGTGTTGGAATATAAATACATAATAGTAGAATAATTAAAAATATCCTTAATTACAAAAGCTCATACCATCAACATTACACCCAAAAGAAAATTTAAAGTTTCATATGGACTTCACAAAACAACAAAAGAAAATCCTAACTTTCTAGGATAGCCAAAAGTCCTCGAAGGTTTCCGATTTGTCGTCTTCTGCTGCGTGCTCCTTTTTGACACCTGGCATGATACGCCATGAGCTTTGTGTGATACCCCTGTTCTGTATTGTGCTAAATTGCTCCTTAATTTGGTTATGGTTATGTGTTTAGCATGATTTGTGTGTCATTATGTGATAAAATGTGATTTTGGATTGATATCTGTTCGCCGTAGGAATATCTGTTTGAATAGTCCCCTTTGGGAATTAAATTGAGGGCCTCATCGGCCACAGAATCCGGAATTGACTACGCCGTTGTGATTGGCGTAATTTTTAGAGCCTACGGTAAAATTTAATTGAACATTGATCCTGGTCAATTTAAATTGATTAAATCAATGAATAGTGCCAAATTGCTCTATTATTATTATTTTATTGTGAGTGGCATTATTTTATATGAGTGGCAATTTATGTAAAAAGACACTATAGAACCATTCTCTCTATATTCTCATTTGGCTGATCAAACACTAAGGAAGGAGGGGTGAGGGTCGGCTAGGGAGAGAGAGAGTGCAAGGGATTGGAGCTTTGGTCCAAGACTTGAATCTTTTGAAGAGTTAGCTCAAAAATTGCCATAGGTTGTGAAGATTAAACTCCTTGGTGAGTAATTCATGCATTTTTAGTCATTGCCTTGTGAATTCAAGTTTAATGGATGGCCAAGAGCATGAACTAGTTTGAATGTGAGAGAATTGAGTTGCTTGTGTTCAATTGAAGATCAATAAAGGCATGCATGTATATGATTGTTGTGGAAATTCATAATCTAGTATGAATTGGGTTAAACATGGAAATAAAGATGTTAAATCTCACATGCAAGCATGTTTTTGTTGTATTCCATGAGAATGAGCACTAATTGCATCATTAGAAGTGAAAATGAAAGTCAATTTGGGCATGCATGTTGTTTATAAGAAAATGGGAATTTTGAATGCATGAGTTGAGTTAATTTGGAGCATGCATGTGATTAATTTGTGAAATTGAGCTCCATTTTGTTGTGATTTGGTGTTGGTACCATGTTAGTACATGTATATTTGATGTTTGAGCCAAAAACATGCATTTGGAGCTCTTGAATGTCGCATTGAAACTCAAGAACACAATCTGGAATTTCCAGAATTCTGACTTCCACTCGAGCGGGGGAAGGGCCGCTCGAGCGGAGAAATCGAGCTCCCAGTATTTTTTCTGCAGACATGATTCCTGCTCGAGCGGGGATTTGAGGCAACCAGTACTTCTGCAGACTTAAGGGTCCGCTCGAGCGGGGGATCCCACGCTCGAGCGGGGACCCTATTTTCAAATTGCTTACATTACGTGTTTCGTTTTCCGTTCTCTTTCACTTGCAAGCACTCTTAGGCATATGTTAAACATTGTGAATGATTTAAAGAGATAGGGATGAAGCCTAAAGAGAAAAATGTGAATTTTGAACGGATTGAATTGCTAATGACCCTCTTATGTTCATGGCATGTGTAGGGTCGAGTTCCAGGGCGAACCAATCAACCGATCACTGTGAGTAATATCGATATTTGAATGCTTATGAATGTTCAATTATTTATTCCCTTAAAGCTTATGAACTGCTAATTGGGATTGTGGATGTAAGTTGAACATGAATGGACCAAAGGTCGTTTTGATAAACCTGAATGGACCGAAGGTCGTTTTGATAAATCTGAATGGACCCAAGGTCGTTTTGACATGAATGAGTAAAAGGCCGTTTTGATACGAATGTGTGGGCCAAAGGCCGTTTTGATACGAATGTGTGGGCCAAAGGCCGCTTTGATACGAATGTGTGGGCCAGAGGCCGTTTTGATACGAATGTGTGGGCCAGAGGCCGTTTGGATATGAATGTGTGGGCCAAAGGCCGTTTTGAAATGAATAAGTGGGCCAAAGGCCGTTTTGAAATGAATGATTGGGCCAGAGGCCGTTTTGACATAATCAAATGAGCCGAAGGCCGTTTTGCAGTAAATGTAAAGCTGAATGAGTAACAGGCCAGTGTGTGCGGAACTATGATTTAAATTACCTTTATATATATATACTATAGAAATGAATTGGGCCCAAGGCCGTTTGGAAAACGTTGTTTTACGTCTGGTCGCATAAATTCTGTAATTGATATTATTCACTGGGCCATCGCTCACGCTCATTCATGTCCTTGTAGGTGAGCCAAGGGAGGTCCAGACCCAGCCTCAGTGAAGCCTGTATAGAGCAACCCAGATTTTGGAGAGTCAGCCCTCGTGTCTCACGTGCGAGACCCGTCCTTGCCTTTTTGTTATGTAATTATATGAAGTTTTATTGGCAAGGGTTTTGTGCACATTTGTATGTAGTCTGATATGGGTTGGCTCAGTTTGTTGATCCTGTTGTAAAGAAGTTTATGCCACTATACTTTTGATGTGAGTTATTAACATATATGAGTATGGTTTGTTTGTTGTGCATATAAGCACCGCTCTATGGACAGAGTTTTAAATTTTTGCTTCCGCTTGGCCCCTTTTCTCTGACGAGTTATGTCCGCTTGGGTTCGAGGCCGTAGGTAATCACAGGATTACTGGCCGGTCATGTCCTTAACCCATGGGGGCGGGTTGGGGTCGTGACACTTTGAATGCTCAGTAAATGCACACACCCCATCTTTTTTTCCCAGTTCAATACACAATAGCATTTACCAAAAAAAAAAAAAAAAAAAGGGTCATGGCATTTAAGTTCATAGTACAAATTTTATGGTTAGTCGTTAGTAGTCTAGAAATCACCCAAAGAGATTTCGTCCTCCCAACTCCAAGAATTGAACGCAGATTATTCGGCATGCCCCCTCTTTTGCTACTTCCTTGCAGACCTTACCTCGGATGCCTACCAATAGTTATATACCGCGTAGCACCAACCGCAGGGTCTCAAAAGAGACGGTAATGATGGGCCTTTCCTAAATCCCTTCTTACACCGAGTTACCTAGGGTCCGAATACAACTACTCCATTCAAGGGTTCTGAAACAACCAATTGCACAAGATTTAATTTATGAAAGGGAACGCATCCCACTAACCAATAACTTCTTCTCATAATAATAATCGGGTGATCGAAACCTCATTAGTCACCCCATTAAGTTTTCCATTAGATTAATCGTTGCAATTAGTTAGTACAAGCGAGAAGGAAAATAAATTTGCATAAATGTAGGCATCATCAAAGGACAAGAAAATACATAACCATGACATGTATAATATCATACCAAGAAATAATTATATATAAGTAAGCACATTTATAAAGCCAAGAGCACAAAACATTAATGTAAACATAATTTCCAAATTCAGAGTCACTTAAAGATCAAGATTAAAAAAACTACTTCAGATTTTTCCCAAATCCGGCCTTCCTATGGTTCGTAGATAATTTTATCTAGTTTGCAGAACATTTTTCGGAAATGGAATAGCTTTTTTAGATTTTTAGTTATTTCAGAAATACTCTAGCTCTGTCCAGATTCGTCGACCGTTACGAAATTCAAAATTTTTCACAAACTACTCACTCTTTTTCAACGAAACCAATTTGCCTTGAAAGCTAACTCCCTAAGGAAAATTTTGACATAAAATTTAGGTCTAGAATATTTTTTGACATTTTTCTAGAATTTCTTGAAGCTTACTGATTTAACCAGTTCTTTGCAACAAGTATTAGAAAAATGAAATGAGCCATAAAAACACACCCATGACCCTTAAAAAATTTCTCACACACTCTCTATATGTCAAATAATACCCCTTTGAAACAGATCTTGAGTTCATGAAGGTTTGCTATGGAAACAAAATCACAAACTTGAGACAAAAACATGTTGAAAATTTTAAAGGAGAAGATGAACACCACTTTTTCAACCCATGTATCATCCAACAAGTGTAACTCCAAGTAACGTATAAAATATGTTTCTAGCATGCATTATGAAAGGGAAAAACATGATGGTATTCATGGAGATAAGAGGTGAATGAGGTTTACCGTAGCTTGCTAGATTTTTTTCCTACTTGTATCTCTTTTTTCTTCTCTTTTTCTCAAACTCACTTGCTCTCCCTTTCCTTCTCTTTTCAGCCATGGGTTGTGTGTATATGGAGTGACAAAAAAATGAGCTAGCAAGGCATGTATTTATAGGCCAAGGAGGAGAGAGAAAATGGTTGAATGGTTTGGTTGAATTTCAATGGAATTGATCTAGTTTGGTTGGTTTGTAATTGGATCCAATTAGAATTAGTGTTAATTAATCTTGATTAAGAAAAATTAATCCTATTTATTAGTTAATTGGGAGACAAGAGTACATTGCATTTATTGCTCCTCATTTCTTCATGTTTTCAAAGATTTTATTGAATATTTAATTCAAGATTTGCTATATAAAAAATAATTTTGTTGGTCCTTCTTCCCTATTCACAACCGGCCACCATTTCCACATGTGAGAATTTGATTTCTTTTGAATAAAATATAGAAGATATTATGTATAAATCAATAAAATATTAGTTGTACTCTTATTGAATAAAATATTAGGATTTTGGGGCCAAAATGCAATAAGGACAGTAGGGGGTACAAATATGAAATTTTGAAATAAAACATATATTTAAGTCATAAATTTAATAAATTAATGATAGGAAAAGAAATTCAGGTCACATGATGCCAATTCGCAACAAAAAGCGAGATACCAAGCTAAAATGGCGATTACCGGAAACTAGGGTTAAAATTGAAATTAATTAAGAGAATGAGTGACTTCAATGAAATAATTTAAAAGTAAAGGACTTTTAAGAAAATAAAATTTTTAGGGTTGTCACAGAAAAGCTGGCAAAAGGTGTGGAATTAAAGGGGAGTTCAAGAATTTATCAAAGATTCATCAAATTGAAGATTTTAGGTAAGAAATTAAAGCTTAAATTTTGTTGATAAACCACTTGAAAGTTGAGATTAAGTAGTAGCTTTCGATTTCATATAATTTGGAAGAAATTAAGAAGAAAATGAAGAAAAATGAGTTATGTTAACTAATATGGAAATTGCTCTCATGATATCATTAAATTGAGTTTGATTTTAAACACAATGAAGTATTTGAGTTTTAAAATTTATTTGTCTCATGTAAGTCTGCACAGCTCAATGGATAATGTATAGTTGTTATTTGCTTCTATTAGTCCCTAATAATTTGATTTCAGTTTAAGAGGTGAACCCACCGCGTATAATAATTAGCATGTAATTAATTAATGAGATTTGAATTTTAATTGTCCATTATTCTAATTTAATTTGGATTTATGAAAATTATGGAGAGAATCTATTAAGGATTTACTTTGGAATTTGAAATTGAAAGTCTAAATGGCTTAAAGAGAATATAATTGGTGAGTTGAATTATTTTAATTTCCAGTATCGGACCATATATGAGTTTAATTAAATATTCGATTCAGATTTGTAAAATTGAGATTTGATTAATTGGATCCGAATTAGACTTAATTAAGTTATACAAATTGAGAATTAAGATTATTATGAATTAAATTTACTTATGAGGGTCCAATTTGAATATGTAATTTATTAACGGAGATTTTGAGTTTGATCTGAAATCGATGACATAAATGATTTGAAGAACCAAAATTGATGGTGTAAATAAGTTTAATTTGATATTTGAAGCCATGTTGGAGTTTGATTAAAAATTTGATTCAGACTGATAAATTTAAATATAATTAATTGGGTTCCAATATAAGTCAAATAGACTAATTAAATTATATGGAATTTGAGATTACTTATGATTAATTTAATTATATATTAATCAAGATTCATTAAGATTAAGTGTTGCTTAATTAAATTAATTCTAAACATAAATTGAATTATGGAAGAATCTAGAATTGAGAATGTATGTGGGTGTAGGTGTACGTGTCCTTGTATGAGTCAAGAGATGAAGGTGTGTATATGTGTAATATTTTGAGGGATGGTTTCAACTCCTTTGCTGGAAAATAAAAATAAAAATAAAAAGGCATGAGAGAGAAGAAAACCGAGAGAGAGAGAGAGAGAGAGAGAGAGAGAGAGAGAGAGAGAGAGAGTTCAATTAAACATTCTGAGACAAAGAGGTGAAAGGGAGAAGAACTCAAGAACTCAACAAGGGAAAAGAGCAAAGGAAAATAAAGAAAAAATGGAAGATCATCAAGAAATTTATCAAATTGATGATTATAGGTAAGGATTTCAAGCTTGATTTTTGTAGATTCATTATCTAACAACTAGAATTAAGAAGCAAATAAGTTCAATTTCATATAAATAGGAAGAAATTAAGAAAAAAAAATGAAGAAAATACATTAAGTTGAAGGATCAAAGAGATAATTAGGAATTTCATTATTTAAGTTTAATTTCTACAATCTTCTATGGAATTTGAATTCCATCTTAACATGCTTCATAGAATTTCAAGCTTTTGAGATTTTAATTCATGTTTTATGAGTTTGAATTTGGGTTTGATATGAGGAAAAATTAATAAAAATCTAAATTAGTGTAATTCAAGAATTTAATTGTGATTTGATTTTGAAAATATAAAATTAGTTAGTTTTGATCTTAATTTCATACATATAAATACTTTTTAAGAGTTTTATAACTTTAATTTTATGTTTTCTTATAATTTCATGCTTTGAAGGAAAATAGAAAAGAGTTTGAAATCAATTTTATGTGATTAAAAAGAAATTGGCAAGAAAATGAAGAATTGGAGCTAAATTCAAATTTATGAAAGTTAATTTAGTAATTAATTATTTTGGGTTTGATTTTCAAAGTTATAATTAAACTAAGCTTCATAAATTACATGCAAATATTCTTTTAGGAGTTTTATAGCTTTAATTTTATGTTTTGAAAATCAAGAAAAAAAGAATTTGAAATCTTTGTAGGAATGTGTGGGGACATATTTTCTGAGTACTAACACGTGGCCGAGGTGACACCGAAGTGTCAGCCGAGATGTCACGTGTCCTGGTCTAGATACCAGGATGATCTCGGCTAGGCCGAGGTTATCTGTGAGAATACAGGAATCCGGGATAAACGGATAAGGGACAGGAGTCCTAGAATGAAGAAAGACTACAAGATGGATACATGTAATACTCTCAGGGAGTCTATCCTTATCTCTTGAAGAGTCCAAGGTAAATTCGGAATTAGAGTCCATGGAAGTGAGACTTCTAGTGGGACTGGGATGGAGTAAAACTATAAAAGAAGGGCACCCCCGGCGGGTCTAAGGTACGCAATTTTAAGCCTTGAGCAGTAATTTAAGCACTTGAATTATCTTTAAGAGAGACTGACTTGTTCGTCGGAGTGCCCCCGGTGGAAGAACCACCACCGGAGCCTTTTCTTCTGTCTGAGGATAACAGGTGCCATCTCATTACACTTGTGTTCTACAGCTGAATTACTAAGGAGGGCAGTGTGATCGGAAAATCACTCACACAATTTGGCGCCGTCTGTGGGAACGAAAGAAGAATAGATGGCTAGTAACACGTAGAAGGAAAAGATTGGGGACAACACTCCTGCTGGGAGTGGAAGACCCGTCGACCCTAACGCTGAAAGAGGTCGTGATCAGAATCACGCAGAGAAAGGCGTCGGCCAAGACGGCGACACATCAAAGAAAGCGGACTAGGGCAGGTACTATAACGAAGACAACCTCCAGACCTGGAAAGACAGATGTCTGAGGAGGGATGAAGAAGTAAAGGAGATGGCAAACAAGTTAGCAGACTTTCAATCGGTCGTCAACTTCATGATGCAAAATAATGTCATGCAGCCGCCATACCCGCTACAGGACACGCCAATGCCAGCAGCAAACGCCCAGAAGAAAGGGCAGAAAGAAATCCCCGAAGCCCCTCAGCACACGAGGAGTGGAAGGCACTCTCACCAACCTTCCAGGGAAGTCGGCCGAGAAGATCTGAGAAGAGAAGAGTCCCGAAGGACATATCACGCGAAGGAGGCAGACCCCAAAGAACATCGGCATGTTCAGGGGCAGGTATTGTGTTTCGATGCATCCAACGGGGAAGGGTCGAAAAGGAGCCACCATGAGGCCGAGAGTAGTACGCCGAAAAGGCTGAAGTCCAAAGATAGCCGGGTTGCAGGGAGAAGTAAAGAAGACTTGAGAGATTACCTCAAGAGGAAGCGAGAAAATGCTGAAGTCGAAGTAACCTCCCCGGTTAAACCGAGGACACCATTCTCGGTGGAATTGGACAAATTCGCCGCGCCGAAAAGATTCAGTATGCCGAGGTTCCAAATATATGATGGTAAGTCAGACCCTAACTTCCATGTTGGATTATTTTTGAATTCAATGGCATTATATAGTGGGAACGAGCCGTTGCTCTGCAAAGTGTTCCCTTCATCCTTCGGGGAGATTGCATCAGATTGGTTCCACAAATTACCAAAGGGGAGTGTGAAGACTTGGGAAGGCCTGGCCGAGATGTTTGTGGCCAGGTTCATAACAAACAAACTGCAGCCATTGAGGGTGGATGCATTGATGGCTCTAAAGATCGGCAAAGATGAAAGCCTTAGGGCCTATGCAAAAAGGTACTACGAGGTGTTTAATCGAATACTTGAATGCAACCAGGAGGTGGCGGTCGTGTCTTTCAAGAACGGCCTGAAGGATGACTATCCACTGCGGAAGTCTTTGGCAAAGACACTGCCAAAGAGCATGGAAGAGCTCATGGCGAGAATCAAGAAGTATGCCAGAGCCGAGGAAGATACATCGGGGAATAAGGAGACAAAGCCAGAAAAATGCAACGGCTCGCCGAAGCGAGGCCGAGGTAACAATGGACCCAACAAACAAGCGACAGAGTTGAGGGCTAAGCAGGCAGTGACAACGGTGTTCCGAATTCTGGTTTACAAAGTCCTTGACCAAATTCGAAATCAGCCCTACTTCAGAACGCCAGCAAGGGCACCAGGAGAATTTATGGGAAGAAACCTTGGTAGGCGTTGTGCTTACCACAATGAGGAGGGGCACCAAACTCAGGGTTGCAGAGCCCTTAAAGCACACTTAGAAGATCTAGTAAAGCAAGGCCATCTGAGAGACCTTGTGGATGAGGCCAAAACAAGGGAAGAACAGGCACGATTGCCTCAAGCACCAGCAGCCCCGCCTCCCCCAGCGCAGCAACCACAGGCAGACGGACCTCGGGTGGTTAATGTGATCCACTCAAAGGTGAATGAAAACGACATACGGGGGGAGACACAGAGGGTAAAACACCTGCAAAGACGTCAAACGGTCGGTGAAAAGACCTCGGCCTGAAGAGTGCCAAGGACCAATGATAGCCTTCACAGAAGCTGACCTAGATATAGTCCAGCACCCGCACAATGATGCCTTGGTAGTATCCCTCCAGGTTGGGGAGTGCCAAGTGAAACGCATCTTGATTGATCAAGGCAGCTCCTGCGACATCATGCATGTCAGATGTTACAAGGAGTTAGGCCTTCACCCTGATGACATGGAGCAGTCAAATGGCCCGATGGTCGGCTTCAATGGAACGCCGACATGGCCATTGGGCGCAACAAGCTTGGAGATACAGGCTAGCACGAAAAAGATCAAGACAGAATTCATTGTGATTGACACGCCCTCGCCTTACAACATTATCTTGGGGAGGCCGTGGTTGCATGCAATGGGGGCAGTTCCCTCAACATTGCATCAACTGCTACGATTCCCAACAGAACATGGGATTGAGGAAGTCAGAGGAGATCAGTTGCAGGCAAAAAATTGCTCCATGGCAGCAATGAAATTAACCTGCAACATTCGGGAACCAGAGAAGGCAGAAGTTGAAAAAGAGGACATGAAGGTCCTAGACGATGTCGGCAAGGAGCCGGCCAAGAAAAGTGAAGAAGCACTAAGAAAATCCTCGTCCAGGAGGGCGATGATGAACGCTTCTTTCTTCTCGGCACAGGATTAGCCGAAGAAGAGGAAAGAGAGCTGGAAGCCTTTTTGAGAAAAAATATTGAAGTGTTCGCCTGGACACCTTATGAAATGCCTGGCATTGACCCCTAGGTCACATGTCACAGACTCAACGTTGATAGGTCGGCCAAACCTGTAATACAACGGGCCAGAAGACCGACGTTGATGCACGTCGAAGCAGTGGAGGAGGAAGTGGACAGACTTCTGGAGGCCAGGGCCATCAGAGAAGCCAATTACCCGACATGGCTGTCAAACACCGTGGTAGTAACGAAGAAGAATGGCAAGTGGAGGGTCTGCATAGATTTTACAAACTTGAACAAAGCTTATCCCAAAGACAGTTTTCCTCTACCAAAGATCAACCAGTTGGTGGACGCCACATCTGGACATGGAAGGATGAGCTTCTTGGATGCTTATAGGGGGTACCACCAGATAGCCATGTACCCCCTGGATGAGGAGAAGACAGCGTTTATCACCCCAAAAGGTCTGTATTGTTACAGAGTTATGCTTTTTGGGTTGAAAAACGCAGGAGCAACTTACCAAAGGCTGGTAACCAAGATGTTCAAACACTTGATTGGCCAAACAGTAGAAGTCTACATTGATGACATGGTCGTGAAGACCAAGGAACCAAAGGATCATCTTGCTGACCTAAGAGAGGTCTTTGACATACTCAAAACATATCGGCTCCGACTCAACACATCGAAGTGCGTGTTTAGAGTCGGATCCGGTAAGTTCTTGGGATACCTAGTAACTAGAAGGGGCATTGAAGCCAGCCCAGATCAGATCAAGGCCATCCTGGAATTACAGAGTCCGACATCGGCGAAACAGGTTCAGATGCTTACTGGAAGGGCCGCAGCCCTAAACAGGTTCATAAGCCGAAGTTCGGACAAATGAAACCTTTTTTCAATCTGGTGAAAAAGGCCACGGATTTTCTATGGACTGAGGAATGTGAGGCCGCTTTGGCCGACCTAAAGAAATATCTTACCACTCGATCCTCTCAACACTGAACACAGGGAGGAACTGTTTTTATACTTAGCAGTTTCAGAGCACGCAGTAAGTGCTGTGATAATCCGAGAAGAGAAGGGAGAGCAGAAGGCTGTTTACTATGTAAGTGAAACCTTGTCCAATGCAGAAACAAGGTATCTACCACTGGAGAAATTAATGCTGGCCTTGGTAATGGCTTCAAAGAACCTAAACCATTACTTTCAGGCTCACAAGATTGTGGTACTAACAGAGCACCCATTGAAATCCTTGTTGCAACAAGGAGACTTAACTGGGAGAATAGCAAGATGGGCCGTAGCTTTGGGCCAATATGACCTGGAGTTCAGGTTGAGAACAGCAATTAAGGGCCAAGTCTTGGCCGACTTCGTGGCCGAGTTCTCGCCAGAATACATCGAACATCGGGCTCCGTTGAGCCGAGATGAATGATGTCCAAACAAGGAAGGAGAAGCCCAGCCAAAGGCTAAAGAACCAAGGAAGGAAAAACTCAGACCCTGCAGCATTTACATCGGCGACTCCTTTCAACTTTTTGTTGATGGGAGCTCAAACCGGCAGGGGGCAGGGGCAGGGGCATGAGTAGTGTTGATATCCCCCGACGGAGAGATATTGGAGCAGTCCATTCGATTGGGGTTCAAAGCCTCGAACAATGAGGCGGAGTATGAAGCATTGATTGCTAGAATTTGGCGATGCGATGAAGCGAGATGAGGTAATAGTTTTTGTGATTCACAACTTATAGTGAATCAAACTACAGAGAGTTTGCGACCGAGATGAAAGGATGTCGGTATACGCAAAAGAAGTCATCAGTGGCGACCTTGTTTCAAACCGCCGACTTCTTCAGTTAGCGAGATGATAATAACGCCAATAGCGTTGGCCAATTTAGCAAGTTCAATGCAAACCGGAAGAGCGAGGACAATAATGATCGATTACCTATCGGGCCCAAGCATAGAGCCACGAACACAATGCAAGAGGCATTATGTGTGGACATGGGACCAAAATTTGGATGGATGCAATTGTTGCATTCTGAAAGAGGAAAAGCTGCGGAAGAGCGAAAGGAGGCACACAAGGTCAGTTGAAGTCGACAAGATTGATCGACATAGAAGGACATCTCTACGAAGATCCTTCATGGACCTCTTTTAAGGTGTGTACACCCTCTTGAGTTGAAGACTTTTATATGAAATTCATGAAGGAGTTTGTGGAAGCCACTAGGCGAGATCATTAGCTCAGGGCCATTACCGGGGTATTGGTGGCCCTATATGCAAAAAAGATTCAGAGGCCTATGTGAAGAAGTGTGAACAATGCCAGAGGTTTGCACCTTTGATACATCAGCCAGCTGCTGACCTGAACCCGGTTTCCAGCCCTTGGCCATTTGCCCAATGGGGCATGGATCTCGTTGGGCAATTGCCCCAAGCAACTGGGCAGCGGAAGTACCTACTGGTAGCAATAGACTACTTCACAAAGTGGATAGAAGCAGAGCTTCTTGCCAAAATCCGAGATGTGGATGTGAAGAACTTCATCTGGAGAAACATCATCACCAGATTTGGGATTCCAAGAGCAATAGTTGCTGACAATGGAACACAGTTTGACAGCAAACTCATCAAGAATTTTTGTGCAAAGTTCAAGATAAAGAATTACTTTTCAACACCAAGTTTTCCCCAAAGTAATAGGTAAGCAGAAGCATCCAACAAAGTAATTCTGGATGGGATAAAGAAAAGGCTGCAGGCAGCAAAAGGAAAGTGGGTAGACGAATTGCCCAATGTGCTTTGGGCATATCGCACTACGCCGAGAAGATTAACAGGGGAATCCCCCTTTGCCATGGCTTATGGCACAGAAGCAGTCATTCCATTGGAGATTGGCATCCCAGGGATCAGAACCCAGGGAGTTGAGAACGGGACTAATGATGTGCTCTTAGCCCGAGATCTGGATCTGCTAGAAGAAAGAAGAGAGAAAGCTGCAATCTAGCTTGCGACATACCAGCAACAGCTTGCCAAAGCTTACAACAAGAAGGTTAATCCAAGGGATTTTCAAGTCAACGACCTAGTCTTGAGAAAAGTCGTCGGCAATAAGAAGGATCCCAGAGAGGGCAAGCTTGGCCCAAACTGGGAAGGACCCTACAGAATTACTTCGGTGTTAGGAAATGAGGCATATCGGCTTGAAGATAATGAAGGCAAAGCATTGCCTAGACCATGGAACACTTGTAATTTAAAGTTTTTCTATCACTAGATGCTGTTTGATTTTTTGCCGATATGATCAATAAAATCTTAGCAGAATTTTCCAGAACTTATGAAACTATGTACAATGTTGTTTTTTGAATAATGAGAATCCAAGTGGAACTTAGGTTCACATTGGGGGCAGAGAGAAGACAATAAAGCTTAGCTGAAGTTAAGCCGAGATTATGTTTAACCGTGGTTAATCTGAGATAAAGCTTAACCGAAGTTAAGCTGAGATAAATTCCTTATCTTTACTTGTTGAAATTTGTAGCAATTTACAAGTTAAACAGAGATTATACTTAACTGAAGTTTAGCTGAGATAAATTCCTTATCTTTACTTGTTGAAATTTGTAGTAATTTACAAGTTAAAGTTAAGCTGAGATAAATTCCTTATCTTTACTTGTTGAAATTTGTAGCAATTTACAAGTTAAAGTTAAGCTGAGATAAATTCCTTATCTTTACTTGTTGAAATTTGTAGCAATTTACAAGTTAAAGTTAAGCCGATATAATTGTTTATCTTCACTTGTTGAAATTTGTAGCAATTTACAAGATGAAGTTAAATTAAGTTTGTTGATTCAGACCCTCGTTAAAACTTGAGAAAAGTTTACCAGTTAAAATTGTATATGCTTTATACTTGTTGAAATTTATGGAAAATTTACAGGTTCTTGCCGAGATCAATCTTCGGGTAAACATACCCGAGGTATTTTTCCCCGAGGAGATTGTACAAAGAAGGAGAGACTTGCAAAATATTCAAAGTATAGAATTATACAGAAGCAGTCATAAGAATACAAAAGTACAAACACTCAGTAGAAGAAAGCTGCATTTAGCATTAGAATGGAAAAAGGGACATCGGCCATGTTCAGAGTTTACATTGCTCTGGAAACAAAAACATACAAGAAGCATAAAAGACAGAAAAAGAAAAAGCATCAAAACTATGATTCTGCAGGGGCAATCTGGGTCTGGACATCAGACGATTTTTGGGGAATTACCTCGGTAGATTCTTGCGAAACTACTTCGGCAGCCTTTTCTGCAGCCACCTCGGCGTCAATCTCAGCAAGCGTCTTATTTAGACTCCTCTCAGCCAGGAGAAGGTCGGATGATAAATGCCCCGGATCAGCTTCCTTGGGCACCTCCTCAAGCTCCTCATCTTGGGTTAAGTCCAGGACTTGATCACCCTGAGGAGGAGACTTGGTCTCATTGGCATCCTTGGGCTTCCTTACTAGCGCATTATCATCATCCTTATCCTCATCCTCGGCTTCAGGCTCGGATTCATTCTCATCTTCAGTTTGACTTGGAGGTGGAGGAGGAGCGAATGGCAGAGGAATCTGATCGGCGCTCCTCAGAGGCGAGTCAGCTGGGATGTCAAGTTTCTTAAGAACGGCCATCCAACCAAGGGAGAAACCCCTGTTGCATGCCTGCCTGACTTGAAGCTTGTAGTCCTCAGCAACATCGGCCATGCCTTGAGCATAGGCCTTTTCATCAACCTCTTCGATTTCGGCCTTTTTCGTGGCCAGGGCTTCTTGAAGCTCCTTCTCGGCCTGGGCTCTCCTATCCTCAGCTTCCTTCAACTGGGCTTGAAGAACTTTGTTTATAGCCTCAGCAGCGCCGACCTTCTCCTCGGCAGAAGATTGGGCTTTATGCTTGACCTCGGCTTGGTCTTCCAATTTCTTCATTTTTGCTTCAAGACCTTTATTGGACCTTTTGAGGCCGGAGACCTCCCTCTTAGCCTCGGCAAGCCTCTCCCAATTTTCAAACGACTGAATAGAGAAGGAGTGGGCATGTTGGATGGCCTGAAGGCAAAAAACAGTGTTAGAAAATATTCTAAGTAAGAAACAGAAAGGAAGTAAAAGTTCCAAGTAGGAACATTTACCTGAACAGAATGTTGAAGCATGAGACAGTAGTTCTCATACTCACTGATCTCGGCATTCTGCTCAAGATCACCCGGGAGCAATAGGGCAGTGCTAAGTGCAACGCCGATATTAATATCCTTGGCGCTGTCACTCTCGAAGACTGGCTTGTCCTCCAGAGTAATTTTTGGCTCCTAGGGGACCAAGGGCTTTTTTGACTTAGAAGTTGTGCCAGAGGACAACCTCGGCTTCTTTGATTTTGAAGAGGAGGATGGCTGTGCTTCAGCAGATCTTTTAAGAGGAAGCGATCTTGGGTCTCAATAACCGTGAAATTGGCACTGTGTCTTCAATCTCAATTTGAGCGGCTGTGGCCTTTGGTTGAACTTTCTTGGTTTTTTTTGGTTTTGGTGGGGGCATGGTGTGCGTCGGCTGAGCATCGACGTCGGTAGGAAGGTCGGCCAGAAGATCTTGAGCCACGGGCTTTTGGCGAACCATCTCAGCAGTTTTGACAAGTCGTCGCCGACGTTGCTCGTGAGAATAGGGATCAAGTAAGGTGCCGAAGTGGATGGCAAATCTGCTGGGTCAGACGTTGATCCTTGGTCTGTTCGTGATGTGGACGCAGTCTGGGTTGTAACAGAAGTTGGAGAGAGGCTTTTCTTCTTTCGTTTGGGGACGTCGGGCAAAACTGACTTATACGTCGGGATAAAGTTCAGCACCAGTGGAGCCTTTCGTTTGCCAATTGGCAGATCAAGTAACTTCTTCAAATCCTTGCCTAGAAAATAGGACTGGCGAAAGTTCTTTGGTGGTTTGCGAACATCTGCAAGAAGAACAAGAATTCAAAAACAGACAAAGTTTTGAAGACTCAAAAAGTAACAAGAAAGTGATTGACAGTGGGTGTAGACGTCCCCGAACGCATCCCGGGGGAAGGGAGTGCGAGTCCCCCCCCGTTCTGGTTCGATATTGGGTCACTACAGTTCGAAGGACTCAAATGTCACGGTTCTTAATCTTGAACCGAAGAGTCCAAATTCGGCAAATCGTTTTGAAAACAGATTTTTTGAAAGAAGTGCCAAACATGGACTGCTTCGCCAGATACAGAGTCGCCACCTAAATATTTTAAAATGGGAAATTTAGGAAACCCTGACTCGGTGCCAAAGGCCACGTGTCTGTCATCACCAAAGTTGCCTCGGCTAGGGAACTTGGGTACGATTGGGGAAGGTCACTTCGTGAGCACCCCCGCTCGCCCGGTCGAAGACCGGCCTCTACTAACCACGATATCTGATTTTGAAAACATTGTGAGTTCTTATTCCGGTTATTAGCCTAGGTTACTATGTGATGCGCACAGCATACAAATATAGACTGAATCGCCTGAATGGGAACAAGACACTTCATGTTTGTTTGTTTGAAAATGGTTTGATGGTGCTATCCGCAGGTAAGCTAAGACGTGGATTTGCCATTCTCGGGTGGGCTTAGAAAAACATGATTTTGCCACTATCTAGTGGGCTTAAAACAAACATTTGATGAATTGTCCCAATTCGGATAACTCAACCTCCACCCACGGGCATCCAAGGCAGTTATATCACATAAGCACATAGCCTCATGGTAAGCATGCTATCATGGCAGCACTCACACGCATGTAAGGATGCTAAAACATAAAACTCACCGAGTACTCCAAGCCAAAACAGAAGCTCGTTAGAAATCATGCATGATCCTAAATATACTGTAATGCCTAATGCGACACATGCAAAGATGCAAACTATAGCAGGCTCGGCTGTCCTAAACATGGCATATGGAATGCTACGACTAACGCGTATTCAATTTGGAATTTGAAATACAAATGCAGTTTGTATGATGCGCCGAGCCCGGTGCGTGCAAAACAGATGAATGATGCAAACATGCTGTCATACTGTATGCTAATTGAAATATGTCCTATATCTAACCATCATAAGCGGGTAAATAAAAGGGAGAAAGACGTGGGGTTGGAAGACATACATCACACTCACCCACACTTATTACAATTATGCCCTCGCGCAGAGGGTCCGAATAAATAATACAGTCCGAAATAAAAGAATAATACCGTCCGAAATAAATATACAGATTCCTAATTAGTTAACAAATTAAAGAAGAAAAATGTAAACTGGCACACAAGCCAGGGGGCTGCCTCGATTCTGATGAATGATGCATGTTGGGCTGTCTTGGCGCTGAAATCCACGACGATGCCCCAATTAGCCTCTGTTTGCAATATTTCTCGAAATGCGTGCCAAGTCCCGGAAAGTTGTTGATTCTTCATTTTGCTGCAACAGAGAGCAGGAAAGGGACATAGCAATGTATTTCACAAATATATGCATGCCTCGATCCTCGTGCCACCAATCACGCATCTCGATGCATGATGGCCGAGGAGTCGGATTGCACAACTCAATATAGGATGAATGCAGATGAATGCTACAACAAAACCTAACTCCATCATGGGTAATCCGGAGTGTCGGTGACTTGGGAATTGAGACCCGTTCCGTCACCGGATGCAGGCGTGCCTCGTTTCCCGTGCCCGGGCTAACTCCTATCCCGAACACGATGCAATATGCATGGTATGCATGAAATGCAGCTAATATGCAATCCTAACACACACAATGCTATGGAAATGAAATGCCTCGAAATACGTGCACGCGGGCACGCAAACCGAGGCGATGATCCTAAGGCATGTAATGGCATACGCAATGAAAATGGACTTACACTAACATGAGTGGGCCTCGGGCACACTCACATAAGAGGCCGTCGGATAAAAAAGAAGTGCCTCGAAATGCGTGCACAAGGGCACGCAAACTGAGACAATGGCATACGCAATGCAAAAAAGGACTTATACTATCATGAGTGAGCCTCAGTCACACTCACATAAGAAGCCAAGAGATGAAAATGAAGTGCCTCGAAATGCGTGCCCGTGGGCACGCAAACCGAGGCAATGGCCCTAAGGCATGAAATGGCATGCAAATGAGACGTGGCATATGGCATATGAAAAATGCAAATTTCAGCAGCCAAAATGATGCAAAAACAGCCCCCGAATTGTAGCAAAATTACACCCGATGCCCGAAATGCTATGCTAAGTACCCGAAATGACTTGCAGCTATGCCAAACATGCATAATATGGACATGAAGTATAAAGACAGATGCTAGGCAGTCCCTAAACTAGCATTTTTCCAGTGCAAAGCAAGGTCAAACAACAATCACAAGTATGGAAAAAATAGCGTGCAAAAATGGGGGGAAAAAAGGGAACAATGAAGCAAAGGGTATACGCAATGCTCGAACTGAAAAATACAGTTCTACAACACTGAAGAGGGACCAAAAATATGCACATTTACAGCTTATGACAACCCCCAAAACAGTATGTAGATATGCTCAACATAGCATGCAAGATATGAGCCAAAAGAGGGCTATAAAGAGAGGTATGCCACGCATTCACCAAACATCCTAAGATCCTTAACAAAACATGAAGAGAAGGCCAACATATGGATATTTTTAGTACTGATGACGGCCGAAAATAGAGGCTAAATGGGCCTAAAAAGCATGCAAAAATGGGGGCCAAAGAGGGATATAAAGACAAGCACAACATGGAGACCCCCAACAAGGTTGGTCCCTTCTACAATGTTGTAGAGGGACACGAAATAAGCTCAATCACAGTTTAAGGCATGCTCCAAAACAAATCACATGCAGGTCAAACAAATCATGCAAGTTTACGGTAAATATGAGAGATTATGAAGAAAGTACATGATAGAGAGGCCAAACAGGGTTGAGCTTTTCTTCAATGTTGAATAGGGGCTCAAAAAAGGCCAACTCACAGTTTATAACATTCTCGAAAACAGATCACTCACAAGCTAGATGAAGCATGCAAAAACAAGGGTAAAACATGGATTCAAAGCAAGTGGCATATGGAGCATGAAAACAAGGTTGATCCCTTCTTCAATGTTGAATAGGGGCTCAAAATAGGCACAATATCAGTTCATGAGATGCTCCAAATCAGATCACACATAGGCCAAATATTCAATGCAAAATAATGGCATATAAGAGGATATTGAAGGAAGTGTAAGATAGAGGGCTCAAACAGGGTTGAGCCCTTAAACAAACATCAAGAATAGCTCAAAAGAGGACCACTTTCAGTATTGGTCGGAGCTCAAAACAGTGAGAAAGTAGGGTTAAGAAAAGAGACAAGAAAATGGTGTAAAAGAGAGGGATTGAGACTTACCCTTGAAGACCTTTCTTTCCTTGTTTCTTGACTTGAGAAATGTTGCTTCTAAGCCTCTAAGAACCTCTTCTTGTTGCTGGAAATGGAGTGGTGATGGTAGTGCTTGATGATGATGAACAAAAGGCACCAAAACTTGAAGATTTGAGAGAAATGGAGATAGAGGAGTGTATGTATGCTTGAGAGCAAATTTTCTAACCCTTGGGACAAGTTCTTGGCTGCCTTATATGGACAAAAGGAGGGGTGTAAAGGTGGAGGGAAATGCACCCAAGTGTTTCCCTCCAAAATATCCCCCGGATACAGGTCTTATCTGGGGGAAACAGCTATACAGCTGTAAAGTGTGCACTGAGAGGATGCAGGCCGGCTAGCCACCTTTATTGGAGGTGGCCGGCCGGCCACCCCCCCTAGCCGGCCGGCTAGGGGCAAAAATGGAAAGTGAAAATTACTAGCCGAGCTCTATACATTGGTGTCCTCCCATGTCTCCTCTTCAAGGCCTTGTGGTTGGAATTTGGCAATTCTGAACAAGGAGGAACAATCCAACCCTAGGAGAGGCTCAAAAATGAAAAGAATAATTACTGGCCGAGCACTACTTTTTAGGGTCCTCCCATGTGTGTACAACACGAATATGTGGTTTCGGCTCGAAGAAAATGGCCCTAGGGTGTTCAACATTAGCCCGGAAGTGAGAAAAACGGGCCGGAAGAGCAACATAACAGTTCTGAGAAAATTGCTAGGATCCCGCCCTCCAGTGACCTTCCTTATGATAAAACAGAGGTACTTGCCCAAAATGAACAAAAACCGATGCAAAACGAATGCTCGGGGGCCAAACCGCGAGGTTCGGGGCCCGAAAACCGACCGTTAAGCACCGAAAGTGGTGTTTGGCCACGAAGTGGGTATCTAAGACCCCAGTGTCCCTCGTTATGACAAAACAGAGGTAACTGCCAAAAACCGGAGGAATCGGAGATGGTTGGGTGGTCCCGAAGGCAGGTACCGACGGCCGACGGCTCAAAGTCGAAATGGGCAAAATGGCCTGGCCACGAAATGTAGCCCACCCTTTGGGAGATAGTCTCTGGGACCTCTCCCTCCCTCGGGAAGGGAAAACCGAGTCTGGTTCGCAAACCGAGACAAAGCATAGAAAAGAGTTCGGAAGTCCGGAGGCAGGGCGCACGGCCGCGACTCTGAGACTTCTGAACGAGCACAATATGCAACATCACCGAGCGCTCAATCGGTGACGTCTGAGTCTTAAGGTCGGTCAAAAATGGGGTGTCTACAGTTGCCCCTCTTTGACAGAACTCGGAAGTCAAGAAGTGACGGGAGTGAATGTCAAAGCCTAGAGACGACCCATTTTTGACAAGGCCGAAGACTTAGACAATCATACAAGACGAACAGAGATATGTGCCCGCAGGCAGGGGAGGCAAAATGCAAAGCGACATGCACAGAGCCAAATGATCATGCAAATGCAGCAAGCTGTAATGAGGCAAGTATTCGCAAATAGATGCAACAGTTTTAAGCAAGAATGCAAAGCAACAACTACATTTCATGCAGTTAGGAATGCGGAGAATTTATTCAATTCTTGTCGCGTCTCACACGGAGAAGATACGATACCTGCGCGATTCGTCTGGTCGCACCAGCCTCGAATGAACCGTACATACAATATCGTGCCTGCAAAAGAGAGAAATTCAACAAGAACAATATGCTAACAACATATATTCAATGTTATTCCTATGGTTCCAAAAATGTGACACACGCAGTGTCGGCAAGTGAATGCATCGCAATGCGAGAAAAGAACGTGCGTGACAACGCATGCTCAAGCACAGAGGTATGGTACACCAAGAAATCATGCATGACAATGTAAAATATTCATGAGAATACAAGTTATATGCACAAAAATGCAAAACGAGCACAAAACAGGGCGCCCGTTTCTTGAAACAACGAAATGGGAAAGCGGCGTATTGATCATGACCTCTGATTTACCTCCCGGAGAGGTTACAACATGTTTGAAAAGGATACACCTTGATTTTGATGAGTGATGATGAGATACACGTCAGAAATTGCAGCTGAAGTTCCGGTGGAGCAATTTCGCGCCAGAAAGTGCACTTTTCTTGAACTTTTTCAGGTCTCGGGAACTCCGATCTTCCTCAAAATTTGCAGAGAGCTAGAGGGGGGAGTGGGGAACACCACCGGCCAGATGGTTGCCCTAGGAGAGGCCACCGGCCAGGGGCAAAAAAGTAGATGGCCGGCCAGCCAGAAAAGGTGACCGGCCGGCCATTGCCCAAAAGTAGGGGCATTTTGGTCATTTTTCTCATTTCTATATATACACTCATCCATTCCATCCGAAATCACTCCCCCAGGTGTGAAATTCTCTCCTCTTTCTTCCCAAACCATTTTTTCTTTCAGATCTGCACTTTATACGCGCTTTTCGGCCTTTTTTGCAAGTTGTTTTCGCGAAATCCTTCAGATTTAAGCACTTTGAGGCGACTAAATTTTGATTTTGGAGCTTCTTTTCTCATTTTCACCACTTGAGGTAAGTTTGTCTCAATATTTGGAAGATTTTCTCGGGAGTTGACTTTTGTTGACTTTTTCATTTCCCGGGAGTTGACTTTTGTTGACTTTTTCCAATTTTGGCTCATTTTGCTCATTTTTGCTCCTTTTTGCAGATCTCTTGAAATGGCAGGCAATTACCCTCATGGCGGAGGTCCTCCAGGTGCCGGGGATGACTTTGACATTATGACACTGCCCCCGAGAGTCCGCCCTTTCATTCCCGGGAGATACGCCCCGCCTGTACACACACTTCCGCGAGCCGTCTTTCGTCGTTTTACTGGGTTCAACGACCGGGCACCCGGGGATTTACTTTTGCGAGAGCCGGAGCAGCACCTCTCTCATGATGCTCGAGAGGTATTTTACTTTATTTTCTGCATTTTTCGTGCATTCTGTAGCTTTGCCACGCTTGAACACACAGTTTTAGCTTATGACATAGTACTTTTGCCTGCATCCTGAACGTATTAGTTAAACACTTGAATTGTTAAACACTAGGCTCACTGATTGACTATGAACGCACAATACACATTAAGAATTGAATACACGGCTCAAACACTGATTTGTCGAACACACAGCCCGGATTTGAAAGTGAGCACACAACACACACTGATTAACGAGTAGAACACGCGGCCCAAACTCTGATTTTCTAAACACACAGTCCAAGTTGATGGTGAACACACAGCCCACACTGATTAAGAGTAGAACACACAGTCCCAAACTCTGATTTTCTGAACACACAGTCCAAGTTGATGGTGAACACACGGCCCTGCGATTAAGTAGAACACACAGTCCCAAACTCGATTTTACGAACACAGTCCAAGTTGATGGTGAACACACAGCCCACACTGATTAAGAGTAGAACACACAGTCCCAAACTCTGATTTTCTGAACACACAGTCCAAGTTGATGGTGAACACACAGCCCACACTGATTAAGAGTAGAACACACAGTCCCAAACTCTGATTTCCTAAACACGCAGTCCAAGTTGATGGTGAACACACAGCCCACACTGATTAAGAGTGGAACACACAGTCCCAAACTCTGATTTTCTGAACACACAGTCCAAGTTGATGGTGAATACACAGCCCACACTGATTAAGAGTAGAACACACAGTCCCAAACTCTGATTTCCTGAACACGCAGTCCAAGTTGATGGTGAACACACAGCCCACACTGATTAAGAGTAGAACACACAGTCCCAAACTCTGATTTCCTGAACACGCAGTCCAAGTTGATGGTGAACACATAGCCCACACTGATTAAGAGTGGAACACACAGTCCCAAACTCTGATTTCCTGAACACGCAGTCCAAGTTGATGGTGAACACACAGCTCACACTGATTAAGAGTAGAACACACAGTCCCAAACTCTGATTTTCTGAACACGCAGTCCAAGTTGATGGTGAACACACAGCCCACACTGATTAATTTCATTTGCACACAGCTATTTCATTTCATTTGCACATAGCTATTTCATTGTGTACTAAGCCCATGTATTCATTCTGAATGCAGGTTGACTCTCGCACTGTACGAGGATACGGTTCTACTGCCGCGAGAGACTGGTATGCCGAGTTTCCAGAGGTTGTCCGAGACTTGGTTGATCTAGCAGGATTCGGACCATTCTGTGTGGGATTATCATGCTGTCCTGCCAGTAGGACTTTGTTAGCTGCTTTGGTGGAGAGATGGTGGGACACCACCAATTCCTTCCACTTTTCTGCCACCGGGGATATGACCATAACCCCGCTAGACTTTGCTGTGCTCACCGGCCTAGACATAGGCGGTTGGCCCATACCTTACGACGAAGATATGGGAGAGTGGGAGGCCGCATGGATATATTTGTTGGGGGCTCGCCCACCAGTAGACAGAGCTTCCGGGAGAGTCCGATACACTTGGTTTTCTTCCCGTTTTCGGAGGCCGGAGATGGAGCCTGAGTCTCCCGAGGAGGTTGAGCAGTACGCCCGTGGCTTCCTTATGTTCCTCTTCGGCACCACTCTGTTTGCCGATAGGGGGAACACTGTCGGGTTATATCTTCTGAGCGCCTTGGTGGACCTATCCCAGGTCAGTCGATATGACTAGGGTGGCGCTGGCCTAGCTACCCTTTATTGTTACATGAGCGCAGCCTCTCGCGGGCGAGGAGACTTACTTGGCGACTATTGGAGAGCCTGGGAGGTACGTTCTGTCCTTTTGATTTACATTTCTGCTCCTTATTACTTGTTCATTGCACACACGGCGCACTTTTTACTCTGTATTCTGCTTTTAGCACTTTGTATTCATATTCTGCGCTGCTTTTCTCAGCTATGGGTGTACGTATACTTTCCCACATTAGCCCCGGAGATGGAGGTGGCAGGACTCCTTACGACTCCGTTTTCGTTGGTATTCGAGGGCGAGCACCGACTGAGAGGTCGAGAGACTCTCTTCTACTTGCGGCAGTATTTTGATACCGTGCGGGGGACAGAGGTATTCCAGGACTCTCAGTTCCTTTCATTTTTGTCTTTGATCTGCCCTGTATATTCCTGATTTCTGATTGGTTTATGCACTGGTTATCCACAGATTACTTGGCAGCCCTGGGCGGTCTTTGGTGATGGTCTCCAACATTCGTATCCTGGAGGATCGGGCACTTACCAGTATAGGTTCCTGCTCGAAGGACCAGTTGGTAGGACATGGTTCCTGGGGGAACGCTTCTTGCGTCAGGTGTGGGGGTACGATTCTCAGGACCCTCCTGCTGTACCTCCAGCCACTATGCGGACTGCCGATAGACTCTCTGCCCAAGAGGTCATCAGTGCTATGCAGGGCACCGATGCTTTGTTATATCTCATGGAGGGGAACTACGCCACCTACTGTCGTATATATTTGATGCCCCCCTTGACAGGAGTGCGTGCTCCGCCACTGAGGCCTACTGGTATGCCATCTTTGAGTCGTGCCGGTGCTACGGGTATCCCCTCCTCTAGCAGGGCTGGCGCATCTAGGGGTAGAGGTAGTTCGATTCCTCCGATCCCTCCGTCTCTTCATCATCATCCTGGGTGGCCAGACATGCCGACCGAGTTGACGAGTTGGCGGTTCGGGGCTCCTTACCAGGTCCCGCTAGAGCCTCCTCTTCCTGACCACAGATATGTCAGAGACCCTGATTCGCCCCGGGTATGTTTTACAGCTTTGATCCATCAGTTAGACATTTAGACATTCATTCCTCCGCTGATAGTTTTGCATTTGTATTTGCAGCCCCCAGTTGAGTACACGGACGAGCTGCTCGGGATGCTGGCCACATTCGAGGGCATGATCCTACGGAGGGAGGCACAGATGGCCATCATGGGCGCAGTCTTATTCATCTTCCCTGTTTTTAACATATTTCTGATAACATACTGGTTT
The DNA here is from genome assembly GCA_025200525.1 of Camellia lanceoleosa. Classification (NCBI taxonomy): domain Eukaryota; kingdom Viridiplantae; phylum Streptophyta; class Magnoliopsida; order Ericales; family Theaceae; genus Camellia; species Camellia lanceoleosa. Next base: position 30,453,984 of record CM045761.1, read on the forward strand.
TGAACATTCTGCTGCATTGATAGGCTGTGTAGAGCACATCTGACACACACACCACTCGCATTTTGTACTCGTATCTGCTTTTCATATTTTGAATTGATGTATTTGAACTTTTCATTTTCAGATGCCTCTCGTGTATGGTTCGTCGCATGCCGGGCCATCCGGGCCTTCTCAGAGAGCTGGGCCATCCAGGCCTTCTCAGGGAGCCGGGCCATCTAGGCCTTTTCGAGGAGCTCGAGGAGCGGGGTCGTCCCGCAGACGTAGGGCACCCATTATTGAGGAGGAGGAGGAGGTCGCAGACTGTGAGTCAGAGACATCCGCTGGGGAGGCTCGATGCGGGTTCCGGGAGTGGAGATGAGGCTGAGGGGGATCCGGAGGATGATAGCTCTGACCCGAGTGATGATGATAGTGCAGAGGTCGTCCCGCAGAAGAGGATGAGAGGACCTCCTCATTCCCGTTCCCGAGGAGATTGATGTTATTTCCTGCTTTATTTTACTTTTTGCCAGTAGTTTGTAGCACTTTGCATTTTGTTAGGCAGTTTTATTTTCTGTAAAACTTGTACCTTTATTTACTGTAAAACATGATGGAATGAAACAGCCTTTGAAAAGATGTTTGTATTTGAAGTTCTTAGCATCGCATCGCATCATTTTGCACAAAATGGAATTGAATGAAAATGTGCCTTGTGTATTTACCGGGTCAGGTAATGAACCGACACAACAAATCAAAAACTCGACTCACTAAGAAATAACAGAATCTTAGCAAGTTTACAACTCGATAAGCAAAGTGCAACAATGTTAAACGACTTAATAAACAAGACTTAACAAAATTGTGTAAACAAAAAGTAACAACTCAAAACAGAAAATGCGACAGCTCGACAAGACTTACAACTCGATAAACAAAATGACAACTCGATAAGCAAAAACACAACAAAGCGTACTTCGGACGGACGATCTGGATGATGGAACGCATCCGAAACTGAGAGAAATGGGGGCCTTCGACGTTCCCGATGCCTAGAAATGCCTCAAACTCCCTTCCGAAGGGCAAAACAGGACCAACGCATGGCCAAACATATTTCGCATTTGGAGACTAGAGGGTGGCCGGCCGACCAGGTTGTGAAACAAAGGTGGCCGGCCTACTAGAATAGATGGCCGGCCGGCCACCCCCCCATAATCCCCAGAATTTTGACACGTGTCCTCTGAATAGTGTTTTACCCTCCTATAAAAGCCCCAGCCTTGGAACTCATTCATTTCATCACCATTTCTCACAAAAATGGAGACATTTCTCGCAGAAAATCTCACCTCTTGGATTTCTTCTCTAGATGGCTCGGAAAAGTTGAACTTCCGGGGTTTCGGCTTAAATGCACTATTTACGCTGGGTCGGACTCCACTACATCTTCCTTTCCTCTATGCTGCGGCAAGGTTTTGGAACCCGGTGACGCATGTCTTTAGCTTCGGCGGACAAGAGGTATGTCCTACTTTTGAAGATTTTCAAATTTTGATAGAATCCGAGCGAGGTGAGGAAATCCTGCCCCAACTCAATTTTGGCTATGCCCAGACCTTAGGGCGGATGTGCGGACTCAACGCGCATGATGCTCGATCTCTGATTGGTAATGGTATGTTGGATATCCCAAGCTTGATTTACCGATTCTCCGATGCTGGTGACCGTAGCGACCATCATTGGCAAGGCTTCCGACGGCATGCTCTCTGTTTGTGCCTGTTATCTCATTTTCTGTTTGTCTCAGGCTCTGGAGGAGCTAGCATCCGTCTGATCGAAGTTGCACAAGGCTTGAAAGAGGGAAAGGGTTGCATTGCCATGACTCTGGCCAAGACACTGATGGGCTTGGATGCTTTCCACTGCCGGGAGACAACCAGGTTTGCAGGGAGTCCACTACTGCTGCAGGTAATGTTTCCAACCCAAGCTCACATATGTATTCGCTCACATCACTCGGCCCTGCCCTGCTTTTTCTCACAAAACCCTTATCTTACCTTTCTCTCATCGCACATCTCTCTATTCTTTATTCTCTCATTTTTCATCCCTCCCCAGATATGGTTGATGGATAAATTACAAGTTGTGGACTCTTGCCCTGCTTACTTAGCCCGCAGCTACTTCTTTCGACAATGCCTGGTTGATGCCCTTGATGAGGGATGGTGGTTCGAATGGATGTGCAATTTGTCGGCAGATCGCATTGCGTGGCGTTGTCCTTGGCTCAATCTCCCGGCAATGAGCTACAAAGATGTCCCTAAGGTCGATTCGACTAATCGGCTTGACTCACTGTGGTATTCTATTTCCCATTCCAATTCTCGCGATTTGGCCATGATCAGACTTGCCCACCAGAGGGGATAGAGTATCCGGCTACATTCCCGGTTCGAGGCGCGCAGCTAGCTCGGCAGGTCGCAGCATGGAGAGTTAGAGAGCTTCTGGCCCCCGCCCTTACTTTTAGTTGCACTTTGTCTGATGAATGCTGGGATTGGCTCAATGAAGAAGCACAAGTTAAGCCTAGGTTAGCATCGGAGGCTTCAACCAGCTCTGGGAGGGGGCGCAGGGACACTTGACTTGACTTTGCCCCAGATTTATTGCTTTATTAGTACTTTCAAGTTTTCATTGTGAGTGTAATAAAAAAGCAACTTCAATTATATGTAAGAGCAAGAGAACTCTGTTTTGAAATCAAAGAAATTGAAGGTTGTGGTACTGAAAATTCTCCGTTTTTGGTCCAAAAATGGTCTTAGTTGTGAAAAGAATAATTTGAACAAAGTCAACTTTTATTAAAACTTTTCAAAACTATTTTCGATATGGATCAGAACTGGACACACTTGAGATCTGTCACTGAGATGCACAACCCCGGATCCTAGCAACTGGAAAGTTGCCCCTAGTTTGAAAAGTGCCTTGGCAATTCATAGCAACGGAAAGTTGCCCCTAGTCTGAATAACACTGCACCGGAGATCACGATAAATGCTGATGAATAGAGATGACTGAGATGATCAAATGGACAAAGTTGATCGGGGGAAAGATTGGGGCTGAACTTCAGGATGAAGCTGCCTACGTATCCCATAGATGGGAATCAAGCCTTACGTAGTTCAGGCTTGGGTTCGCTCGGGTATTTTTTCTCTCCTTTTGCGCTATAACTTTTGCTAAGGCCGCCCTTTGCGGGTTTTCAACCTTGCGAGCTCAGTTTTTATAATTTCAAATTTTCTATGCTCTGAATTTTGCCTAGGTCGCCCTTTCACGTTTTCGGCCTAGCGAGCCTCTCAGGGGTAATATTTCTTCAACTTGTCCATGTTGATCGGTTGAGAAAACTCTAAGCCATCTAGGTCCATCAGAACCACAGCTCCACTTGACCAGATTGACTTGATAATATAGGGACCAGTCCAATTGGGTTTGAACTTGCCCCTTGGGTCGTGGATGGGAGCTCGGTTGTCTTTGAGTACCGAATCTCCTTCTTTCAAATTCCTGGACTTAACTTTCTTGTTAAAAGCCCGGGCGATTCTGCGTTGATAACCTTGGATGTGGTACAGTGCTTTCAAATTTCTTTTCATCGAAAAGCATGAGTTCCTCAAATGCTCACGCTAATCCGCTTGCTATCCGCACTCGCCAATACTCGTAATGACGGGACCTCAATCTCAATAGGCAAAACGGCTTCCATCCCATAAACCAATGAGTACGGAGTTACCCCAGTAGAAGTTCGATCAAGTCCTCAGAGTCTCACAGCGAAAGGCCTTTTATCCGCCACCCGATAGGTTTCCACCATCTTCGTAGTATGCGCTGATGTTCTTGTTGGCGGCCTCAACCGCCTGCTGGTTTGGGCCGTAAGTAGACGACTTATGAAAAGCCACATTGTATTTCTCCAACAAGTCGATCACCTCCTTTTGAAGTGGGAACCATTGTGCAAACGATTTCATTTGGGACCCCATAGCGACAGAGATAATGTTGTTTCGATAAATTTTGCTACATGCGAAGCTTTCAACATCACAGAAGATTGGGCCTCAACCCACTTTGTGAAATAATCTATCGCTACTAAGATGAACTCATGCCCATTCGACCCTTTGGCGTAAATCCGATTACATCAATTCCCTGCAGTAAAACGGCCATGGCGAAGTCATGTTGTACAGCTTTGACGGCGGGACGTTCATGCGATTTGCATGAATTTGACACTTGTGACATCGCCGGACGAAGCCAATACAATCCTCCTCCATGGTGGACCAGTAATAACCTTGTCTAAGGATCTTCCGTGCCAACATTACCCCATTCATGTGTGCACCACATTCACCCCCGTGGATGGCTTCCATCAGACGCCTCGACTCTTCAGCATCAACGCACAGCTTGTGCATTCCCAGATGACCTCGTTTATACAGTTTACCCCCACAGATGATGAACTGAACTGCCATTCTTCTAATTGCCCTCTTGTCTTTGGCATTTACCCCTGGCGGGTATGCTTCTTTCTCCAAGAAGTTCCAGATGTCGTAATACCAGGGGTGTTCGTCCTGAACTTCATCTATGGCAGCAATCGACTCATAGGCAGGTGCAAATTTCTGGTCGATGGTAACTGGACGCATTCGGACTCCACACGGAATGTCTATCATAGATGATAGAGTTGCTAATGAATCTGCGAACCTGTTGTTCTCTCTTAGTAGATGAGTAAAACTTAGCTTCTCAAACCGAGGAATCAGCAAATCCAAGGTTTGGTGATACATCATCATCTTTTCCTCTTTTACTTTCCAGTCTCCTTTAGCTTGAGACACAACAAGGTTCGAATCCCCAATGACGCCCAAATTGCCTTGCCCCTAGTTCCAGGGCTGCTTCTAGACCAGCGATACACGCCTCGTATTCTGCTTCATTGTTCGAGACTTTGAACCGGAGTTTGAAGGCTAGAGGGATACGGGAATCATCGGGTGCTATTAGCAACACTCCTATCCCATACCCATGTTGATTTGATGCTCCGTCAAAGTACATTGTCCAAGTTTCTTCGTCGATATGCAGAATTGATTCATCCGGGAACAAATATTCAACTGCTTCATCCCCCTCAACCGGGTGGTCGGCAAGGAATTCTGCCACTGCTCTTCCTTTCACTGACTTGCGTGTCACATATGTGAGATCAAATTCGGAGAGCAAAAGCAACCAACGAGCTAGCCTACCCGTAAGCGCTGGTTTCTCGAAGAGATATTTGATAGGATCAAGTCGTGAAACCAACATTACAGAGTGAGCTAACAGGTAGTGCCGCAGCTTCCTGGTAGCCCATACCAGAGCTAAGCAAGCCTTTTCCAGCGGTGTATATCGGGTCTCATACTCCAGCATCTTCTTGCTGAGATAGTAGATGGCTCTTTCTGCCTTATCTTCTGATTCTTGTGCAAGCATGCAACCCATTGTAGTTTCAGTTACTGACAGATACAAAATCAACGGTTTCCCGGGCTCTGGTGGCGATAAAACGGGTGGGTTCTGTAGATGTTCTTTAATCTTTTCAAATGCAGCTTGACATCGGCCGTCCCATTGAAACTTTTTTCCTTTCTTGAGGAGGCCAAAAAGTGGTTCACAAGTCAAGGTTAATTTTGAAATAAATCGTCTTATGAATTGCACTTTACCCAGAAAGCCTCGCACCTCCTTTTCAGTCCTTGGTGGTGGCATTTCTAAGATGGCCTTGATCTTGGAAGGGTCGACCTCGATGCCCCTTTGTGTAATCAGAAACCCTAGCATTTTTCCCGCTGTAACACCAAAAGTACATTTCTGAGGGTTTAGCCGCAACCGGAATTCCCTGATCCTTTGAAAAAAACTTGTGCAAGGCGGTGTAGTGGCCCTCTCTTTCCTTGGACTTGACAATCATGTCGTCCACATACACCTCAACCTCTTTATGGATCATATCATGTAGTATTGTGGTCGCGGCCCGTTGATAAGTAGCTCTAGCGTTCTTCAACCCAAACGGCATTACCGCAGAGAAAGATGTTCTACGGGTGGTGCATGCGATCTTTTCTCGCCTTTCCGCGCCATCACTATCTGGTTGTATCCTGAGAAGCCATCCATGAATGAGAGCAATGCATGCCCTGTTGTGAAATCTACCAACTCATCGATGTGCGGTAAGAGAAAGTCGTCCTTCGGACTAGCTTTGTTCAAATCCTTGAAGTCTACACACACCCGGATCCTGCCATCTTTCTTTGGCACCGGAACAATGTTGGCCAACCAAGTCGGATATTCAGATACCAGCAGGAAACCTACGTCAATTTGCTTGGTGACCTCTTCCTTAATCTTGAGAGCCCAATCTGGGCGGATTCTTGAAGTTTCGCTGATGTGCCTCGGGGTCAAGGGGGATCCGATGCTGTACAATCTCAGGATCGATTCCAGGCATGTCTTCGTAGGACCACGCGAAAACATCTTTGAAATCTTTTAATAAAGCGACTAAGCGCTCGCGTTCCTCCGAAGACAACGTGGACCCAATCTGGACCAGCCGCGGGTCCTCCTCAGTACCAATGCTCACGGTAATGATTTCATCCATTAATGGTTTAACAAATCTCTCTTGCTTTTGTTCAATTAAACGTTGTAAAACCGGAGGAACTTCGTCCTCGTCGTTTTGATCAAAATTTTGAAAGTCTGAATTGATGCAATAAATTAGGGGCACAGAAAAGTACTCGGAAACCACAGATAGTTCATTCTCATTAGGTACATCCAAATCATCCAATTCATCGGTTACAACAGACTCAAATGAAAAGGAAAAAGACGACCTGGACAGGACTGTGGCATCCGGGTTGACATCCCCAGGAGTACCAGACTCGGCCGATCAGTGGAATCTGATTCCGACTCACAGGACTCGGTGGAATCAGATTCCGGCTCACTACCTGACCCGGTGCTGCTGGAAAAAAATCCCTCCTCATACTGCCAAGTGAGAGAGGGTGCGATTGATGCATCCAAAATAGCTGCTGGTCGGCTCGCAGCCGTTTCATCCCCAATCATGGAAACCACGAAGTTATCCCCCAAGCACTCTTGGTTGATCGGAGGATCAGAGAGGAGACATGCCAGTGCTACCCCCATTTCCAATTCTGTGCCCTCAGGATCCACTGCCTTATTCTGCTCAACCTCGCTTTCGGGTCTGGTTCGCGCTCGTGGCAACATCATCCCCGGATAGTTGCAGTGTCGAAGAAGATTTCAAAACTGCACGCGCTTCTTCTCCGCGTTTAGCCATGGCTCTGGGAAGCCACAAAATGGAAAGTCCTCCCCCTCCCGGACGAAGCGTCCGTTCAGGGTACCCTGGATGGTCCTGTGCATTAAATCAAAAGGCTTCCCAACCTGCTTCGCTCGCTCGCCGCCATTTCTTTCCTTTCTCATCCAAATTCCTCTTTGGTGGGTAGATAACCCAGTCCAAAGGTATGCGGGTTGTGTGGCACTTCGGCCAATGCTGCGACTCCTTTCCTGCCGCTTCTTCCTAATCCCATCCCGGGAATATGTTCTAGCTTGTTCATGAGGTAGACGGATTGAGCGCTGACGTACACACCTTCATTCACAGCCATTATATTCTGCACTACCCGGGCCTCCGCCAAAGTGAACCCCGACAAAAACACATCCTCCGTGCCGTGCTCGATTTCCAAAACTGGCGTAGACACTTCCGGCGGCGGATGGATGGATGAATTTCCGAAAACAAGTGCAACCCCCTTCCCGTGAGGGTATTTCAACATCTGATGCAGAGTGGAAGAGACTGCTTTCACTTGGTGCAACCACGGCCGCCCCAAGAGTAAGTTGAAGGTTGCGGGAACGTCCAAGACATGAAATTCAATGTTGTGTTGTCCTGGACCAACCTGGGTCTGAACCTTGACAGTCCCCATCACTTCCCTACTGGTATTATCATAAGCTCTGATTACTTGAGTGGTTGGTATGAAGTTTGCGGTTTTAACCCGATTGCATATGCCGTTCTGACTGGGCAGACATTGATAGCAGACCCGGTATCAACAAGTACCACCGGTATCCACTTGTCTCTACACTCCACGGAGATGTAGAGGGGTTTATTATGATTCACGCCCTCAGGTGGCAATTCCTTGTCCGAAAAGGTTAATGCTGGGGACCCTCCTCTCGGAAAAACCAGCCCAACCAGCTGCTCTGGCGTAGTTTCGATGGAGAGTTTGGCCTTGTCCATAGCAGATAGGACAGCCTGTCTGTGCACCCTTGAAGCCATAAGCAGTCCCCAGATGGAGATGTCTGCCAGATTTTCTTAACTGCTGCTTGACGCCTTCTTCTTCAATCTGCTTCTCTCTCGTTTTCTCGCTCTCTATCTTTCCCAGATGCTTCAGGTTGGTCAAGGTGTGGCGGCTTGAAATACCGCCCGCTCCTGGTCATGTGGTCTACCTCATCGAGGTACCAAGTATCATCTGGTTGGACACCTGCCCAATCTTCGTCTGTGTGGGCAAGACATAAGTCATCGTCTTCCCACCACATCCCGCTAGCATTCAACAGACACCTATCTGGTTCTGGCAAGTTTGTACTCTCGGTACTTTCATCCCATATGCTCACAGCATGTCCTGCTCTTGTGCTCGCAGCACTTCCAACCTCTTCAGGGTTCTTGGCTTTCCGGATTCTCTCAGAATCCCATCTCTTCTCTTGCTCCTCCTGTTTCAGTAGGGTTTGTTGTTCGGTTTTCACAATATCTTGATCCCGAGCGAAATTCTTTGCACCAGCGCTCTCCGGCGGTTCATTCTAACTCTCGGCCCTTCCGGCCATCATTGATACCTCTGCCCCTACCGGGCCTTGCTCTGGCTGAATTTCCACAACATCTGGCTGGTCATCTAACCACCCGGTGATTTCTGCTGACTCCTCATATTCAAACCAATTGATTGTTGCATCCCCTGCTTCTTGGTCGTTGAAGAACTGGAGGTTAGCAAAATCTTCTTCCACCGTTGTCAGACCATCTGCCCCTTGTTCTAGTCCGTCCCCCTGAATCATACACAATTCAGCTTTTTCTGGCAGCCTCACACTCAGCTCCGACTGGCTCACTGATAGGATATATCCGCTTGGATCATAAGCTCTTCCAACACAATTCCCGGACTGTCCCATCCCAGACTCATCAATTCTGCTCTCTTTTGAAACCTGCCCCGTTTCATCTTCGGAGGTCACCACCTCTGGCTCAAATTGGGTTGTGAAGGTGTCCAACATGCACAAGTCGATGCAATCAGGAAGGATCACCTCCGGCTTGGGTAGGTGAGAGGGAGTAATATAGATACTAGGATCGTAGGAAACGACCCCAGTTTGGATGAAGTTGACTCTTTTGGGTGGTGGATCTTGGTTATGTGCGGGGAGTAGGTTAGTTGTGACGTTGGGTCTTTCGGGAGGTATGATGATATTCTTGTCAACGAGGTCTTGAATCTCGTGACGCAGCCGGAAACATTGATCTGTGTCATGGCCATGCTGCTGGTGGTACGCACGATGCTTGGCCGCCAGGGAAGGGGAGTGGATTTGGCAGTGGCCTCGGTTCGGGCGCCGATGCTTCTTCTGATTAACACCCCAGAGCCTTGGACAGGGGCATATATAGTGGAGTGAAGGTTCTTTGGCCTCGGATTGGTACCTCGGCCTTGGTTCTCGCCTCCCAGAGGTATCGAAAGGGTGTGGCCGCTGCGGGCCTTGGTTGGGAAGGGGGAGTGGTGGTGACCATACCGACCTCTGAAGTTCTCGTGTTGGCAGCGCCACTCGGGCCTGCGTTGTTATTGCGGTTGAATGTCCTTCGGGGCTGTTCTCGGTCCTGGTCGATCAGGCCTTGCTTCATCGCATCCTCGATTTGCACCCCCATATCGTGTAGATCTGCGAAGGTGGGGAAAGGAACTACAATCATCTTCTGCATTAACTTTGGTTGGAGATTGCGCACAATCATCCGAATTTGATCTTTATCTGTTGGCCTCAAAGTCATCATTGATGCCTTTGCTCTCCACCGAGTTACAAAATCAGAGAAAGTCTCTTTTTGCTCCTGCCTCGTTGTTTCGAGATCACGTGTTGTAATCTCGATCTGCGTATTATATGAGTATTGTGCAACGAAGGCCTCAGCCAGCTCATCCCAGTTCCTCTTGACATCATTATCCAACTTTGCATACCAATTGGCGGCCACTCCTGACAGGGTTCGGCCAAAGAGCGAAAGTTTCTGTAGTCTGGTTAGGCCCATTGGCCTCAAGATGTCTGAAAATAGCTGGAGATGGACCATAGGGTCCCCAGACCCATCAAAACGGTCGATCTGGGGCATCTTAAATCTGTCCGGCAATGTAACGGCCACGTCAGTGTAGCCATCTTCAATGTCTGGGATGGCCTTCACCCCCTGCGATTTCTTAAAAAGCTTTTCCAGCTTACTCAGCTTCAGAGCTGTCTGATCTACCTCGAACTCAAATGGAGAGTCCGGGTGGTTGGGTGTAAGATTCTTGGACGATTCTGGCGAAGTGGGGCGCCGACCTCGTTGGAAGACTGTGTCTTCTTGAGTGTTCCGGACATCAGGTAAGGTATTCTGGGTGTTTGGGAGGATATTCTGAGGATTCGGTAGGTATTCGACGATGAGATAACTGCTCAGTAGTAGAGCCGGTAGTAGAGGAGGTCGATGTGAAGCGAATCGCGTTCTCGTTGTTGTAGCTTTGGTGATCGGTTAAACGCTTGCTGGGCCATGACCGCTGCTTGTTGTTTGGAAAATTCCGCTTGGCGGATAGCATCATCTTGCATCTGTTTCATGCTGTCGTGCATCTGGCGCATCATCGCCTCCATCCCTGATGTGTTCTGCTATTCCATCTGAAGGGCCGGTAAATGTACCTCTACAGCAGACACAGAAATTTTAACCTGATTGTTCACTGTCAAAGCAGCCCTCTGTCCCGGTAATCCCTGTTCCGACATGCTGCGCCTTCTCGGCCTTCTTCTGATAACTGGGGGTAGAGAGTGGAACACTGGATGTCCGTCAACGAGATCCTCGGATCGGTTAAGTCGGCGACCTCGTGTCCAAAGTGCTTGGGGGGTGTCTAGTGGTTTGGAAGCAATCGTGCTAAAAATTGCCCTAGCAAAAAGATAGTAAAGCGAAAAGGAAATAAATAACCAGAAAAAAAGACATAATTTTAAATTAAATACACACAACACACACGATCGGGCATACAACACGCAGTTGATAAAATTTGAAAATACATGTCCTCAATCATCGTCATCGCCCTCAGACATCCTTTTCCCCAAAACTGAATCGGATATCCTCAGACAACTGATTCTCAGATACCGACTGATGCCCGCAGGCCTGATGCCCAAACTCAACTGATACATGCATTCCCTGTAGAGGCACACTCTAACAAGCACATAGCAGATAAGTGAGAGCTGAAAACACCCCTATGTTGGGGAGGGTTTCCCTGTCCTATTTTGTCAGGAACTAGGGTTTCACTACGCACGCAGCGGTTTCAAACAACCTATAAACGGGTAAGCAACCTGTCCTAGTTTGGAATGGTCACTATGGATCCGAATATGCACTAGGTCGAATGGTCAAAAGGGTGCCGGTAAAACCGGGGTTTGTGTTCCCATCTTTGTCGAGCCAGAGCCGATCGGCCTTACGGACATGACTTGACAAGACAAGCCTCCCAAATCGTCGTGAATGGCATATAGCAAACACGGTGTCCTAGGCGCACCAATGCAAATGCAATGCAAAAAACAAACAAGTGTAGTCAAAACCAGATATCATGAGTTCGAGTCAAGTTCTCTAAATCCCAGTGATGCCAGAACTGAAGCGTCCCGAACGCATCCGGGAAGAGTGCGAGTCCCCGTTACGTTCGATATTGGGTCACTCTGCTTTGAAGGACTCAAATGTCACGGTTCTTAATCTTGAACCGAAGAGTCCAAATTCGCAAATCGTCGTTTGAAACAGATTTTTTGAAAGAAGTGCCAAACATGGATCGCCGCCAGATCTGAGTCGCCACCTAAATATTTTAAGATGGGAAATTTAGGAAACCGACTCGGTGCCAAAGGCCACGTGTCCGTCATCACCAAAGTTGCCTCGGCTCGGGAACTTGGGTACGGTTGGGAAGGTCGCCGTGAGCACCCCCTTCGCGATCGAAGGCAAGCCTCTACTAACCACGATATCTGATTTTGAAAACATTGTGAGTTCTTATTCCGGTTATTAGCCTAGGTTACTATGTGATGCGCACAGCATACAAATATAGACTGAATCGCCTGAATGGGAACAAGACACTTCATGTTTGTTTGTTTGAAAATGGTTTGATGGTGCTACCCGCAGGTAGGCTAAGACATGGATTTGCCATCCTCGGGTGGGCTTAGAAAAACATGATTTTGCCACTATCTAGTGGGCTTAAAACAAACATTTGATGAATTGTCCCAATTCGGATAACTCAACCTCCACCCACGGGCATCCAAGGCAGTTATATCACATAAGCACATAGCCTCATGGTAAGCATGCTATCATGGCAGCACTCACACGCATGTAAGGATGCTAAAACATAAAACTCACCGAGTACTCCAAGCCAAAACAGAAGCTCGTTAGAAATCATGCATGATCCTAAATATACTGTAATGCCTAATGCGACACATGCAAAGATGCAAACTATAGCAGGCTCGGCTGTCCTAAACATGGCATATGGAATGCTACAACTAACGCGTATTCAATTTGGAATTTGAAATACAAATGCAGTTTGTATGATGCGCCGAGCCCGGTGCGTGCAAAACAGATGAATGATGCAAACATGCTGTCATACTGTATGCTAATTGAAATATGTCCTATATCTAACCATCATAAGCGGGTAAATAAAAGGGAGAAAGACGTGGGGTTGGAAGACATACATCGCACTCACCCACACTTATTACAATTATGCCCTCGCGCAGAGGGTCCGAATAAATAATACAGTCCGAAATAAAAGAATAATACAGTCTGAAATAAATATACAGATTCCTAATTAATTAACAAATTAAAGAAGAAAAATGTAAACTGGCACACAACCCAGGGGGCTGCCTCGATTCTGATGAATGATGCATGTTGGGCTGTCTTGGCGCTAAAATCCACGACGATGCCCCAATTAGCCTCTGTTTGCAATATTTCTCGAAATGCGTGCCAAGTCCCGGAAAGTTACTGATTCTTCATTTTGCTGCAACAGAGAGCAGGAAAGGGGCATAGCAATGTATTTCACAAATATATGCATGCCTCGATCCTCGTGCCACCAATCACGCATCTCGATGCATGATGGCCGAGGAGTCGGATTGCACAACTCAATATAGGATGAATGCAAATGAATGCTACAACAAAACCTAACTCCATCATGGGTAATCCGGAGTATCGGTGACTTGGGAATTGAGACCCGTTCTGTCACTCAGAGTACGGAACGTGCCTCGTTTCCCGTGCCCGGGCTAACTCCTATCCCGAACACGATGCAATATGCATGGTATGCATGAAATGCAGTTAATATGCAATCCTAACACACACAATGCTATGGAAATGAAATGCCTCGAAATACGTGCACGCGGGCACGCAAACCGAGGCGATGATCCTAAGGCATGTAATGGCATACGCAATGCAAATGGACTTACACTAACATGAGTAGGCCTCGGCCACACTCACATAAGAGGCCGTCGGATAAAAAAGAAGTGCCTTAAAATTCGTGCACACGGGCACGTAAATCGAGACAATGGCATACGCAATGCAAAAAAGGACTTATACTATCATAAGTGAGCCTCAGCCACACTCACATAAGAAGCCGAGAGATGAAAATGAAGTGCCTCGAAATGCGTGCCCGTGGGCATGCAAACCGAGGCAATGGCCCTAAGGCATGAAATGGCATGCAAATGAGACGTGGCATATGGCATATGGAAAATGAAAATTTCAGCAGCCAAAATGATGCAAAAACAGCCCCCGAATTGTAGCAAAATTACACCCGATGCCCGAAATGCTATGCTAAGTACCCGAAATGACTTGCAGCTATGCCAAACATGCATAATATGGACATGAAGTATAAAGACAGATGCTAGGAAGTCCCTAAAATAGCATTTTTCCAGTGCAAAGCAAGGTCAAACAACAATCACAAGTATGGAAAAAATAGCGTGCAAAAATGGGGGAAAAAAAGGGAACAATGAAGCAAAGGGTATACGCAATGCTCGAACTGAAAAATACAGTTCTACAACACTGAAGAGGGACCAAAAATATGCACATTTACAGCTTATGACAACCCCCAAAACAGTATGTAGATATGCTCAACATAGCATGCAAGATATGAGCCAAGAATTCAACAAACATCCTAAGATCCTTAACAAAACATGAAGAGAAGGCCAAAATATGGATATTTTCAGTACTGATGATGGCCGAAAACAGAGGCTAAATAGGCCTAAAAAGCATGCAAAAATGGGGGCCAAAGAGGGATATAAAGACAAGCACAACATGGAGACCCCCAACAAGGTTTGTCCCTTCTACAATGTTGTAGAGAGACACGAAATAAGCTCAATCACAGTTTAAGGCATGCTCCAAAACAAATCACATGCAGGTCAAACAAATCATGCAAGTTTACGGTAAATATGAGGGATTATGAAGCAAGTACATGATAGAGAGGCCAAACAGGGTTGAGCCCTTCTTCAATGTTGAAGAGGGGCTCAAAAAAGGCCCACTCACAGTTTATATCATTCTCGAAAACAGATCACTCACAAGCTAGATGAAGCATGCAAAAACAAGGGTAAAACATGGATTCAAACAAAGTGGCATATGGAGCATGAAAACAAGGTTGAGCCCTTCTTAAATGTTGAAGAGGGGCTCAAAATAGGCCCAATATCAGTTCATGAGATGCTCCAAATCAGATCACACATAGGCCAAATATTCAATGCAAAATAATGGCATATAAGAGGATATTGAAGGAAGTGTAAGATAGAGGGCTCAAACAGGGTTGAGCCCTTAAACAAACATCAAGAATAGCTCAAAAGAGGACCACTTTCAGTATTGGTCGGAGCTCAAAACAGTGAGAAAGTAGGGTTAAGAAAAGAGACAAGAAAATGGTGTAAAATAGAGGGATTGAGACTTACCCTTGAAGACCTTTCTTTCCTTGTTTCTTGACTTGAGAAATGTTGTTTCTAAGCCTCTAAGAACCTCTTCTTGTTGCTGGAAATGGAGTGGTGATGGTAGTGCTTGATGATGATGAACAAAAGGCACCAAAACTTATATGGACAAAAGGAGGGGTGTAAAGGTGGAGGGAAATGCACCCAAGTGTTTCCCTCCAAAATATCCGGATCTGAGTCATATCTGGGAAACTTGACTATCTGTTGTAAAGTGTGCCTTGAGAGGATCGCAGGCTAGCCACCTTTATTGGAGGTGGTAGGCCCTAACCCAGTCGGCTAGGGGCAAAAATGGAAAGTGAAAATTACTAGCTGAGCTCTATACATTGGTGTCCTCCCATGTCTCCTTTTCAAGGCCTTGTGGTTGGAATTTGGCAATTCTGAACAAGGAGGAACAACAATCCAACCCTAGGAGAGGCTCAAAAATGAAAAGAATAATTACTGGCCGAGCACTACTTTTTAGGGTCCTCCCATGTGTGTACAACACGAATATGTGGTTTCGGCTCGAAGAAAATGGCCCTAGGGTGTTCAACATTAGCCCGGAAGTGAGAAAAAGCAGACTGAGGGCGCCTGAAGAGCATAAGCAGTTCTTGAGACAATTGCTAGGATCCCGCCCTCCAGTGACCTTCCTTATGATAAAACAGAGGTACCTGCCAAAAATGAACAAAAACCGATGCAAAACGAATGCTCGGGGGCCAAACCGCGAGGTTCGGGGCCCGAAAACCGACCGTTAAGCACCGAAAGTGGTGTTTGGCCACGAAGTGGGTATCTAAGACCCCAGTGTTCCTCGTTATGACAAAACAGAGGTAACTGCCAAAAACCGGAGGAATCGGAGATGGATGGGTGGTCCCGAACCGAGGCACACGGCCTGACGGCTCTGAAAGTCGAGAACCGGGCTCTGAAATGGGCAAAATGGCCTACGGCCACGAAATGTAGCCCACGGCCACTGGGAGATAGTCTACGCGACCTCTCCCTCCCCTCAGGAAGGAAAATTGAGAAAACCGAGTCTGGTTCGCAAACCGAGACAAAGCATAGAAAAGAGTTCGGAAGTCCGGAGGCAGGGCGCACGGCCGCGACTCTGAGACTTCTGAATGAGCACAATATGCAACATCACCGAGCGCTCAATCGGTGACGTCTGAGTCTTAAGGTCGGTCAAAAATGGGGTGTCTACAGTGGGCTCTTACCCTTGCCCTCTTTAACAGTTCGAGGAAGAGGGTATAAATGGGCATCTTCATCTGGGGCAAACTCCCAATTTCCAGAGGCAATAAGGTAGTCGTCTCCAGCCCCCTTGTTGGAGTCTGGGAGGTCGGCTATAATTTTGAATTCGGTGGACCTCGGCTTGAGGTAATAAACAAAGCCTTTTTCTTTTAAGTCCAGGGCGCACATGGTATAACAAAATTGGATATCGGCAAGGGTAATCCTAACATTCTCCTGCCTAGCCAGGACTATGATACCATTAATCACTCTATAGAAGTTGATGGTAAGTTGCATGGGGTTCAATTTGTAATAGTGAAGAACTTCGCGGAAGAGGGGATCGAGTGGAAGCCGGAGTCCACATTCAACAAAAGCTACACTAGGGAAAGGCATCGTATGGTCTGTAGGCATGATGGAATCGTCATCCCCAGCTAGCCTAAGGTAAACATCATCCGGAATGGAGAACTCTTGCCTAAAGTATTCAAGCTTGGTTGGGGTATTTACCCTACGTCTCAACATACCCATGACTTCGGTATGAATGTACTTAACTACACAAAGAGGGTACTTTTCAAGGGTTATTGGGACCTCGGCTTAAACCTAGGTATATATTGGTAAGGAGTATTTCAGTTTTTCCTACGAGTTGAAGGTCCTACAGACAAATCCCAAACCTAAATCTACGAAGAACGAGTATGGAGGGCAGAAATCTGGAAAACAAAAAAGCAAGAGCGAAGTTTCAGAATCAAGAACAGAGGAAGGGCTATCAAAAGCATAAAGAATACATGGAGTATACGGTCAAGAACAGTGACAAGAGTGTAAGAAAGTGGTGAACAGTGTATGGGCAGAAATCAAATTCACTTGAATACTTTCAGATATATGACTCACAAGATTTGAAAGAAAAATGGGAGCAAATAATATCAACAGAAATGAAAGCGAAGGGAACAGTGGCTTACCAGAGAAATAGAGCTGGAATGAGTTTCGCCGAAGTCAGACGGCAGTTACAGATGTGACGAAATGATGATAGCTTCACGAGAGAGGAGAAGGAAAGACAGTTGCAGAGCTTGGAGCTTGAAGCAATGGCGGTTTCGAAGAAGAAAGTTTAGAGAGAGAGAAAGCAAGGAAATCAAATGCAAAAGTGAAGAGCCAAAAGAGAGAGGCAAAAGTTTTGTCAAAATTTGAAACGGCGGCAAAACAGAAGCATTTAGTGCGCCTGGGGTAACGCGGACGTCAGACGGCGCAGACAGATGAAAGACGGCTTGCGAGCGCGTCACAGGCACGAGCCAATGGAAATGAAACACGTAGGTGAACTGATTAAAAAGTGACGCATGACAGCTCATACGCGTGAAAGAGTTCACTGGAATTCTTGTTCTCCGAAGAGATCATGTCGGGCTAAAAGTAAATGATCTCAGCTGGGAAGTTCTTGAGCCGATGTTCAACAAGAGTACCAATGTAGGTTCCATCACCTCAGAATGCCGAGGTAATAGAACCTAGGGGGCAGTTGTGGGGACATATTTTCTGAGTACCAACACGTGGCCGAGGTGACACCGAAGTGTCAGCCGAGATGTCACGTGTCCTGGTCTAGATACCAGGATGATCTCAGCTAGGCCGAGGTTATCTGCGAGAATACAGGAATCCGGGATAAACGGATAAGGGACAGGAGTCCTAGAATGAAGAAAGACTACAAGATGGATACAGGTAATACTCTCAGGGAGTCTATCCTTATCTCTTGAAGAGTCCAAGGTAAATTCGGAATTAGAGTCCATGGAAGTGAGACTTCTAGTGGGACTAGGATGGAGTAAAACTATAAAAAAAGGGCACCCCCGGTGGGTCTAAGGTACGCAATTTTAAGCCTTGAGCAGTAATTTAAGCACTTGAATTATCTTTAAGAGAGACTGACTTGTTCGTCGGAGTGCCCCCGGGTGGAAGAACCACCGCCGGAGCCTTTTCTTTCTGTACAGGATAACAGGGTGCCATCTGTTCTGCATGTGTTCTACAGCTGAATTACTAAGGAGGGCAGTGTGATCGGAAAATCACTCACACAGAATGAATAAATAATTCAAGTTTTGACAAAATTGTTGAGTTTTAGCAAAATTGATTTCTAAAGGGGCATGTATTGGTATTTTCCAAAGTATTTTCATGTTTTCAAGCAAGCCATGCTTGACTCCAAGTCTTGAAACAAAGTTTGGAAGCTCAACTCCAGTTTTGAAATCCAGAAATTTACATACCGCTCGAGCAACCAATTGGTGGCTCGAGCGAACCCATCTTTCGTTTATTAGGCACTTGAGCGACTAAATGTTGCCTCGAGCATACTTTTGACCCATCCAATATTTTTGTAGACAACATGGTCCGCTCGAGCGATCAAGTAGTGGCTCGAGCGATCAGGCTATTTTCAGCATATTTTGAAAAATCACACCTTGTTTATATTTTCATCTCATCTCCTCCCAAAGCATTCTAGACATGATTTATGGCTCATTGAAGATTAATAAGCTAACAATCAACATAAATTAGTTGGATAAAGAATAAGTCATTGATTTAGTAGTAATTGATTGAGAAGCCAAGTAAGAAATCGGTCTACTTGAAAAAGAAGAATTTAGTAATGAAAGACTATGTGAAATAAGAACCTAATTCATTTGAATAAAGAAAGAGTAAGCGTGGTGGAATTTCGGATTACTTAGATGTGTCTTCACCTATGAGAGGGTCCATGACTTGTGTATATATGTATCTTGCTTGTGAACTTGTTGTTGGGGATATGCATTTACATGTTGATTTGTTGGCTCTAAATATTGATCATTTTGATGTAATTCTAAGAATGGATTGGTTATCAATATCATGCTACTATTGACTGTGTAAGTAAACAAGTTATTTTCCGCTCACCTGACTTACCCGAATTTACGTTTAACGGAGTTAGTGTTGTACTTCCCCCATATTTGATTTCATCTATGAAGGTGTGTAAACTAATGAGAAAAGGATGTAGGGGATATTTTTGTTGTGTTTTGACTGTCCCTACTACTACTAAAGCTATTGTGGATAGTATTCCTATAGTCAGATAATTCCCAGATGTTTTTCTAAAAGAGTTGCCAGGGGAATTGATTGATAGGGAAATTGAGTTCGCCACTAAGATAATACTGGGTGCACAACAATTCACAAAATAAGAAGGAGAATACAGGGTCGACAACTAGCTCCAGTTAGGGACGTAATTCTATATTGCCATGCCCAAAATGTGGAAGAAAACATAAGTGGGTGTGTAACAAAATTTTCGAGGCTTTTTTTTGGTGTGGCAAAACGGGTCACTTGGTTAAAGACTGTCCTCTCTTATCCCAAGGCTTCCAAGGCACAAATAGACCATTGGCAAGTTCAAATCCTAAAGCTACTACAGGAACTATTGGCAGAATCGTTGAGACAATAACAAAGACAACCATTTCCACCTCCTCCTCCGCCACCAGTCCTAGTTAAGCCACACAATAATGATGACATTATCGCTTTGACACAGAAATTTAATAAAATGAAGCCGCCAACCTTTCAAGGAGGTCTCGACCCTATGAAAGCTGAAGCTCGTAACATGGAAACATGAAATACATTATGCATAAGCTCCATACTAGGAGGAAGAGCCACTTGGTAGGCTATCGGATTAATCTTTTCAATAATCTCATATGGCCCAATGTATCGAGGTGCTAACTTGCCCTTGGCTCCAAAACGAGTCTGCCCTTTCATCCATGTCACTTTTATGAAAGCATGATTGCCCACTTCATATTCTCTATCCGGTTTACGAACATCCGCATAGCTTTTCTATCGGCTTTGTGCCGTGTTTAATCGTTGATGAATTAGCTTGACTTTTTCCATTGTTTCTTGCATGAGTTCAGGCCCAAGTAATGATCCATCTCTAACTTCTGCCCAACAAATCGGTGACCAAAATTTTCTTCCATATAAAGCCTCAAAAGGTGCCATGCCAATGCTTGAATGGAAACTATTGTTGTAAGCAAATTCAGCCAAAGGCAAATGTGTTTCTTAATTTCCTTGAAAATCCAAGGCACACATGTGCAACATGTTTTCCAAAGTTTGGATTGTTCTTTCCGACTGCCCATCGGTTTGTGGATGATATGCACTGCTCAACCTCAATTCAGTTCCCAATGCCTTTTGCAAGCTTTGCCAAAATCTTGAAGTAAATTTTGGGTGTCGATTGGAAACAATGGATACTGGCACTCCATGCAATCTCACAATTTCATTAATATAAATTGTAGCCAATTTATCCACATTATAAAATGTTTTCACAGGTAAAAAGCGAGCAGACTTTGTTAAACAATCAACAATAACCCAAATCAAGTCTATACCTCTATTGGAACGAGGTAATCCAACAATGAAATCCATGGTGATATGCTCTCATTTCCACTCCGGCATTGGTAAGGGTCGGAGCAATCCCGTGGGTCATTGGTGCTCGGCTTTGACCTGTTGGCATTGTAAGCATTTGAACACAAATTCAGCAATATCTTTCGTCATTCTCGACCACCAAAAATTTAGCTTCAAGTCTTGATACAACAACCTCCTTGATTAATCTTAAACCATAAGTTTAAATTTAAATATTTGGAATAGGCAATTAGAGCCTGATTCACAGTGGCATGGATAACTTTAGTGTGCTTTGTAGTAGTATGACTTGAGAGGGAAATTAATTAAGTGACTTTGAGTCATAAATCTAAACTTAGGATTAATGAGCTTCTTTAGCCCAAGTTAACAACTAAGAGGAGGAATTATAGAGTTAGATATTTTGTAGAGAAACTTGAGAGAGTTCTAGAGCTTAAGGAAGAGAAAGTGAGAGAACTCTAGGGTTCAAGGAGAAGAAGGGGGAATTGAGCAATCTACACCAAATCACCCATCTAAGACCAGACATCGTGTCCTAGCCACGTGTTACACGGAGCCAACTATGAGTAACAATGTTGTAAATATATGTTCTGTTATATTTCTTTTCTACTTGATAAGTTATTTTGTTTCTGATGTGATACTTGTTGCTGAATGGATGATTGTAATATTTACTTAACTGTATTCGTGACATCCTAAGTTCACATGACCCTTACCCAGGGGTAACAATACCGTGGTCAATGTTCACGTGGCCTTACCCCGGGGGTAATAATACCGTGGTTTATGTTCATGTGGCCCTTGCCCAAGGGTAACAATACTGATGCATATGTTCACATGGCCCTCTCCTAGGGGTAACAATACCATGGCTAGTCGTCGATACTGACTATGGTCTTAATGACCACTTCATCTGCACATGGGTCTTTATGACCAATCGAATGTATAGCTAATGGAAGCAACACGTGTGACTGCTATGAATATATTACATGTATGTAGTAATTGTGTGAACCTTGTTTTGTGAAAAGATTCTATAGACACTCCATTTCTTACCGCCCTTAAGACTTGGGCACCACTGATGGTTTACTTGGTAATGAAAGTTGTGCAGTGTAAAGGTTCGATTTTTTCGGCAAGGAGAGAGTCAAATCCCAACCTTACACCCATTTTTGGACCAAAACTATTTTGACCAATGATTTTGAGACCTAAAACCCTCTCTTTCAAAATATTTTTGAAACAAAGTTCCTACAATGTTTCGAGGCTCGCATTTCATTAAATGTTGTGCTTTTCGATAAACCGAGCAAGGACAAAGTGGAAATGTATGAAAGAGATGAAATCTTTTGAAAAATCTTTCAAAATACCTTATCTAGGGGTTTGGAGTTGAAGAAAAAAAGAGGAGAGGGAAGAAACCTAGTTTGGGAGAAGTTCGGCATGAATCCGGGAAGGATCGAAACTGAGTGGCTTCACTAAAAGGAGCATAACTTTTTGCACAGTTGGAATTTTAATGTGAGGCAGCCACCATTGGAAAGAAGACTTCTGGGACTTCAATTTGGACACAATAATAATCTGAAAAGGAGTTCATATGAAGGATATATGACCATTTTAAGTTTGACCTGCAGAGCAGATTTTTGCTATTGGTCAGAAAAGTAGCCAGTCGGCCAGTTGAGGTAGCTGACCAGCCACTTGAAGTAGTTGATTGGCCAGTTGTGTCCCAAACTCAGATTTTTTGTAGATATTTCTCCTCCAGCTGTTTTCACAATGTGCCAACTGTTCTAGCTCAGATATTTTCGACCAAGGCTCCTCTTTTTGTTATATATGGAGGTTATATCTCATATATTGAAAGGTTGGGAATTTTGGGAGCCTCTCTCTCTAGAAGATTTGTGAGAAAATTCTTCCCTCTCTCTAGAATTCTCTCTCTCTCTCTCTCTCTCTCTCTCTCTCTCCCCTCTTGTTTTAGGCTTGAAAGTGAGAATTCCCTACATATTTGCATACACTTCCTTAACCAAAGTTGATCATCTTTGGGATGAGTTAGCTTGGAACTTTGTTTGAGCTCCAAAAGGTGGTTTTAACTCAGAATTGGAGCTGTTGGAGCTGTTGTGCTTCAAAGGTAACCTCTTATCCCTTTTAAGCTCTTTGTGCACTATTGTTTTGCCATCTTTCTACACTATTTTTGGGATGGCATTGAACTACAAAAACCTTTACTTTTAAGTGTCAAAAATGATAGTTTGAGACCCTTTTGGAGTTAGGGGTGGTCCACCCTCTTTTGTAGCTTATTTGCTAAGCTTTGTGCCATCTTTCAAAGCTTTTGAAACCATCTCTTTTTGGCCCTTTAACCACTGAATTCCAGAGGAATTTTAGTAGTGGAAAGGTGGTTTTGAGGTCCAAAATGGGAGGGGGTGGTCCCCCATTCTCATGTCTTGTTTGCATGTGTTGATGGCCTACCAAATGAGCATGTATTTCTTCCTTTTTGAAGCTTAGTTCAAGCATGTTTTAGGCCTTATTTTGACCCGCTTTAACTCTATTTTTAGCTGGTTGGGTCACTTGTGGCTTGATTTTAGTACTTGTAGTGCAATCATGCTTGCTAGCTTGACATTCTTGATGTTTTAACCTATTATTCTAGCATGTGTTGGCTCCACTCCATCATGTTTTTGGCCTTGCTTTGAAGTGGTCTTGGTCCTTTGAAGCTTGCCTTGTATGGCCATAGTGTGAATGTCTTAACTAGCTTTGAGTTTTAGGGCCTCTAGCATGCTTTGCTTGTGATGTTTTCATGATATATCATCATTTAGCATGTAATTTCAAAGCATATTCCTTTTTCACCCTCTCACATATTCCGCTCTTTCATTGCTTTTGAGAGTTGTGCTTTATGCCTTGTTTGTGAGCCAATACATGAGCATGTTTTTCTTGCTTTTCATGCTACCATCTCAGCTCATTTCAGCCACTGTTTTGGCATGTTTTGCGTCTGTCTATAGCTAGTTTGGTCATTTAGGCTATGTATTGCATGCCTCTTGTGTAATGCTCTTTACTAGTTTTGATGTTTTTGGCCCCCAACATGTTATGCTTGTATTGCTTGCATGCTTTAAGGTCTTCAGCATGCCATTTCAGCATTGAATATCTGCCACCTCCCTCCATTCTTCACTTTTTAATTTGCTTTTGAAAGTGGTCTTGAGCCCCTTGTTGGCTTGAACATGAAATTGAGGCATTTATGCCTAATGGTTTTAATCCTCCCTTGAGGGTTTCTACTAACCAACAGCATGAGACCTTTTTCATGCTCAAGGCACTAGTGGCTTAGGCCATCTTTCCAATTAGAGGACTTTCACATTGGACTTAACCAACTAAATAATGGTTTGGTAATGCTAAAACGTGTAAACAAGAATGAGCCAAGTAAAACATGAACAAGATAAGCATATTTTGTTGCATTTCATGTGTTTGGATCAGACGTTAATCCAAACACAAGAAATGTGGGACGCTTCATACTCAAAGTGATGAAACGTGTCATGTTTCTTAGTCCCCATCCCCCTTGATCATGCATGATAGGGTGGAGGCCTTTTGAATCTGTTGTTCTCTGTTGCAGCAAAACCAGAAGCTTGGAATAGCAGGTGGCCGACCGGCCAGTTCAAGTAGCTGACCGGCCACTTTCACTAGCCGACCGGCCAGTTAAGGTGGCTGGCAGCCACTTTTTATGGCCGACCAGCCACCAATCCAATTTTGTGTAGAAATTATCCTGTTTTGGAGCAGAAACAGTTTGGAGGTTTGGTTCAATGTTCAAAAACCAAGGCAAGTGCAAACAGAGGTAATTGACGGCAAAGCAACAGATTTCTGGGATGACGCCAACCGAGCATGCACGTCTCCCTCGCCTGCGAGGCCATTTCATTGCTTATGATTAGTTTACGTAATTAATCATTCAATTCGTTTTGTCATATTCTAATTAGCTTAGCATAGCTATTCATTTCAATTCAGTTTGTAATATTTAATTAGCTATAGTTAATTAGTTTACTTGTAATAACTAGCTTAGCTTAACATAGCTTAGTTCTTATTTATTCGGACCCTCCGTCGAGAGGGCACAATGTTGTAATAAGCGTGCGTGCGTGCGTGCGTGCATGTCTTCCAACCCCATTTCTTTCTCCCATTTATTTATCCGCTTTCAGTGGTTAGATTAGGGCAAGTTTCAATTAGCATACCTTATGCTTGCATGTTTGCATCTGTTCATTTGTCTTGCATGCACCAGGCTTGGCGCATCATTCAAACTGCATTGTATTTCAATACACTTACTTGAATACGTGTTTTAAAGCATGT
The DNA here is from genome assembly GCA_025200525.1 of Camellia lanceoleosa. Lineage (NCBI taxonomy): Eukaryota > Viridiplantae > Streptophyta > Magnoliopsida > Ericales > Theaceae > Camellia > Camellia lanceoleosa. Next base: position 30,478,812 of record CM045761.1, read on the forward strand.
TATCAAGTGTTGCATTCATATGCCATCTTAGATAAGCTGAGCCTATTAGTTACATTATTGCATGTGTTGCATTAGGCATCTTGTATAGTTAGGATCATGCATATTTCTAACTAGTTTTCTGTTTTGGCTTGGAGTACTCGGTAAGCTTTTACGCTTTAGCATACTTACATGAGTGTGAGTGTTGCCATATTTTGCATGCTTGCCATGAGGCTATGTGCTTATTTGATTAACTGCATGAATGCTTGTGGATGAAGGCTTCGTTGCTTGAATTGGGACAATTCATCGGATGTGAGTTTTAAGTCCACTTTGCAAAGTGGCAAATCATGTTTTAAAGCCCACTTAAGGGTGGCAAATCCTCGCTTTAGCCCACTTGAGAGTGGCACTTTCAAACCATTTTCGAAAGCAAACATGAGTTGTTTTGTTCCAATTCTTGCGATTTTAGTCTATACTTGTATGTTGTGCGCATCACATAGTAAGTTAGCTAATAACCGGAATAAGAACACTTGTGTTTATAAAACAACATATCATGCTTAGTAGAGGCCGATCCTTTGATCTGGCGAGCGGGGGTGCTCATTTTAGGACCTTCCCCTCTCGTACCCAAGTTTCCAAGCTGAGGCAACTTTAGTGATGATGGACATGTGGCCTTTGGCATGAGTCAGGGTTTGCTAAATTTTCCAAAACAAAATATTTAGGTGGCGACTCTGTAATCTAGCAAAACAGTCCAGTTTTGGCAATATTTGATTTAAAATTTGATTTGCCAAAATGACTTGCCGGATTGGACTCTTTGGTGTTTATTAGTCTCACATTGCACTTTGTGAGATTAGATTCAGAACCGTGATAGGAGTTCGAATTGTAGAAAGACCAATTCGCGCCTTTTTCGAAAGGGAGGTGCGCGAGGGTGCTACAGATTCACTCCTAAAATTGACTAAATTTAAATGACTAGAGGGACATCATTCATAACCTCTTTACACATGTGTTATTCACTAGGTTTAGCTCACTGTTTTATATATATATATAGGTGATCAAGCTCAAGAAAGGACGTAAGGGCGTCAACCTACCTTTTATTTTTGTGAAGCCATCTGTCGTGCCTCACTTCGAGGTTTCTTTTAGTCTAACTCCAAGGCTTCCGGGTGATTGCGAGTTCACCCTTTTGACTGTCATCAATGTAATGGTTTTGAGTTAAGATCTATTGTTTTATGAACTTTTGTTATTGGGGATCAATTCCCTAGATGGTGTAAATGTTTTGTACATGGATATGAGATGGACTATGTGTATATGAATGGAGGTGCCTTGTTTCATGTATGTCACACAGCTCATTGGACACTTTTACTTTATTAGTTATGGCTTTCGCCAGCCCCTATTACTGTTTATTGTTAATCAGGCCTTTGGTAATCTAGGATTACTAGCTGATTACAACTTTAATCCCGAGGCGGAGGTTGGGTCGTGACAGGTTTAGTATTAAACGAGATTACTATAACAAAAGCAAGAAAGATGATGTTATGACTAGTAGAAAGGTTGTTTGTTGTAAGGAGGGAAAGTGGGGAAAATATAAACAATACATAATGATAAAAAGATCCTCGAAGTGAGACAAGAACAAATTGTAATGCATTCATGCATATATATTTTAAGTAGGACTTGTCAAAGTGGATTGTGTTAGAGTTTGATAACAACCACAACCACCATTTGCATCTTCCTCAGTGTACTCATTTGATGCCATCTCAGAAAAATGTACATGATGCTCAGGGTATAAATATTGACACAGCTGATTAGACTGGAGTATCTCTGAAGACTTCACACGATCTTATTAGTGCTATAGCAAGAGGAAAGGAATATGTAGGGTTAACATGGGAGGATCGAAAAACATACTTATGTGCAAAAAAGACAGCGAAACTTGTAGTATGGTGAAGCAGGGAGTTTGTTAAGATATTTCCAGTAACAAGTGGCAGAAAATCCATATTTTTACTACGCCATTCAGTTGGATGTAGATGAGATGATTACTAATATTTTTTGGGCTGATCATCAGATGATAACAGATTATAGGCTTTTTGGTGATGCTATGTCATTCGAAACAACTTTTCAAACAAATATGGAGTATCATCCACATGCTTTATTTTCTGGCTTTAACCACTTTAGAATGACAGTGATTTTTGGTGCAGAATTATTGTATGATGAAACCGTACAGTCATTTGAATGGTTATTTGAAACTTTTTTGGATGCAATGTCAGGAAAAAAGCATACTAGTTTTTTTCATAGAGCAAGATCAAGCAATGGCTAAGGCAATTTCACAAATCATGCCTGAGGTTTTTCACGGGGTGTGCACTTTTCACCTAATACAAAATACTTTGAAGCATTTAGATTACTTGTTCAAGAGTGGTTCCAAATTTAGAAGCGATTTTAATGCTTGTATTTATGACTACAAGAATGTGCATGAATTAATTGAAACTTGGAATTCTTTGGTTGATAAATAATGCTTGCAAAAGAAGGAATGGATGAAGAGAACTTGGAGAAAAAGAGAGCAATAGGCGCACGTGTATATGAAGCGGGAATTTACTGGGGGAATGCAAAGCACACAACTTAGTGAAAATTTGAATGGAACATTAATGGGATACTTGAAAGTCAATCATAACATTGTTTAATTCTTTACTCACTTTAATCGAATTGTTGTAAACAAGTGGTATGAGGAAGTTTCTGCAATAGATGATTCTAGACAAAAGTTGCTAAGAATGAAATCAAAAAAGTCTCCTATTTAATTCAGGTTGCGAGTTTGTACACCCTCCATATCTTTGACTTATTTCATTATGAGTAGGATATGTCCCTTTGTTGTCAAGTGAAGCAATTCCATGAGTTAGAAGGAGAAGTTACGTGCATGATTAGCTTGTAAGGTAATGATGCAGAGTATATTGTGGAGGGTAGGGTGGAAGTTACTAGGCTAAGAGAAGAAAAAAGTTGTCGAGAAATACATTAATTGTACTTGTAAGAAATTTGAGAACTTTAGAATTTTATGTAGTCACGCAATCAAAGCACTTGATAGAATGAATGATATGGAAATTCCCGAAAGGTATATATTAGGCCAATGGAGATTGGATGCAAAAGATTGCAAAGTGGAGGAGGAACATGTTATAGTGGATAAGGATGATCGGAAGTTGTTAATATTAGTACGTTATAGAGATCTTTGTCCAAGAATGGTGAAACTAGCAACTCAATCATCTGTGCATAAACTTGCCTATCAATTAGTTGATGAAGGGATTAAGGAATTGTGTGTAAAAGTGAACAATATGATGAAGGGAGTTGGAAAGTTTGGTACCAAAAATTAGATGTGGATGACCCAACTTTGCACAAGTTAAGAGCAGAAAGAAGAAAGATGTTGGACATAAGGGAAGAGGTAGATTAAAACCTTGGCATGGGATAATGAATAAGAAAACAAAAGTTATTTCACAACCCACCCGCCTTAGTAAGGTCAAGGGTGGTCCTGAGTTTTTCAGGACCCAAGGCGAACCATTAAAATTGAGGCCCTTTATATATAAAGACCCAAAAAAAAAAAAGAGGTAGGAAATGAAAAGTACTTACATTACTATAATTTACTTACATGCAAAAAAAAAAAAAAAAAAAAATGGAAAATCACTATAAGAACTCAAAAAGATAAAAATATAACACTATTGTTTTATATTTTAGCAAATTCAATTTACAAAAAAACTAAACAGATTAACTATCAACTAAATATTACACTTATTAGATGCAAAAGTACTAATTAAGAGAATACCTACATAACAGAATTCACTAACAATTGAAGAGAATATCTGATCCAAGCCAAACAAAAGCATGACAAAGTTTAAATTAAATAGAAATTAACAAAATTATCTCACAAAAATTAGATTTAAAAAAGGGAAACTTACGTATAAGTTCTAATAGATGGACTTTTTGTTCAATAGGTCCTATGAGAATTAATAGTATTTTTCATCAAACACTATTAAAAAAACGTTATTAATTGTTAGTTTTCAGCGATAGTTTAAAAATTTTGTCACAAAAAATGTCACTAATTATAAGTTTTAGCGACGGTTTAAAAAAAATCGTTACAAAATAATGTTACTAATTTTCAACTTTCAATGATAGCTTGAAAAAGTCGTCAGGAAATGGAAAAACAATGGATGAATTTCACTTTCATTTTAAAGAGACATGTTATAAAAGTAGCCCAATTTATGAAGCTTCTTATCTAGATGGGAATCAAGAAAATTTGAAGATAGAAAAACGTCATTAATTGTAAATTTTAGCAACGGTTTATAAAAACTATGACAAAAAAAAAAACCTCACTAATTGTCAATTTTTAGCGATGTACACAAAAAATCGTCATAAAAAATTATTTTTAGTGAGGATTTTATTAGGACTTATTTTCAATAGGACTTAATGAGAATTGAGTCTAACTATTAGGACCTATTGGTAATTTACCCTTTTAAGAAATCGGACAAATTAGATTTAGGGCACAAATCAAAATTAAGCAAGTCCTCAAATAAATAAATAAATAAATAATGAAATCAATAATTAAAGAAAGCAGATACTAAATTAATAAGACACAAGTCCTCAAATAATGTTTTTTTTTTAATAGTGAATTTAGAAAAATAATTAGGGCACATAAATAAGATTTAGGGCAAAAAGAAAGAGAGCGAGAGAGAGAGGACTAATATTATTCGATGATTGATGCCTTGCCGATTGCTTCATTGAATCATCGTCGGTAATGTTGTCTGGATTTGTTTCTGAGATGTCTGAACTTGTTTCTTCATTCCTGTTAGCTTCAGTTTCTCACAATTTCTTCAAGAGATTCGAACATGTTGCAGCAAGGGAGAGACGTGAGGAAGTGCTAAAGTGATAGAATTTCATTATTTAAAACATTTGCCCAATATTTTTCATATTCTAATTTAGAACCCCGAATTTTTTTGGGCCCCTTTGTCTAAACTGTTTCTAGACTTGAAGAATCTTGGGCCGGGCCTCCATATTGGACTATTATTATTATAAGAACTAATAATATTTTGGGTGTAACACTTTGTACTTCTTGAACTTATGGGATTGCTTTTGACACTCTCATTATTGTACTTAGAGCCTCTTTGATTCATTTTGGGATATTGATTGAGGTGGTATCACAATGGAAATTGAACAAAAAACATTGATTTGGATAATTGTCCCCTAAGTAGTCTTTACTCTTTTTCCCTTTTCTCTTTCCACACTTTGAATTTGGATGTGGGGCTATAACCATTGGAAAGCTTGTTTCTGGGCTTTTATTTGGATAGGGGATGGACTCCATTGAAAATTAAGTTGACCGGAGTGTCTAGGGTGAAAGTCCCAAAATCTTACATATATATATATATATATATGGGTGCCGATTCCCTTAGATGAGAATTTCGTAAAATGGCAAGAAAATTGAAGTGTTTGAATAATGGTTATTATTGATGTATTGACGAATGAGTTGTAGTCTCGTTTGGAATTGTTTAGATACCAATGGATTATATCTATGGGTTGATCTGGATAAATGAATGGAAATGGTTTGAGATTTTGATATCATTATTGATTGGTCATGAAAAGATGTCAGTTGGTTTCAAATATTGAACATTTATCTGATACTTATATCTTAGTTAAATCTCATATATCGTGTTCGTATATCTCTGCTGGGTCTTGACTCACCCTATTTGAGAAATCATTTTCAAATACAAGTGACATGCCTTCTCCAATGATTTAGATTGGGAGTACTAGGGGCTGAAGGCTCTATTTTTGTTATCTTTATGTTTATTTGTTCTCTTTTAAGCCAATGGCTTTAAATGTAAAGAGCTTATGACTCTCTTTTATTGTAACCAAGTTATCTCTTGGAAAGGTGTAAGCCCATAGGACATTCTCTTTTGTTGTTGTTAATCTAGTGTCACATGTTATAGATTCAGGATGAACATTTATGAATGTGTAATGCATGTGATATCCCTTTTGTAATATAAACTCTGATGAATGATAGTAGAACATTTTTCATTATATTTATAGATTTTATTAATGGTTTATTGGTATCATATTTTGGGGGCATTACAGTTATCTTGCTTGCCTTGGGTCAAGGCTGGGCCCGAGTAAGGTATTACTTACATACTTTTGAAATTTTAAATTACTTGCATTTATTTTTAAAAATTGTTTAATGTATTGAGAAATTTTACAACCTATTTAAACTATTGGTCAATCAAGCAATATCATAAATGTTCAAAATTCATCTTTAAGCCAACTACATGTTAGCTTTCATTTTATGTTATTTGTTTATTTTTTATACTACATTGTACTAGTGTATTTACTTTTCACGGTGTTTTATAGAGTAGGATGTTGGGAGTCTCTATTGGCCACAATTGATAAATTATGGATATAATCTTCTCATAAGTGATATTGATTCATACTCACAAAGATATCCACAATCACAACCTTTGTCTTCCTAATTATCACATAGTCCACAAACTTCTCAAGTAATATATATATAAGTTTGAGTTCAAATGAAAAAAGTAATATATATAAGCTCGTAATGTAATTTACTCCAAAAAATTTATTCTAATGCATTTTTTTTTCTTTATTTATTTTATTTATTTGTTTTTTTCCTTCAGAGAATATCACTTAATCTAGTGGGTAACAATCTAATAGACACCGAACCCTTCTTTCAAAATGAGAGTTCTTTTTATTTTTCTATTTATTCCCAACCATCTCCACAAAATTGACATAAAGATTCACTTTTTAGTTTTCGCTTTGACAATTGAAATTAAAGGTTTTTATGATTTTGTTTGGATGATTCAAAATGACTGAGACAAGTTTTAGGATATTTGGAAGGAGATTTTTAAAGTTTGGATGCCTCACAATTTTTTCGTAGTTTTAGGATATTTGAAAGGAGATTTTTAAAGTTTGGATGCCTCACAATTTTTTCGTTGTTGTTGTTGTTGTTTTTGTTTTTGTTTTTGTTTTTGTGTGTGTGTGTGTACAGATGTTGGATGTGAATTAAATATATTTTGGCTTTAAGTTGGTTTTTTTTAATTTTTATTTTATACTACATTTTTTTTTTTTTGAAGTCACATTTTTTCTTTTTTTCTTTTTTTTGGTTTGATAAATTGATTTGTTCAATTGCATTCCCCCTTTTAATTTCACTTTGATGCATTTAAGCAAGTTTTGAAGTAATCAAAACACATATGGTTTGTTTTATTTTAATTTCAAAATTAATCTTATAACAAAAATACAATTTAATTTGACAAAAATAAACACCAAAAAAGATATTTTTAAAATTTTAAAAATTATTCACTTTTGAGAAATACGAAATTATATAAAAATAATGAGTGGGATTACTTTATTAATATTTTTTACTAATTAAGTCTATTTGAAAATTATTTGAATTATTTGTTTCAAAAATAATCAAAATAACATAATTTAGCTATTCCTTCTTCTCCAAATACGAATCATACAATAAAAAGTAAAATGGATTCCAAAATGTACGTCAACCCCTTGTGCCTTGAGCATACCACCTAATACCTAGTTGGTACCCCCTTCATCCTATAGGAATTAATGTAACCCAAAAAAAAAAACATAAATAAATAAAATGGTGCTGTTTCAATAGCACGGCAAACACAGCTGTGAGGGGCATCAGCGCAGTGACCCTCATCCAATATTTGGAGGGTTCAGCAAAATAACTAATTTAAAAAACTTGTTTAACAAGGCAAATCAAACATTAGTAATTTATTGAAGTGCGGTAGGCAAATCATACACTGGACATTTAACAACAATGTAATCTATCTGCAATTTATTGAAGTGCGATAGGCAAATCATACACTGGAAATTTAAGAACAATAATCTATCTGTGAAATGACTAATTAAATAAATAAATAAATAAAAAAGAAGAAAAACTTAACAACGGGCAAATCACACTCGTTATTTATTGACGTGCGAAGGCAAAACCCAATGCAATGGGTTACATTGTAAATTAAAGATCGATGGCGAAGGAATTAATGCACGCATGCAAGTATTGAATTACGGGCGGCCGGCTTTATTGAGTTTGTTGTAATGGATTTGAGAGACAGACAGTGGCTGCTTTAAAAAAAAAAAAAAAACAAACAAACAAACAAATCTCCTCTTGTTTTTGAATTTTTTTTCCTTTAGTGATTTTTTTTTTTTTTTTTATAAAAATTATGTCAAAAATGTTTTATTTTTTTTTATATCTATCTTCTCGAGACGAATTTAAAACGCATATTTTTTCAAAACATTTCAAAAAACAATTGAAAAGGGACTGAATGGCCGTCTGAATCTGAATATAGTAGCTAAGAGCTCCAACCATGGGAGCAAGGGGCGCGGCAGCGAGTTCTTGCTTCTCATCCTCGGCCACAGAGGGCAGTGGCTTGCGGCGATCCTCGTCAAATGACTTGGCCAGCTCAAGGTATGCGACCATACGCGGAGTGGCAAATAAGCGCAGCTCTTTTGGATCATCACCTCTTGCAGCGAAACGCTGGCGATTATGGGAAGTCTCTAAAGAAAGTGCTAAAGGTCGCCCTTGCTTTTCGTAGATTTCCTGTGGTTTCATCAACCTCGACATCTGTTGCAGCTCAGATTTTAGCATCCCAATCAACGGGTTAGACTCATCATTAACCACCTTCTCCAGCAAGCTTTGGGCTTCAGCAAGCTTCTCAAGAGCACCGTCCAGCTTCTTGTCGTCAGCCATGACTCTTGATTCTTTTATCATCTGTGCAGTCCGGAGACGGTTCTCCTCCATCATCACCTCCTCCCTCTCTGGCTCCACAGATGTCCTGCCGGTACGGCTTACGGTAACGATTATCGGATTGGCATCAAACAATTTCCCACCAGAGCTGCACGAGCGTTATATACATACACATATCCATTATATTTGTCAGATCGATCATCAAGTCAAATTAAATAGCCGATCGAACAAACGAAACATAATTTATTCTACTTAGCTAGTAAATGCAGGGATTGGATAATATTGGTTCCACCTGACCTGTATGTGTAAGTGATGTTGAGGACATTCGAGCCCGCTGGACTACTAGCAGCAGGGAGAAGAAGGTCCACTATGACCTTGCGTACCTCTTTGTTGTAAAGATCGCCAAATGAAACAGTCACAGAGCCGGCAGCATCGTCCTTGGATTGTGGATAGTTTCCGGCAGACACCTTAACGATTGTGGATTCAACTTTTGTGACAGTGACCTTCAGATCCTGAACAACCACGGTGAGAAGCCCAGCCAAACACTGGGAAAATGCAATACTCAAATTGTCCTGGTTTCGAACATCTGAGAACGTTCCTCCCATGCTGTGGTTTGCGATGGCATTGAGCACCTATATCAAAGAGTACACGTACGGGAATTACTAGAGTTATACTACATACTACAACTTTTGCAATTTTTTCTTACAAAAATGCTAACCATCACTCCAAAATCCACAGGTTTTGTACACTGGTTTTCCCACATCACAGTGTTATAAGGAAAGAAAAATAAAATAAAATAAAATAAAGGTTTGGAGTGAATATAGCAGATTATGTGGAGTGAATGTGTAGAGATCACCTAATTTACTAAAGGAAATAACCAATTTTACTAAACAGATAATATCAACATCCTCCAAGTATGTATCACCCAAGACTCTAGCTAGCCTAGATTAGTGTACAGCTAGCTGTTAATTCCTTCATAAAATAAATTGCTAAACAGCTAATATCAACATCCACTTGTACCCTGAAAAATCAATATGAATGAAATTATTTTTTTCAATACAACGTACCATCGGATCGTGGTCTGCGCCAAAACCAAATGTGCATACGGGCACATTGCCCACCGGAACTCGGGTAGCATCACCACCTATGGGTTGCTGGCCGTCGGACAAAAGCATAATGCCAACTGCACGCCCGCTAGTAAATCTGCGGCTATTGAGCACTTTTAAACCTGTTTGAAGACCAGCATAGATGTTTGTGCCACCATCAGCAACTAAAGCATTGACCAGATTTTCAATCTCCCCTTGAGAATTTTTAGTTATCTGCCGCAATGGGCACAACTTGTGGGAGGCCCCGTTGAATGTGACAATCGACAAACGATCAATCGGGCTAAGTTTCTTGATCATGAATAGCATGGCAATTTTCATTTTTTCTAACTTCTCTCCCTTCATGCTACCGCTGACATCTAAGACCGTCACAAGATCCACTCCGGGTCTGTCGTTGCCGGATCGTGCCCCAGTGAGCTCCAGCATCACCTTGAATTTGCTTTCTTCCAGTGGTGCCGTCGTCTTGTTGATGATCATCACCTTTGTTTTTCCTGCTAGGATTGCTGCAGGTTTTTCCCCTGAAATATGCCATCATCCCCAAACTCAAATTAACAATCAACACAACATTCTAGTATGCTATAGGAGTTTATACAGCTGATAAGGTGCAGAAAGTGTTGGAAATGAACTTGCTACACATGATACATTGTGCAGAAGCATGGCAGCTTCAATGGAGCATCCATGGTCAAAGGGTCAAAGACTTAGACATGAAGAAGAAGAAGACTCCAGCCATATATAATTTACAGATAGCTCCGGCTATGCTTTCACAATGGTAAGAGCTTCTACAAATAGCTCACTTACCAGCTTAGATTTAGGCTAAGTTTGGGAAGATTAAATAAGTGCACTTTTTGTTTTTTTTGATTAAAAAATTGAGGTTGAAAATATGGATGTTTGGGTTAACTTTTTGATTTTTTATGGAAAAATGTGTAATAAAAAATTGTAAAAATTGGTTTTTAGAGGAAAATTTGAATTGGGAGTTGTGCAGCCGTAATTGTTGACTTTTGGTGAATAGTGTTAACTTTTTAACTTTTTGAGTAACTTTTTGACTTTTTGAATTATTTGGGAGCACCCAAACAAGGCCTTATATAACCTGATAGAGGAAAAATCTCTCTCTCAGACATTGAAAGATTTGAGAGAGAATATTTTGGGAATTAATTTTTTTTAGCTTATTTTCGTCTTCAGTAAATTTTTAAAAAAATAATTCAAAAAAGCTTAGTCCTCTAAATTCACCTCGACAAGACGAACAGGAAAATGATTAATTTTTTAAAAAAAAAAATTAAAAAATCTAGAAAAGACAAAAATAAGCAAAAACAAATAATCTTTTTAGCTTATTTTGACTTTTTCAATTTGTTTTTAGAATTTTTTTAAAAATAATATACATTTTAGATTCGTCTTAACAAGACATATTGGAAAGGTAAAAAAAATGACATAATTTTGAAATTTTTTTTTTTTGAAAAGATAGGTGGTTTGTTTTTGGCCAAAAATACAATTGTGTGGCTTCTCTTCGTAAATTCATAGAGTATAAATGGAGACACGAAGACAACATAAACCTGAGACATCTTGGCTTGCAACAATCGGCTCATCATCTTTGAAGCTCATTTTGCCAAGAAAACTGATACACCAATGAATTTGCCAAACCTTCCTTAATCCCATCACCACTTTCAACCTCAAATAAATATAGAGAGGATACCATTGTTAAAAAAGACTTTCTTGTAGTCATTTTTTATCTTTCCAATTATACACATGTGAACTCATATATGTACTCTACTAACCACTATATTCATAAAACTCACCCATGTGATACTGTTAGCCACAATTTAAAAACAAGTTGACTTAGAAGGGAATCGTAAGACATGTAAACTCTCATCTTAAAATTTTTAATTTTTTGAATTTAAATAATTTATTTATTTATTTTTTTCTGATTAGCTAACCTCATTCAAGCAAAAAAAAAAAAAAAATTCAAAATCAATAATATTTCTTGATTTATGACTTTCAACTTGAAAGTATAATAATTCATTTCAAAATTCAAATTTATATATCTATACTATATGTTAATGAAAATGAAGTTTTCAAATGACAAATTATGTGAGCGTTCCAAATGTTCAAAATTAATTTCTTATTTTTCGAATTACAAAAATAAAAAATAAAAAAATCTTTAAGCCTATCTCGTGAGATTATTGTCTAAAAGATAATCATTTTCTAAAATCAAATAAAGAAACACGTTTTGTTGACCTTCTAAAATCCTTCATTCCTTAAAATAAATTAAACAAAAATCAATTAAAATCTCTCAAACTCAATTTCTTATTTTTTGCATTAAAAAAATAAATAATAAATCTTTAAACCAACTCCTAAGATTATTGTCTAAATGATAATCATTTTCTAAAATCAAATATAGAAACACGTTTTGTTGACCTTCTAAAATCTCTACCTAAAATCCTTCTTTCTTTAAAATAAATTAAACAAAAATCAATTCAAATTTGTTTAAATTATTTTATTTGGTTGATTTTGTTTCCCTATAATTAATTTGAAAAACTGATTTGATTGTTTTCCTATAATTAAATTACTAGTGAAAACCCGTGTTATGTGCGGGATGTGAAAAAAATTAATAAAATATTTTTATATAAAATAATATAAATAGTTAAATTTTTGTATGTAAATTATGAAAACAAATATATATATATATTGAAATCTACAATTTAGGTTTCACAATTTATGTATCAATTTTTAAATTGTCACAACTTCAAACCCCTTGCTAGATCTGAAAATAATTTTAGATGACCAATAAATTATCACCTATAATTTTCAATTTTTTAAATAAGAAAAGATATTTCATGAACCATCACTTTTAATAGAAAAATAACATTTATTTCTATTTGTCTTAACAAAAGTTGTGTTTTAGCAATTTGAGCCAAAAAAATTTCATTTCATTTTTTATTTTAGTTTGTTTAATTGACAATTGATGTAATGCCCCGACTTTTTTAATACTCATATAATATTACCTTTTCCTTTAAATCTATCCATTCAACAATAATAAACATGCAAAAAGCATTTAGAAATGAATGAATTACAATATCCTCTTTCGTATACATATCATGAATTACAATACAGGCCTGTAGGCTTACGTCACCAGGTACAAATAAATGAAATAGCAAGGGATTAACCATTTTATATCATATTGGCATTCTGCTTACAAGTGTAAGGTTCCGTGGCCAACAAATAAAAGATGTCTAGTCTTGAGCAAGCCTTCACTCTATACTTACAAGATAATTAATAACGTGAGATGATCACAAAGGTTTAATAGAGATCCCAATGATACTAAACAATAGCAAATGAACTATTTCTCTATTTCTTCACCCTTGTTCCTCCAAGCTTTTACAACTCCTCTAAGCTTGAATTGGTACTTTCATATATTTCTAGGGTTTTCAAAACCCTTTTACCTTCAAAGAATCGCATCTGTGAGAGCTTGTTTGCTGGTCTTGAGTCGTCCTCCACCTGTTTGACAAAATGGCTCAGTGAAAACGTTGCTACTATATAGTCATAAGATGATTAAGGGGGGAGAGAGAGAGAAAGAGAGAGGGAGAGAAGGGGACAAAGAGGGTAGTAAGCTATCATTGAAGAATGGCAAACTAGCTAAGAGCAAATTAACCAAGAGTAAATCAAAAAGTAAATCTGCCAAGTGCAAATCAACTAAGGTATCCTTGAAGGAGTTTGATAATCAAGTGGATGCTCAACTATATACCGATGGATATTGTACTCCATCGCCGGTATACACGCATTCAAGGACCCCCAAATCTCTTTTCTAGATATTTTGTGGGACCATGGCAAGGGCCCTCAAGCGGAAACAAAAGGGGATTAAGGGATGTAGAATAGAAGGATAGCTCAATTGAGTGTGATTGTGTCGATCTATGTTTGTGTGAAATTCTTAGTACACCACAGTTGCAATTGAATGTGGAAATACAAGCGTCAACTAAGCAATCATCAAAGTAGCATCCAACACCTAATGCGTGAAACACACTAAATAAAGTGCTAACCGATCTTGAACAGTGGCCAAAATTGGCCATTGTGTCCCCATTGCCAGCTAACGAAATGAACATGTCAAATAAACTTGGCTCGCTCAGTATTGACCAGAGGAGAGAAGTAATGGGCACTAAGTACCGAAAGAGTGTTAAAAATGTGCGAACTTGTAGAAATAACGAGTCTGTTGAACTACATATGAAAGATGCACAATCTGGCAATGGTGAATGTCTTGATGGTGATACACCTATATCAAGTAAGCCTCTTCAAGCTTGGAACTCTTTAGTTAAAAAAGAGATTAACAATGTGTCAAAATTGAAGTATAAAATAGGTGCCCATAAGATTGTGAACCTAGTAGATGGCATGTACAATGTCTCTGTTGAGATCTCAAAAAAAGGCTTTTCCCATTGGGAAAATGCCTTAGTTGGATACTTCATTGATAAAAGATTTTCTTTCCATTATGTGAAAACTTAGGCAAAGAAATTTTGGGGAAATTTGCTTGAAGATGTTGTTTCCATTGATAATAGCTTCTTCTTTTTTTTTTTTTCTTTTTTTTTTTTTTATTTTAATCTTTAAAGTAAAAAGTGAAGAGGCTATGGACAAAATTTTGGAAGATGGCCTCTATTATGTTGGGGCTAGATTGATTGTTGTTAAAAAATGGCAACTGGACTGAAACTAACAAAGTTTGAATTTTCGAGTGTGCCGTTGTGGGTGAAGTTGTATAATGTTCCTTTAGAGTTTTGGACTGAATGGAGTTTGGGTTAAATTGCTAGCATCATGGGAACTCTTCTTAATTTGGATGAGCATACTTTCAAGAGAAGCAGACTTACGTTTGCAAGGATATGTATTGAAGTGCCAGCAAATAAAGAGATCTCCGAGTCTTTCAAAATAAATCTTGGTTATGGTGACCCATATGAGATTCATGTTGACGTTTCATAGAAGCCTCAAAGGTGTGATGTGTGTAAGACTTTTGGTTATACCATTAATTTGTGCCTTCAAAAGCCAAAGACTTTAAACCCTCCCCCTTTCAAACAAGAGAGTGGAGAGTTAAGAAGACTAAAATATAAATTCTGACTAAATGGTAAGTGGTGAAGAAAAAGAAGAAAGATGGTGGACAAGATTCAACGACAGTGATAAACAAAGAGAGAGAGAGAGAGATGCGCTGCCCTCTTAACATCTAGTGCCTTTGATGTCCTTGAATCGTGTGATATGGGGGAGTTAGGATATGGAGAACAAAGTCAAGAGTTGTTGTGTCAAATGAAGAGCCTAAAAAATAGAGGGAGCCCATCTCCAAGTGGCCCCAGTAATAGGGAGACTACAAAGGAGAATAACAAAAGAAAACTCAAAGCAAAAATTTATAATTTGAAGAGTGCTAGAGAGAAATTTTGAATCATTTTTGTTATGAATGTTGTATTTGTCTTCTGTAGGTTTGGTTTTATTTTTATTTTTTGATGGAATAGTTTTGTTTTTATTTTATTTTATTTTTTGTTCTCCCTACAAAAAATGTGTATTGAATTTGTATATCTTCTATTTTGGTTATAATATGACTTAGGCCTCGTTTGGGAACAGGCTAATTTAGTAACTTTTTAGCTATTTGGCTAAAATATGAGCTAAAAAAAGCTAGTATGTTTGGGATGACTTTTTAACTTTTTACGAAAAGATGTGCAAAAAGTAGAGAGAAAAGAGAATCTTTGACTTTTTGGTATGGGTTGTTGGCTTTTTAGCTAATTTATTAACTTTTTGAATTTTTAGCTAAAAAGAAGGATTCCCAAACGAGGCCTTAGTTATCAAAAAAATAAAATAAAATAAAATAAGCCTCTAAAATAAGATTACAATAAGCCTCTAAAATGAGTATTCCTACTGTTTCCTTAATTGATGCAACAACCACTGCCCCACCCCCAACCCCAACCCCAAAATCAACCCAATTAATGCACAATTTGAGCCTATACCCACAAAATCAAACACATCAGGTGTAGACCCCATTGCACCTGTTTAGCTACAATTATATATGCAACCGTGCAATGGCAACATCTTTCAGAAAAACAGCAAAAATATAAACTGATACTGTATTTCTTGAAGACCATTGTATAGTAGACTAATGTTAGGGATCTCAAAAATTTTATTAAAATTTCTACCAAATATCTTATATGAGTGTGAGACCCACACCATACGAGACATTTGGTAAATTTTTTTGAATCTTTAGCATTTTTGTTGTATGTTATAGATCAGATTCAAAAAAAAAAAAAAAAAAAAATCAATGTTAAAGCAACTAGAATAATTGGCAAATCGTTCCCAAAAAAATGCTCATTAGATTTGCTCCATTATATTTCGTCAGGTTGACAAAAGCATGAAGGATAAATCAATTACAACTCTTAATAGAGGGGAAAAAAACAGCTACACAGAGGAGGATCTCGACTACAATTATACATTCAAACCTTAAAATTGTGATGCTTAATTACATTAAAGAAAAAGAGGGAAAGATCAAGATTTTTCATTGTTTGGGTCCTTTTCTGGGTGAATAATTTCACGAAAAAAAGCATCATTTGGTGGCAATGGACTTGAAGGCGACAGTGATGACAAATCTTGACCGAAGGCTCAGCATGTCGTGGAAGTGGTGGTAATGCAATTATGAAATGTGTGTTGTGTTGCTGATTTTACCATATTGCCTAATCAAATTTTGTGTTCTTTGAAAGTTAGCCCTAGTGCCGTTAGCCAATTTGGATGGGGCGGACAGAGGGGCTACATTGTTGCACCTAATTAACTTGAGGGACTAAAATTGTGCAATTATAACTTGAGAGACAAAAACGATACAAAGATAAACTTGAAGGACCAACAAAATAACTAATCCAAAAAACTTATTTAACACAGGCAAATCATACACTAATAATTTATTGAAGTGCAACGGGAAAATAACACACTGGAAATTTAACAACAGTGAAATGAGTAATTAAAAAAAAAAAAACAAACAACTTGTTTAACAACGGGAAAATCACACACCCATAATTATTGAAGTACATAGGCAAAACCCAAGGCAATGGGGTACATTGTAAATTAAAGTGGATGGAAGCATTGAGTTACGGGCGGGCGGCTTTATTGAGTATGTTGTCAATGGATTTGAGAGACTGAATGGCCGTCTGAATATAGTAGCTAAGAGCTCCAACGAGGGGAGCAAGGGGATCGGCAGCGAGTTCTTGCTTCTCATCCTCGTCCACAGAGGGCAGTGGCTTGCTGGGATCCTCGTCAAATGACTTGGCTTGCTCAAGGTATGCGTCCATACGCGGTGTGGCAAACATGCGCAGCTTTTCCACATCATCACCTTTTGCAGCATAACGCTGGCGATTATGTGAAGTCTCTGAAGAGAGTGCGAAAGGACGCCCTTGCTTTTCGTAGATTTCCTGAGATTTCATCAACCTTTTTATCTGTTGCAGCTCTGATTTTAGCATCTCAATCAACGGGTTAGACTCACCATTAACCACGTCCTCCAGCAAGTTTTGGGCTTCAACCAGCTTGTCACGAGCATTGCCCAGCTTCTGGTCGTCAGCCATGACTCTAGCTTCTTTCATCATCTGTGCAGTCCGGAGACGGTTCTCCTCCATCATCACCTCCTCCCTCTCTGGCTCCACGGATGTCCTGCCGGTGCGGCTTACTGTAAGGATTATCGGATTGGCATCAAACAATTTCCCACTAGAGCTGTACGCGCGTTACATGCATACACATATCCATTATATTTGTCAGATCGATCATCGAGTCAAATTAAAACATAACTTATTCTACTAACTAGTAAATGCAGAGATTTGATAATATTGGTAACACCTGACCTGTATGTGTAAGTGATTTCAAGGACATCCGAGCCCGCCGGACTACTGGCAGCAGGGAGAAGAAGGTCCACTATGACCTTGCGTACCTCTTTCATGTAAAGATCGCCAAATGAAACAGTCACAGAGCCGGCAGCATCGTCCTTGGATTGTATATAGTTTCCGGCAGACACCTTAACGATTGTGGATTCGACTCGTGTGACGGTCAGCTTCAGATCCTGAACAACCACTGTGAGAAGCCCAGCCAAACACTGGGAAAATGCAATACTCAAGTTGTCCTGGTTTCGAACATCTGAGAACGTTCCTCCCACGCTGTTGTTTGCGATGGCATTGAGCACCTATATCGAACGGGAATTACTAAAGTTATACTGCTACAACTTTTGCAATTTTCTTTTAGAAAAATGCTAACCATCACTCCAATAGCCACAAGTTTTGTATACTGGTTTTCCCACATCAGTGTTATAACGAAAAATAAATAAATAAATTATAAGTGTTAGCCCATTCAACCATTACTTGTCAAATCAGCCAGTACACACAACCCGAATATAGCAGCTTATGTGGAGTGTATGTGTAGGGATCACCTAATTTACTAAAGGAAATTCCAATAAAATAACCAAATTTACTCCCTTGTTTCCGCCAAGTATGGATCACCCAAGACCCTCTTGTCCCCTGTAAACCAGCATGAATGAAATTATTTTTTTAAATACAACATACCGTCGGATCATGGTCTGCACCAAAACCAAATGTGCACACGGGCACGTTGCCAACCGGAACTTGGGCAGCATCACCACCTGCGTTTTGCTGACCATCGGACATAAGCATAATGCCAACCGCCCGCCCGCTAGTAAGTCTGCGGTCATTGAGCACTTTTAAGCCCGTTTGAAGGCCAGCAGAGATGTTTGTGCCACCGTTAGCAACTAAAGCATTGACCAGTTTTTCAATCTCCGCTTGAGAATTTTCAGTTATCTGCCTCAATGGGCACAACCTGTGGGAGCCCCCATTGAATGTGACAATCGACAAACGATCAATCACGCTAAGTTTCTTGATCATGAATAGCATAGCAATTTTCATTTTTTCTAACTTCTCTCCCCCCATGCTACCGCTGACATCTAAGACCGTCACAAGATCCACTCCAGATCTGTCGTTGCCAGATCCTGCCCCCGTGAGCTCCAGCATCACCTTGAATTCGCTTTCTTCCAGTGGTGCCGTCGTCTTGTTGATGATTGTTGCCTTTGTTTTTCCTGCCAGGAATGCTGCAGGTTTTTCCCCTGAAATATGCCATCGTTCCAAAACTCAAATCAACAATCAACAAAGCATTCTAGTATGCTATAGGAGTATATACAGCCGATAAGGTGCATAAAGTGTTGGAAATGAACTTGCTACACATGATACATTGTGCAGAAGCATGGCAGCTTCAATGGAGCTTCTATGCTCAAAGGGTCAAAGACTTAGACATGAAAAAGAAAATGACTCGAGCCATGATTTACAGATAGCTCCACCCATGCTTTCACACTAGTAAGACCTTCTGTAAATAGCTCAATTACTAGCTTAGATTTATATAAGCTGATAGAGGGAAAATCTATCTCCCAGACATTGAGAGATTTGAGAGAGATTTGACAGAGGATGAATACTCTGTTTCTTGTAAGCTTTGATTGAGATATATCAATACAATTGTGTGGCTTTTCTTTGTAAATTCATAGAGTATAAATGGAGAAACGAAGAAAACATAAACCTGAGACATCTTGGCTTGCAACAATCGGCTCATCATCGTTGAAGCTCATTTTGCCAAGAAAACTGATACACCAATTGAATTTGCTAAACTTTCCTTACTCCCATCTCACCACTATCAACCTCAAATAAATATAGAGAGGAAACAATTGTCAACGAAGACTTCCTTGTAGCCTTTTTTTATTATTATTATTATTATTATTATTATTGTTGTTGTTGTTGTTATTATTTATTTTTTATTGGAATGTCGGAGCAAACAATTTCTTTCAGTCGTTGTTTATTTTAGTGCGTGAATGTGACAGCCCAACTTGTTTTGTTTTGTTTTTCTTTTTTATTTACTTTTTCTTCTTTTGCATAGGGAAGGTTGAATTGAGGGGAGCAATACTACCCATACACTAATTAATGCACACGTTTTCTTTTTTTTAATTCTGACTATTTTTTGTTTTTACATTTCATGTTTTGTGTATCGTTTCTCACTCTACTCTTCATTTATTTTTTTGCTTCTAATCATTTTTTGTTTATACAAAATTTTATCTTAAAATGATGTCATGTTGTCATTCGTAAAAATAAAAAAATAAAAAAATGAAAAAAAAAAATTAATGGACTCTTTGTTATAAAGTGATAGATCAAAATCTAACTAAATCGTTATTAATAATTTTATTGTATTGATTTTATGCTTTTATATTACTGCTCTTTTTTATTTTTTACTTTTAATATTTCGTGATATGCATTAATTGACAAATGGTATAGAGTATTACTCCAAAAGTACCTAATAGTTTTTTGTTAACCTAATAAAGTTACTACCATAATTACAACACTACCAAAAAATAAAAAATTACTCCCTCCATCACAATTTATTTGTCCCTTATAAAAAATCTAACTTATTAAGGAGACATGCAATCATTACATTTTAATTTAGATTTTGAAATATTTTTTCCACCATTACCTTTTATTTGAATTTTAAAATGTGTTTATAATTATTTATAGGGGGCAATTTTGAAAATATAATACAAATTAGCATCCCAAAATAGAAAGTAGACAAATATTTTGAGACAAATTAAAATGGAAAGGGGGACCAATAAAATGGGACGGAGGGAGTACGCTTTTAATCTATTTTTTCAAACCTGTTAAATATGCATAAATATGTACTTTTTATTATGAAAAGGTAAATATTAATGATGTATGTTTATCAATTTAAAAAATATTTATATAAAAAAATTGGTCAAGTGACTTTTTTTTTAGATGGGTCAAGTGACTCTTTAATTTGTATTGATTGATATAAATCTAACATAGCCTAAATAGCTCGATCAACTCATAAGTTTTTTTAAAAAAAAATTTCAATATTCTTACACTTTACGGTCAACTTAAATTTCTCATATGCTATGAATTGACAAACCAAATTTTATTAATATGATAATATTTTTCCAGATCTACATACTGAAATAAATATAAAAATTTATATATTTTGTTTCAATTTTTTTACCACATCACCTTAAAGAGAGATAGAAGATATGTGGGAGAAATGAAGAGAGACAAAAAGATAAGATTGTTATATTAGTTGACAAATTGTAATAGGATGAATTATAATTACGCATTTCATAGATAATGTAATTATACTTGACTGTAAATAGAATTTTTGTAATTTTAGAAAATTCATTTGTTTTAATTTTACCAATTGAGTTATTATATATCTATTTTTTGGATAATAGGGTGTTTTAACCATCTTACGCGCAACTCGACTAATATTATATATTTATTCGATAATTGCTCTTAATAGATATTAAATATCTATTTGTTATATAATAATTAGGACAAAACATTAATAGCAAAAAAAAAAAAAAAAAGGGTAACTTATCCGATGTTCGGGATGTTATATTTTTTATTAAAAAGTTAAGAAACTAAAGCGTGTTAAAATATGTTGAGTTGGGTGTTGGTGTTGTGCTTATAGGCACAACACAAGTGTTGTGACACCCATGGTGTGTGTCTCAAATCTATTTCAATGATTGGATATAGCAATTCCGATTTTGATCCGAGTTTTATTGTATTTTGAACTCGGGTTTCGTGGTTTAATATTATTATTCATGTCGTTTTCCCTCCTTTCCCCTTTGAGTTTGAGTATTGGAGTGCCTTAGGCTTGTTTGGAACAAGTTGGTTGTTAGTTGGTCAAATTGTTGTTGTCTAGAAATTTGCTTCTTCACTCGAGCGAGGCTTCTTGCGCTTGAGCGAGCTTTGTGAGTTCCCAGTACTTTTTTAGGCCTGCAGAGATACTGGAAGGGTAGTGTTCTTCGCTCGAGCAATGTTATATGTCTGTAAAACTTCTGGGAGTATGTACTCTGCGCTCGAACAATGCATCTTGTGCTCGAGCGAGGCCACTTATTTTGTCTGATCACTCGAGCGACAACTCTTCTGCTCGAGCGAGCCTCGCTTATATCAATTCCCAGCAGTACTTTTTACATCACTTTTTGATATCTTTTCACTCAAAAACCTTAGACCAACTCCGTCTCTCTCTAAAATCTGACTTCTCTCTACAAATCCACTAGGATCTAAGGATCTCTTTACCCTACTCTCTTTGACAAAAAGGTGAAGCATCTCAAAGGCTAGCATTATATCCGAATAGAGTTTGATTTCGATGTTTTTGAAGTTTCACCACTCCTCCTTTGGGCTTCTACACTTGAGGTAGGGATTTCTTACACTTTCATATGGATTTTAACTTAGTTATTTGCTTATTGTGTAACAATGGTGGACTTTGGGTGTATTATGGACAAAGCTAGGGTTTAGGTGTGAAATAAAAAGCGGGTTTTCATGTGTATGTTGTGAAAATGGTTATGGGGTTAAATATAAAGTTGTATGGTGCAAAATGATTGATTTTGGGCACTTGGAGTGAAATTTGGGAAAAATAAGAGTTTGCCCTAAAATGGTTCCAATAGTTATTTTTGTATAATTGAACGGAATTTGTATTGTGAATGTAAAATTGGTTGGATATATATAGATAAATGGTGAAACTAAATATGTATTATCTCTCACCGTGGAATTTTGAATAATTTAAGTGTCTTGAGATTGAATATCTGTTTAAAAATATCTGTATTGGGCTATCTGTGGAGGATAGCAATGATTGTTGTAGAAATTGCATGAGGATTAGATGAATTGAAACTAATCTCTTGTGGGTTGTCACTGAATATGACTATGCTTTAAATACATTGTACATGTATGATGTTTGAGAGGAGAAATGGGATGTACTCCATGTTTGGGAGGAGATAGGGGATGGACTCCATTGAAATTAAGTTGGCCTATGTGTCTAGGGTGAAAGTCCCGAAATCACGCCTATACATGGGTGCCGAACCCACGGACGAAATTTTTGTAAAATGGCAAATTGAAGTGTTTGTGTGATAATTATGTTAATTTGAGAACAACTGGGTTGTAGCCTCAATTAGGTTGTCTGAAAGATAACGGAACTGGCTCATGAATTGAGATGAAATGAAGTAACTAGAAATGAATTGAAGGAAAATGGATCGAAATATGAAATTTGGTACTTTATGATCATATAGACGTGAATGTGTTATCACGGCCATTGTATGTGCACATTCTACTTATACCTTTGTTAAGATTCATATATTGTATTAGATTGTTCCTATTGGGCTTTGGCTCACCCTATTTGGGAAAAACCATTTTCAGGTGTTGGTGATTTACTTCCGCCAAGGCAATAGCTTAAAGGGACTTTGGAGCAAGAACTCACTTTTGTTGTATTTTCTTTTGTATAGCTAAGGGCTTTATTTGTATTGAGCTAGTCTTACTTTTGTTGTAACCAAGCAATAACTTAGAAAGATGTAAGCCTTTAAGGCATATAAATACTTGTTTAGCTTTTCTTCTCCTTTATGAACTGTAACACATGTTGTAGATTCAAGATGAATCATTTATGAATGTATGTCGCATGTGTCACCCCTTTTGTATGCAAACTCTAATGAATGAAAGTATGTTGCTTATGAGTTGGGATTTATTGTATTTATTTGGGACATTACAACTTGGTATCAGAGCGTACTGGGATTGAACACTTTGGGTACACGGGAAGTGGTTAGTACTACAATGGGTTTGTCTCACTTGATAGAGACTCTAGAATGAACGATGTGTATTTACATGATAACATGTTTATCTGATTATATGGGTATGGAATTAAATTTCTAAGATGTTGATTGAGTCTACGGGTTTCTAAAAGTGTTATTAAAAGAGCACTTGATCATTGTTGTTTCTAATTGGAACTCTGGCAACGTCGTGGGACGGTCATTATCTAGGTAGGAAATTTGTATGTGTTAACGTGATTACATGCTTATGTAGAGTGAATTAGTGTTGTCTATTGCATTAGGACACGAGTGAGTTAGCTTCGGCACATTTGTGAATGTGCTAATCTCTTTTGTTACCTTCATTAGGATGTCAGGACGTAGACGTGGTGGTGGTAGGTGTGGTAGGCCTAGAAGGCATGAAATGCCTCTACCAGATGATATTCCCGCACAGGAAGAAAGCATTGATCAGGCCAATGTAGCCGAACCAGTTGGTTAACAGGCCATAGGCGCCTTAGCCCGTGAAATGGCAGGAGCATTGCGGGAATCCATGGACATTCTCAAGGCAGAGAATCAAGTCCAGGCCCAAGCCCAAGTCGTTGAGGCAGGGCCATCTTTTCTAAAAAGAGAGTTCTTCTGGTCAAATCTATACGAGTTTTTGGGTGATCCCAAAAAGCCATTGAAGGCAAATGAATGGCTAGAACAGATAGTGATGACGTTCGAGATGCTTGGCATCGAGGACGACCAGCTAATGGTGACCTTGGCATCTTTCCAACTGAAAGGAGATACGGGTTAGTGGTAGAAATATGCGCGTGGGCGCATTAGGGTGACTTGGAAGGCTTTCGCCAGTGCCTTTTAGGACAAGTACTTACCTGCTACAGTAAGGGAGAAGTTGAGGGATCAATTCTCCAAGTTGGTACAGTTGAACACGCCGGTAACTAAGTTTGAGGCCGCATTCACTAGTTTGTATAGGTTCGCACCAGAACTTGTGGCGACTGAGGAGTGTCGTTGTCTAGAGTTTGAGAAGCGGTTAAGGACCAGGCTCATGTTTCGAGTGGTCGGGTCCATAATTAGAGATCATGGATGCCTTGTGGAGGCGGCGGCTCATCTTGAGACCATTATAAAGATGAAGGAGGAGAGAATGAGGAGCACTAGGAGGAGTCGGGATAATCAAAGAAACAGTAAGAGGCAAAGGGGTTCTAACCCCCAATTATCCCAATGAGCACAGTCAAGGTCCACTTTTCTAATACCGAGTTCAGGGTGTGGGAGAGGTGGTTAGGGTGACATGACTTGTTACAAGTGTGGTCAGTTGGGCCACAAGTCTCCAGCTTGCCCGCAGAGAGAAGGAGGGCAACGCTCTGCACCGTCTTCGGCTCGTTCACAGGGCCAGAGTCAGGGGAGAGGGCAGCTGCTCACTTGTTATCAGTATGGGCAGACAAGGCACATGAAAAGATTTTGCCCACAGTTGAGTGGCACATCTAGTGTATCTGGTTCGAGGTAGACACAGAGCCATCAGCCTGCACAGTTAGTAAAGGCCTTAAGGGCCAATCAGGGAGCCTCTTCGGCTCAGTTAGTGCATCAGGCGTATGCTCTAAGGGGTGAGCAGGTTGAGCAGAGACCCACCGGGCGTATGTATGATGTTACCGTGCCAGATCTTGTACCAGCTCCTTCAGTAGTGAGAGGTACCTTCTTGTTTTGCAATTCAATTGCTAATATGTTGATTGATACGGGTGCATCCCATTCTTTTATCTCATCTACATTTGCATCAGTTTTGGGGTTAGAGTTGGCTCAGTTAGCATCCCTTATTTGTGTAGATTCACCTATTGGGGGTGAGATTATTTTGAAACAAGGGTGTTGGGGTTCTGACATAAAGGTTGCCGGTTGCCGACTTCCTTTTGCATTCATGTTGCTTGACATGTCTAGTTTTGATGTCATTTTGGGTATAAACTGGCTATCGTCATATTGGGCTGTTATAGATTGCTACCGTCAGAGGGTTACTATATATACCTTGAGCGATGATTGTTTTTACTTCTTGGGGGACTGAGTGGATAGAGTCTTATCACCAGTGATGAAGCCCAAGCTAAATTGCCAAGGGTGGTTTGTGAATACCCCGATGTCTTTCTCGAAGATCTTACTAGTTTACCACCTCACTGAGAGATTAAGTTCTCTGTTGACTTGGTGCCTGGCACGACACCGATTTCTATGGCACCGTATCGATTTGCACCCGTTAAGTTGAGTGAGTTCAAGATTCAACTCCAAGAATTATTAGATAAGGGTTTTATCTGCCCTAGTATTTCACCTTAGGGAGCACTGCTCTCTTTGGTAAAAAGAAAGACAGAGCGTTGTGACTTTGTACTAATTACCGAAAGTTGAACCGGGTAATTGTTAAGAACAAGTACCCACTGCCTCGTATAGATGATCTGTTTGATCAGTTGAAGGGGTCTTGTTGTTTCTTTGAGATAGACCTGAGATCGGGTTATCACTAGTTGAGAGTAAGAGATGAGGATATCCCAAAGACGACATTCCGTACAAGGTATGGCCATTATGAGTTTCTAGTGATGGCTTTTGGGCTAACTAATGCCCCAGCTATGTTTATGGATTTGATGAACCGAATCTTTCGAGAGTTCTTAGACCATTTTGTGGTCGTCTTTGTGGACGACATCTTGATTTACTCACCCTCTAAGGAGGAGCACAAGGAACACTTGCGAGTGGTGCTTGAGTTGCTTAAAGCCCACTAATTGTATGCTAAATTTGGGAAATGCGAGTTCTGGCAGAGAGAAGTTAAGTTCTTAGGCCATGTGGTATCTAGGGAAGGGGTGACTGTAGATTCATTTAAGATAAAGGCAATGCAAGATTGGATACAACCTAATAATGCTTTTGAGATCCGTAGTTTCTTGGGGTTGATCGGGTATTACCGTCGGTTTGTGAAAGATATCTCCAAACTAGCCTCACCATTGACTAGATTGACGAGGAAATAGATCAAATTTGTGTGGAGTGAGACTTACAAGAAGTCATTTCAAGAGCTCAAGGTTAGACTTACCACTGCTTCAGTATTGATTATCCCGGAGAAGGGTTTAAGTTATTCACTGTATTGTGATACCTCACGGGAAGGCTTTGGTTGTGTTTTGATGCAAGAGGGAAAAGTAGTAGTCTATGGCTCGCGGTAATTGAAAACTCAGGGGAAGAGTTATCCTACTCATGATCTAGAGTTAGCGGCAGTGATATTCGCCTTGAAAATTTGGAGGCACTATTTGTATGGCAAGAAATTTGAGGTGTTTTTTGACCACAAGAGTCTGAAGTATCTGTTTACATAGAAGGACCTGAATTTAAGGCAGAAGAGGTAGACGAAGTTCCTAGAGGATTATGACTTTGAGTTATATTATCACTTGGGAAAGGCCAATATTGTGGTTGATGCCTTAAGTAGGAAGTCAATTAGTAGTGTGGCTTGTGTTGCCATTCGGGAATGGGAAATGTTAGGTACTCTTAGTGAGTTTGACTTACATCTTGGTGAATCCGTTGAGATTATAGTGTTGTTTACGGTAGTTGCACAACCCTCGCTTGTGAACCGAGTGTTAGAAGCACGGAAGAGTGATCTCGAGGTAGAAACCCTCTGGGAAAAGATCTCCAGTGGGAAGGTAGAGAAAGGCTTAAATGTGTTTTTCAACCTCAGTGTGAGATACTGTGACCGTTTGTTCATATCGGAGTCTTGCTAAGAGAAAATACCCCCAAAATTTCACCATTCGCGCCTTGCAGTCCATTCGGGAGGCATAAAGATGTATTAAGATCTTAGTCACCAGTTTTGATGGAGAGGTATGAAGAAGGATATAGCCGTGTTTGTATCGAAGTGCCTTATTTGTCAGCAAACGAAGACTGAGCATCAAAAGCCAGTGGGTTTGTTGCAACCCTTGCCTATAGCTGAGTGGAAGTGGGAGCATGTCACGATGGATTTTGTTGTGGGTCTTCCTAGAACGCAACAGGACAGTGATGCCATTTGGGTGGTGTAGACACCCCATTTTAACCAGCCCTAAAACTTGGGCGCTTTCTTTTGATTACCCGATGATGACAATTAGAATGTGTTTCTCGCAGAATTCTCAGTAAGAGAGATGGAATTTGAACTTTAATCCCAACCTTTACCACTGTGGCCCAATTGTTTTAACCTACGAAATATTTTATTAGTTTAGTATTTTTGTAATTTTATATAAGTTTATGTGTTTGTTCATATTTTTGGTGTTTTTTATATAAATTGGTATAAATTATATATTTTATTAATATATAAAATAAAATAATAAAAAGTTATATTATTATATTATATGTTTAATATTATCAGATTATATGTTTAGTATTTGGTATAAATTATATATTTTTATATATTTTATATAATATATTATATGTATATAGATATATATTACATAATAAAACTAATAAAAGAATTCGATGTCGGTCAGCTTGGCTGCCGCCATCTCCCAAATCAAACATATATATATATTATATGCATGTATGTATATATTATATAATATTACTAATATTATATTATATTAATTTGCCTATATAAGGCAATCAAGAGAGCAAAAGAAGGAGCTCAGCAGGAGGATTCTGGAGGAGAGGCTCAGCAAGAGGGATAGAAGGATTCTAGGGGAAAAAAAAAAGGAGAGAAAAAAAAAAGAGAGAGAAGGGAAAATAAAATATTTTCTTTGATATGCATGTTGCATAAGTGTGATTGCTGTCGTATCAAGCATACTACCATGAGGCTAATTACTTAAGTGATAAACTGTTTGAATGCCTATGGATGAATGCTATTCACTGACATTGGGATACTTTGATAATGTATATCTATGAGATCACTTTTTCAAGTGATACATATTCAAAACACTTTTTCAAAACAAACATAAAATCAAACGTTCCAACTGTTCATGAAATTAGTCTATACTTGTATGTTAGAGATAAAATAAGAACATATACTGTACATAAGAATCACATCATAATTAGTAGAGGCCGATCTTTGATTGGGTGAGTGGGGTGCTCATTATTGACCTTCCCCTCTCATACCCAAGTTCCCGAACCAAGATACTTTGGTGATGACAGACTAATGGCCTTTGGCACGAGTCACGGGTTTCCTAAATTTTCCAAAATAAATATTTAGGTTGCGACTCTGAAATCTGGCAAAGCAGTCTATTTTTGACATTTGATTCAAACATCGATTTTCCAAAAACAATTGCCGGATTTGGACTCTTTTTTGTGTTTTCACTGTTTCACATTGCACTTGTGAAATCAGATTCAGAACCAACACAAGTGGAATCCGAACTGTACGGGCTATTTCATTCTTCCGAAAGGGAGCGCGAAAAGCCGAGCTACAGTTTCTGGCGACTCTGCTGGGGATTTAGAGAACTTGACTTGAAATTTATGATGTGAATTTTTATCTACATTTATATGTTCTTTGCATTGCATTTG
The DNA here is from genome assembly GCA_025200525.1 of Camellia lanceoleosa. Taxonomy (NCBI): domain Eukaryota; kingdom Viridiplantae; phylum Streptophyta; class Magnoliopsida; order Ericales; family Theaceae; genus Camellia; species Camellia lanceoleosa. Next base: position 30,507,667 of record CM045761.1, read on the forward strand.
CATTGGTGTGCTTAAGTCCCTGTGTTTGCCATCTGCTATTCCTGGACAGTTTGCTGGAGGCTTGCCTACAAAGCTTGCCAAAAGGCTGACCGGTCATGGGCTCTGCCATGTTGGGAACACAACCCTTGGATCTGGATTACCGCCATACCGTTTGATCCTCCTTTCACTTCTCGGTGTTAGGTGTGAGAGGTATATTAGGTAGTCTTACTGAGGTACTCTCTGTGACTATTTGACCTAATGCATATAGTATGCTCTAGTGACTATTCCAAATTAGGGCAGGATGCCACCCTTACAGGATGTTATGAAACCATTTGCTTGAAATAATGAAACCTAAATCATGTCAAAATCTAGGACAGGATAACCCTACCCCCTTTATAGGGGTGTTTTGGTTCTTTTGCATGGTATGTGTTTTTACAGTGAAACTGTACAGGGTGGTTCATATCAGTGATACAAATGAGCGATCAATATAAGTTCAGTAGGGCTCACAATTCAGCGGCGTGTTGTGTTAAAAAAAAAATAAAAAAACAAATTTGGGGTTGAAGTGCTGTCCGATTTTGATTTGTTTTTTCTTTTCTTGCTTTTGCTAGGTAGTTTACCATCATAGCTTCAGAAAGACCCAATATTCCCCAAGTTGTGTGGACTCGTTCTGGTAGGCTTTGCAAAATTCAAGACCTTGTTACTGGTCAACCAATGTTAGTCTCTCTCCCACCGGCCACTCGACGAAGAAAGAACAAACAGGCATCAGCACCAGTACAGAGCGCTCCCTAAACACCTAGTCCTACCCGCAATTCACCAATATCTCACCCGCCTATAAAAATGGCACAAAACACAGAAGAACTTGTTGCCATGATGGCAATTTTGAGAAACATGGAGCAAAGGTTGGTTGCACAAGATGAAATCATCGCCGATCTGCGACGCCCATTTGGGGCATCAGTATCTACAGTGCCTCTAATCTCGGTTACTCAGCCCAATCCTGATCCTCTTCCACCAGTGGAAAATCCCCAAGTCTCGAGTCCCTAGGAGATATTTCCACAGGCTCCAACTTATAGACCTTCGGCACAGCCCCATGGGGAATTTCTTTCCTTTGACCGTAACGATGATCCAACTATGATGAAAATTGCCAGGCTAGAGAAAGCGCTGAAAAAATCCCAAGGCTTCAATTCCATTCCGGATATTGAAGACGGGTACGCTGAGGCTTCGGTCAGATTACTGGAAAAATTTAAGATGCCCCACATTGACAGATTTGATGGAAGTGGGGATCCAATTGTACATGTCCGCCTATTTTCGGATGTTCTAAGGCCTATGGGTCTTTCTCGTGTTCAGAAATTGTCATTGTTTGGGAGAACTTTGTTTGATGTAGCAGCCATTTGGTATGCTAAACTGGAATACTCTACTAAGCGAAATTGAGAAAAGCTATCTGAAGGGTTCGTAAACCAATACTTTTATAACACTCAGATAAAGGTAACCATCAGTGAGTTGGAGGCCACTACCCAAAACCCCGAAGAATCTTTCATTGATTTTGTTGCCAGGTGGAGAGCCAAGGCATCCCGGATGACAAATAGGCCCTCTGAAATGGAACAAGTCAGGCTAGTGATCCACAATCTCGAACCTGATATGCTACAAAGAATGATTGTGACTCCGTTATCAACATTTGCTTCACTACACCAGTTAGGGGTCCAAATTGAAAGTGCATTCAGGAAAGGGCTTATCCACAGAACTAGTGAACCCGCAAGGAGGCCATTCACTCGGAATACAAATATTGGTAACCAGTGTTATGCCACGGTCTGCAGATGTGAGTACCTTGGCTACATCATCGGCCAAGATGGCCGATCCCTTTGCTGCTACTACAAACTTTGATGCTGCTACAAACTCACAAGCTGCACAAAATGGTCAACCTTGGTTCCAACGAACTTTTACCCCTCTCCATATGAATCTGTCCCACGCCTTCAAGATGTTGCTGGAAAGGGGACATCTCAAACCTCTCGATCCATGACCTCTCCCAAACCCACTACTAGCTAGACACGACCCAACTCAATATTGTTCCTTCCACCAACAACATGGCCATCCTATGGACTCATGCATGTGTCTGCGTCATGAGATTCAGAATCTCATTGACAACAAAGTCATTGCCCCTCCTAAACCAAATGTGACAACCAGCCCACTTCCTGTACATAACCAAGTTCCTCCCTCCAAAAATATTAATATCCAAACACTACCACCTACCTTCAATCCCAGCACATATATTACCTCGTCCCACCTACCAAAACTGGAGATGGTTATTCCAGAAAACACGGACATGTGCATGATAGACTTAACCCCACAAATCCAACCCAAGCATGTGGCATCAAGAAAAGAGATAGGGGAGAATACACCAAAGACCGAGCTGTCTGATGTCTGTGTCATAGAACAAGGGACCTCACTTGCAGAGGAGTATGATCCCAGTTTTTATATTGTGGCTATTGACCAGCCAAAACCAGTGGTCATATTGCCAGATGTTCTCAGTGTCAATGTTATCGGGGAAGGCAAATTAGGGCAACATCAGGACGATTGCCCTGAACAAAGCCTAAATGACTTGGCCGAGAGGGAGGATGACCTAGTCCAGATCGAAGAAGACCTAGCCAATCTCTATTTCTTTGACAAAGAGGATACAAGCAGTGTCCAGATGGGCTGGTGGGATTCAAGTCAGCCAGAAACAAACAACGGTTGGCTCAGTACTGAAGAACTGGATGAGGTAGAACAGACAAGAGGAGTCAAAAAGGAAAAGGCCGAGGCTATATCCTTGATTAGCACAGAACAAGTGTTGGAACAATGCCAACAGGAAAGAATGGAAGCAATCCAAAGGAAAATGGTCTCAAAGAGAGGAAATGACAACAAAACAATGACACTCTGGAATGCATAAACCAAAACCATAGTGGAAAAGAAACGGCATGTCTTTGATGAAAGGCATAATGTGAACATGCTCCAGGTAAAGCCTGATAAACACCTGGCCGTAACTGCAGGGGAGTGTTGGCAAGATCATGATTTAAGTTACGCATACACGGATGAAGGGTGGAAATTTGATACCCCCGACGATACGTGGTATGTGGACGAGGTCGATCACATGACCCGGAGTGGTCGGTACTTCAAACCTGCGGCTTTAGATCAACCAGAATCCTCCAACAAAGAGGTTGTGAACGCAAAAGAGAAGGATTGTGAAGAGAATCTGGTCTTGAACCAACTCAAGAAGATTCAGGCAGATGTATCAATCTGAGGACTGATAATGGCTTCCCGAGAACATCGGCAAGCATTGTTAGAGGCAATGAATCGAATCAAACTGCCTATTGATACTACCACTGATCAATTAGTGTCGTTAGTCACATCCGGAGATGTTATGCCAGTGATATCTTTTACAGATAAAAAGCTGCCACCTGAGGGTGCCAACCATAACCGACCCTTGTACGTAACTCTGGAAAGCCGACAAAAGTGGATTCCGATGGTGTTAGTGGATACCGGATCCGCAATTAATGTGTGCCCGATACGAACTGCTTATGCTATAGGTTTGAGGCCTGTTGACTTCACCTCCACAACCCAATCCGTTCGAGCTTATGACAACACAAGTCGGGATGTTATAGGAACATTCAAAAGCCATATCCTGATCGGTCTCTCCGAACATGAGGTCGAATTCCATGTGATGGATGTACCGGCAACTTTCAATCTACTGTTAGGAAGGCCTTGGTTACATCAGATGAAGGCTGTGTCATCAACGGTTCACCACGTGTACGGTAATTCTGCAATCCATCCTCCCCAGGGTACTACCACACTAGTGTTGGAAATCATACATGGGGAAGAGGATGATTCCTTTCTGGCTTCTCGCTGACAGAGGCCCGGGTGGTTCAAACCATCATGGCAGAAGGTGACGGAACTTATGTGAGTGCTCAGTCTATTTATATGATGAACAAGCAAGGACACATGCTTGGATTAGGACTAGGCAGGAGCGGCAGACAAGGAGGTCCTACCGCCAAGGAGATCATAATCCCTATGCTTTTGGGCTGGAATACAAACCTACTACAGAAGATTGGCAAAGGAAGAGAGCTGAGCTGAAAGGAAGAATTCACGCAAAGAAGGCTGGGAAACAGTACGAATTAGTCCACAAGCCAATACGGGGAACCTTGAATGGACGCTTTGTCCGCCAAGGGGAAGATTTTCCTTTTTGTGGATTTCCAGAGCCTTGGTTTGACCAGAAGACAAAGACAATGTGTCCCGGGTTCGAGATCTTCTTTGGACACCAACTACCAGAAGAGGAAGATGAGCAGAAGCACCTGAACATTAATACAGCTCAAGGCATGATCGCAAATATGGATGTTGAAGAAGAACTGTTGGGAAAAGCACTGGCTGACCTACTAACGGGTTCTCCTATTGGAACTGAGTCTGACAACTTGGGGGATAGTTTTACTATCTCAATGATCGGGGATGAACCAACTACGGATTTCTCTAATCTTATTGTGGAAGCATCTGAGGCTCCGCACCTAGTCTGAAAATTTGAAAAAGGGATCATCATTAGCAGTTCTGAATCGGATGACGAGTCCGAATTTGATTCCGCTGAGTTTGAGTCAGATTCGAGCTCCTCTAAGTCTGGTACTTCCGGGGGTGGTAACCCGGGTATCAAAGTCTTGTCAAAGTCGTCTTTTCATTTTTCTTTTGAGTCAACTGTAACCGAGGACCCAGACTATACTAATGGGAATGTTGTAGACTTTGCTTACTTTGCTGTGCCTTTGGTTTGTTGTACTAATCTTGATTTTCAAAATTTTGACTTAAACGAAGGGGAAGAAATTCCTCGGGCTTTGAAAAATTTGGTTGACCAAGAGGAGGAAATGCGTGTTAAACCCTACACAGATGAAATCATTGCAATTAATGTGGGTACTGAGGAGGATCCTCGTTTGGTCCAGATCGGATCCACGCTGTCTTCAGAGGAACGCGAGTGTTTAATCGTTTTATTAAAAGAATTCAAAGATGTTTTTGCGTGGTCTTACAAAGACATGCCTGGAATCGATCCTCAGATTGTACAACACCGGATCCCCCTTAACCCAGAAGCCCGACCCGTCAAACAGAAATTGCGTAGAGTTCGCCCAAATTGGGCATTGAAGATTAAAGAGGAGGTCACCAAACAGATTGATGCAGGTTTCTTAATGGTATCTGAGTATCTGACTTGGTTGGCTAATATCGTTCCGGTTCCAAAGAAGGACGGCAGAATCAGAGTCTGCGTCGACTTTTGGGATCTGAACAGAGCCAGCCCAAAAGATGACTTTCCATTACCCCATATCGATGAACTAGTGGACCTTACAGCTGGCCATGCTTTTCTTTCATCTGATGGCACCAGAGGATAGAGAGAAAACTGCTTTCACCACGTCGTGGGGTACCTACTATTATAGAGTTATGCCTTTTGGATTGAAAAATGTCGGGTCTACATATCAGAGAGCTGCGACCACCATCTTGCACGACATGATCCACAAGGAAGTTGAGGTGTATGTTGACGATATGATTGTCAAGTCTAAAGAGCGACAAGGCCACTACACCGCATTGGCAAAATTCTTTGAGCGGATCAAGGAGTACAGATTCAGGTTGAACCCGCAAAAATGCACCTTCGGCGTGACTGCAGGAAAATTGTTAGGATTTCTGATTACACAAAGGGGAATTGAAGTAGATCCTTCCAACATCAAGGCCATCGTAGAAATGCCACAACCGATGACTAAAAAGGAGGTGCGCGGCTTTCTGGGCAAGGTGCAATTCATAAGACGGTTCATCTCAAAATTAACCTTGATTTGTGAACCGCTGTTTGGTCTCTTGAAGAAAGGAAAGAAGTTTCAATGGGATGATCGATGTCAGTTCACATTTGAACAGGTGAAGCAGTACCTTCAGAATCCACCTGTATTGTCACCACCAGAACCAAGGAAACCGCTGATCTTGCATTTGTCGATGACAAATTCGACCATGGGGTGCATGCTAGCGCAAGAATCGAAAGCTAAGTTAGAGAAAAGCCATCTACTATCTAAGTAAGAAGATGCTGGAGTATGAAACTCGCTATACTCCCCTTGAGAAAGCTTCCTTAGCTTTAGTTTGGGCAACGAGGAAGTTGAGACACTACCTGTTAGCGTATCCCGTAATTTTGGTTTCGAGATTAGATCCCATCAAATATCTCTTTGAGAAGCCAGCACTTACGGGTAAACTAGCTCGTTGGTTGCTTCTTCTCTCCGAATTTGACCTCAAGTATGTCACGCGCACATTAGTCAAAGGAAGGGCCGTAGCAGAATTTCTGGTTGAACATTCGATAGAAGGAGATAATGAAACAGTGGAATATCTTTCCCAGATGAAAACATCCTACAGATAGAAAAGGAAACATGGACGATGTACTTTGACGGAGCATCAAATCAATATGGTTATGGGATAGGTGTATTGCTCATAGCACCTGATGAGTCACATATACCCTTAGCTTTCAAACTTCGGTTTAAAGTGTCCAACAATGAAGCAGAATATGAGATGTGTATTGCTGGCTTGGAAGCTGCCCTGGAACTAGGGGCAATCAGGTTGGACGTCATTGGGGATTCGAATTTGGTTGTCTCTCAAGCCAACGGAGATTGGCAGGTCAAAGAAGAGAAAATGAAGGTTTATCATCAAACCCTGGATGTGCTGATTCCGAGGTTTGAAAAATTGACGTTCACCCATTTACTAAGAGAGAACAATCGGTTTGCTAACGCTTTAGCAACTCTATCTTCTATGATGGATATCCCGCTTGGAGTAAAGATGCATCTGATTATTATTGAACAAAAGTATGCGTCGGCTTACGAGACCATTGCCACGATAAATAAGGTTCAAGATATGAATCCCTGGTATTACGACATTTGGAATTTTTTGGAAAAAGAGGTGTATCCGCCAGGGGCAAATGCTAAGGACAAAAGGGGAATACGGCGACTAGCCATCCAATTTATCATCTACGGAAACAAGTTGTACAAAAGAGGCCACCTGGGAATGCATAAGCTGTGTGTTGGGGAAGGAAAATCAAGGTGTCTTATGGAAGCTATTCACGGGGGAGAGTGCGGAGCTCACATGAACGGTGTAATGCTAGCACGGAAAATCCTCAGACAAGGCTACTACTGGTCAACAATGGAAGAGGACTGTATTGGCTTTGTACGGCGATGCCACAAATGTCAGATCCATACTAATCGCATAAACATTCCGCCGTCAAAGCTCTACAATATGACCTCGCCATGGCCTTTCTCAGTTGGGGAATCGACGTTATCGGCGCAATCACGCCAAAGAGGTCGAATGGGCATGAGTTTATTTTAGTAGCAATCGACTACTTCACAAAGTGGGTGGAGGCCCAATCCTATTCCATGCTAAAAGCATCGCATGTGGCCAAGTTCGTCAAAAACAACATCATCTGTAGGTATGGGGTGCCCAACGAGATCGTCTCAGATAACGGCTCGCATTTCAAGAAAGAGGTAATAGACCTGCTTGAGAAATATAACGTGGCTTTTCGTAAGTCATCAACATATAGACCGCAGACCAATGGAGCCGTTGAGGCTGCAAACAAAAATATTAAGAGAATCCTGCAGAAGATAGTAGAAACCTACAGAGACTGGCCGGAGAAATTACCATTTGCACTCTGGGGCTACAGAACGTCAATCCGAACATCTACAGGGGCAACCCCCTATTCTCTAGTTTATGGGATGGAAGCTGTTCTGCCAATCGAGATTGAAGTACCATCACTGAGAATCATGGCCGAATGCCAGATAGTAGAGGCGGATTGGCAATAGAGCAGATTTGAAGAATTAATATTGTTCGACGAAAGGAGGTTGAAAGCGTTATATCACATCCAAGGCTACCAACGTAGAATTGCTATGACTTTTAACAAGAAAGTCAAATCCAGGAATCTCAAGGAAGGAGACATGGTACTCAAAGACAACCGAGCCCCCATCCATGACCCTAGAGGCAAGTTCAAACCCAATTGGACCGGCCCTTATATCATCAAGTCAATCTGGTCCCGAGGGGCGATTATTCTTATGGATTTGGATGGCTTGGAGTTTTCACAACCGATCAACAAGGACAAGTTAAAGAAATATTATCCCTGAAAGGCTCGCTAGGCCGAAAACCCGAAAGGGCGACCTAGACAAAAGTTAGAGCATGAAAAATTAGAAATAAAGACAGATTGAGCTCGCAAGGCTGAAAACCCGAAAGGGCAACCTTGGCAAAAATTAGAGCGCAAAAGGAGAGAATAAATACTCAAGTGAACCCTCACCGAACTACGTAAGGCCTGATTCTCATCTTTGGGATACGTAGGCAACTTCATCCCGAAGTTCGGCCATAACCATTTTCAATTCAACTGTCCTGTTTATCTGGTTTAAACCCATCTTTTCCTACCGTTTGTCGGCTTGGTGCTTCCCTTTGAGCAAAAAGGTCAGTTACAAGATGAAGCAGTAATGATCAAATTTGGGAGCAGGTATGATTTCGGGTTGTACAACTTAGGATTGATTTCGTGTGCATCCTGTGGTGACTATCACTGAAAATGGGTTTAAAAAAAAAAAAAAAAAAAAAGTTTCTCAAATTTTACTTTTCTACAACACAAAAGAAGACTTTTCAATGTTCACCTTAATTTTATTGATTTCACCATAAGTACTTTCTCCTAAACAAAGTTGCTTTTACATAAAAACTTGAAAATAAAAGACAAAGCAATAAACTAGGGGCACAAATGAGTCAAGTGTCAATTCTCTACCTCTTTCTTGTACCCATAGAAGTCTTTACAACCAAAGTCGGCCTAATTTGTTCCTCGTCCTCGAGCCAAGCCAAGTACTCATTAGGAAGGATGCAACTGAAATTCAGGGCCGGAGTCAGAAATTCTCTTGTGCGCCAAGCTGTGAGGTATCGAGGCAAGTACGAAATACGAATAGGAAATGAAGTTGGGTACTTTATCCCTTTTTCTGGACAAGTCTGATCATGCCCAAACTGGCGTCTGAACCTAAGTGGAAAATAGAACACACAGTGTGTAAGGCCAATCAATTGTATACCTAGTTGCCGGAACATGATGTAACTCATCTTAGCCAAGTTAAGCCAGGGGGCGCGCCAAGCAATGTCAACTGCAGACCTGCTGTGCATCCAGTCATGCCACATTTCCTTTGAGGAGAATTCCACTAGCTGTGAGCGAAGAGAATAAGCTCTGGCCGAGTACTCAGGGCAGGGGTCTATTACTTTCAGCTTATCCATTAGCCATACCTGGAGAGAAAAGGAAAATAAGAGAAAACAAAAAAAACAAAGAAATGTATGTTGAGGGAAAAGTAAGAAAAGGATTTTGAGAGAAAAACAGAGATCATGTGCCAAGTGATGTGAGGAATATAAATAAGAAGGGTCGGGAATAAAACCTGGAGAAGTAATGGACTCCCTGCAAAACGAGTAGTCTCTCATTGATGAAAAGCATCTAAACCTGTCAAGGTCTCGGCCAACACTAAGCCCATACAACTCTTACCCTCCTTAAGACACTGGGCTACTTCGATCAGTTTAATACTAGCTCCACCATGACTAAGGGCAAGAAGGAAGTGTGCAAGTAAGCATAAGCAGAGGGCATGCTGACGATAACTCCGCCAAAGGAGGTTTTCTTTATCACCGGTAGGGGAAAAACGACTAATCAACTCCGGAATGCCTAATTCCCCATTGTGAGCCAAGGATCGAGCCTCGTGCAAAGTAAGCCCACACATCCATCCTAAAGTTTGAGCATGGCCAAAACGGGATTGAAGCATAATTTCCTTATCTTGATGAGATTCCATCAATGCTTGAAATTCTTCAAGTGTCGGACACATTTCTTGTGAACCAAAGCAGAATACATGCGTGGTTGGATTCCAGCACCGGGCAGCGGCGTGGAGAAATGGAAAGCAAAGTGAAGTACGGCTTAATGGAAAAAGAGTATTTAAGCCAAAACCACAAAAGTTCACCTTTTTCGAGCCATCCAAACTGATTATCCAGTCTTGGAGCCTATGGATGGGCAACATCTCCATTGTGAGAGCAAAATGTAAAAACCTTGTTCTCCTTCCAGAAATGACAATAGGGGAGCACCATTTATTGAATTTTGGATTGAGTGGTGGGTGACAGCTGGGCACCTACCAAACCTTTCATCATACCTCAGTGGGGTTCGGCCATTCCCACTAAGGCCCAGCCTTTGTCCTTTTGTGTTGTGGATGTACTTTTGAGTCTTGTTTTGCTTATACCAAGTCTGTTGTAATGATTATAAGTTGTTTTCATTATGTTTTCTTATTATCGAGTTGTATTGTACATTTTGTCGAGTTGAAAGTTGTTATCCGATTCATGAATCAAGCACAAGTATCGGGAAGATTATCATGCAAATTGTCATCCATTCACCATATGCAAACACAATACAAGAAATTCGCAAGACGAGATCATCCACAAAATAAGAGTCTATCTGAAGCTAGTGTTTAAAACTACAAAGTAAAAAAAAAAAAAGAAATAATAATAATAAATATATATATATAATAAAATAAAATAAAATAAAATTTCATCATTGATCGTGTTGTTTTAGTAATTGTTGTTTTTACCAAAAAAAAAAAAAAAAAGGGGGTTTGTCTTCTTTTGTTCATATAAAATGTGTTTTTGTTGTTTTGAGTATATATATTCATTGTGTAGTAACTGTTGTTTTTACAAAAAAAAAAAAGGGAAAGGGGTTTGTTTTCTTTTATAATGTGTTTTTGTTTTTTGAGTATATATATATATATTTCTACTACTATATTACGTACCTTGTACTCCTTAGTCTGCCTTTTCACTAATCGTATCTCGCACACACTTTATACTACCTTTACTTTGCTCTGCTTTGTACCTTTGCTCAATACCTTGCCGCGATACATGGCTCTGTTATTTCTACTTTATTCTGCATTCTGTTTTATCTAATAAGCGTACTGGTATTTACTCTGCAGTTGTTGGTCTACACCTACTTTCCCAGACTAGCCCCAGTGCCAGACATGGAGACCCCTCTCGTCGTCCCGTTCTCGCGCCGCTTCGACGGGAGGTGCGTGCGGAGGCCCCGGGAGACGTTTAGCTTCTTCCGCCGCTATTTTGACACCATCACTCAAGGCTAACAAGCCAAAATGTAAGGTAGCTATACAAAGCATGCTATGGTCGACGAAAGAAACCCAAAACAGACTTCAAGCATACCAAAACAAACACAAAAGCTTCACAAAGCTTGGCCAAAATCATGCTAGAATAAGGGTCAAAAACCTAAAGCATGTTAAGGCTTAAACATGGCATTACAAGGCATGTATGCTAGGCAAGCATGGTGTGTCCAAACCAATTAAACATAATGCTATATTATGACATAATAAGCATGAAAATCAGTCAAGGCATGGCCAACATGAACCTAAACATGGTGCTCACTAAAGAGGTAAAAATGGCCCTTTTCAAGGACAACAAGGAGAGGGGGCGGCCCTCTCCTTCCTAGGACCTCAAGGCACCATCCTCACCTCTGAAATCCCTCAAGATTTTAGTGATGAGGAGGCCCAAACACAATGGTCCCGGAGCTCAACCAAAATGGCATAAAACAAAGGCCAAACAAGCCTTAAGAGGGGTCAAACAATACCAAAGCTTAAAACACCCTTAAGAAACTATTTAGAGAAGATAAAAAAAAGACTTTTCTATGTTATATGCTAAGCTCAAAAATGGATGCAAGATAGGCTAAAAAGCTTTGCAAAAATGGGATAAAAAGAGCAAGTTTGTTACCCTTGAAGACCTCCTTCACAAATGGTGGTCCAACTGCCTTTCCAAGCTCAAAACCAGCTCCAAAACTTCAAAACAACCCTCAAGGGCCTTAGCTCCTAAGAAAAGGTGTGATGGTGGGTGTTTGTGCACAAAAATGGGACTAAACACACACTAAACACAAGAAAGAGAGATATAGAGATAAAGGATATATGTAAACCCTAACCCTAAAAATCAAGCTCTGAAAATGTTGTCTAAAATGTCTAACTCCAAAACAAGAGAGAAGAGCCCCTCTTTTATAGACCATTTGTCTTGTAAAGCTTCATGGGGGAGGAGCTCATCTCGGCATTGCGATTGAGATCTTGGGGGAGGAGCAGCGTGGTAGAGAGGGCAACGTCGACTTCAATATCATCAGCGCTGTCACTAGCTCCAACCGGCTTATCCTCGATTGTAATGGGGGGAGCCTAGGGGGCACTAGATTTCAGAGAACTCGAGGTTGTTATCGACTCAGACCTCGGTCTCTTTGACCTGGTTGATTTGGAGGGTGCGGCCTCGGTAGGCCTCTTCTCAGTGGCGGAGGCACTTTTTTCCGCCTCAGTAATTTTGGAGATTGTCAAGGTGTCCTCAGTGCCGATCTGAGTCACCGTTGCCTTGGGTTGGGATTTCTTCAGCCTTTTTGGTTTCGGCTTTGGCTGAGGCTGGGATGGTGCTGCTTATGCGGTGACAGTATCGGGGATGTCGGCTAAAAGGTCGTCTGCAACAGCTTTCTTACGACCCATCTCGGCGGCGATTGCAGTTCAACGTCGGTGTTTGCGTTGAGATGGAGGGATCAGTTATGGAGCCGAGGTCGATGGTTGTTCAACTAGATTAGAGGTTGACCCCTGATCTAGCCGAGGGGATGAAGTTGTTGGAGGAGTTGTAGCAGAATGAGGTGACTTCCTCTTTTTTGGGGCGTCGGCCAAGGCGGATTTATAAGTCGGGATGTAGTTGAGCAGCAAGGGAGCTTTCTGTCGCTCAACTGGCAGATCCAACAGCTTTTTGAGGTCCTTGCTGGCAAAGAAGGACTTCCGAAAATCCTTTGGTGGTTGAGGAAAAGCTGCAAGAAAAAACAAACATTAGCATATATGTAGAAAGAACAAAGTGTTAAAGACTTGAGAGCAAGTAAGGTGACTCTTGGCTCTTACCATCACCCTTTTTAAAAACTGATCGGCTCAAGGGATAGAGATGGAGGTCCTTATCTGGTGAGAATTGCCAGTTGCCTGAGACGATGAAATAATCGTCCCCGGCACCCTTGTTGGAATCAGGGAGGTTGGCGATGAGTTTGTATTAGGTCGACCTTGGCTTAAGGTAGTAGATATAGCCTTTTTCTAAACTAAGGCCATACATGGTGTAGTAGTACTAGATATCGGCAAGAGTAACCCTAGCGTTCTCTTTTTTGGCTAAGGCTATTATGCCATTGATAACTCGGTAAGAGTTGATGGCGAGCTGCATTGGGTTCAATTTGTAGTAATGGAGGACTTCTCAAAAAAGGATGTCAAGTGGAAACCTGAGTCCACATTCTGTGACGGCTACGACAGGGAAGGGCATGAAGTTCTTGCTGGGCATGAAGTTCTCGCTAGGCATGATGGAGTCCTCTTCCCCTGCCAACCTGAGATGAACGTCGGTAGGGATGGAAAACTCCTGCCTGAAATATTCTAACTTGGTTGGGGTCTCTACCCTATACCTCCACATACCCATGATGTCGGCTTAAGGGGAAAGTATTGGATTTTCAGAATGAAGTGTTTTGTAGGGGTTTGAGGGACCTCGGCTAAAAACTGCAAGTGTGTTGGGGCAAATTTTTCTGAAAGATCTAAGGGGAATTCGTTTCAATTTTTGCTAAAATTCGTGAGTTCTACAACAAATCCCAAACCTAAGTCTATGTAAACAAGGATTGAAGGGAAGAATCCGGGAAAAAGACACAGAAAACAAAAACAAGAACAGTGATTCAGAATCAAGAATAGTGATGAACTATCAAGAACACAGTGGCAAAAATCAACAAATATGTAAGCAGTGTGTGTATACTCAAAAATGGATTGGGCAAAAATAGAATCATGAAACAAACATGCTCAATACATGGTGGAATTCAAGATACAAATTAACGATCAAAGACATAAGCAAGTATGCAAAGGCAACGAGTACAACAGTGGAGTTCTTTGGAGTAAAACAAGAAATTGAAATAAGAGGAACAGTGGCTTACCAAGAAGAAAAAGGCCGGTGTGAAATATGCCGGTGTCAGATGGTGGTAGTGAGCAAAGAAGTGTAGCAAAAGCCTTATCGGAGAGGGAGAGTGAAACTAGTTGCAGAAAGCTTCGCGAAAGCAGCAATGGAGGATTTGAGAGAGAAAGTTTGAATGAGAACGGAGATGCAAAAGTGAAAAGACGGGAAATGGCGGCAAAATTACAATCAATGTGCCTAGGGCAACGTGCTTGTCAGACGGCGCACGCACGAGTGATGCAACTTAATGGCGCGTGTCAAGTACAGTCCAGTGGGGGAAAGACGCGTGGGTAAAATGGTAGGGTCGTTGTGCGTGACAGCTCATACACGTGTTGAATCTTTTGAAGTTCTTGGTTTAATGAAGTAAAGACCTCAGCTAGTATAATGATCTCGGCTAAATAATTTGAACTGACTTGGTTATTTGTTCCAAGGCATTGATGAAAACATATTACAAGTCTTGGTCATATGGGGCCAATGAATGATGACCTCAGTAATGAAGGATAAAGTGAGCTTAGCCGACGTGCTAAGTAGAAGAACTGATATAGGTTCCATTACCTTAGGATGCCGAGGTAATAGAACCTAGGGGCAGTTGTGGGGACATAATTTTTGAGTGACAACACGTGGCCAAGGTGGCACTGAAGTGTTAACCGAGGTGCCACGTGTCCTGGTCATGACGCCAAGGTAATCTCAGCTAGACCGAGGTTATCTGCGAAGATACCGGAGTCCGGGATAAGCGGATAAGGGACAAAAGTCCTAGATTGGGAGAGGACTTCAGTTTGGATAAGGATAAGACTCTTAGAGAGTTTATCCCAATCTAACTGGAAGTCTAGGATTAGCATTGAGACAGAATCCATTGGAGCTAGGCTTCTATTGGGATTAGGTCAGTGTTGGCTATAAAAGAGAGGCACCCTTATGGGTCAAAGGTACACTTATTGTATTATGAATAGTGAGTTAAGCACTTTTGCTATCTTTGAGACATAACTGACTTAATTGTCGGAGTACCCCCGGGTGGACCAACCACCGCCGGAATCTATTTTTTCTGTGACAGGTCGTTCGGACTTAATCTATTCTGTCGGTGCTCTCCAGCTAAGTACTAGTTTGGCAATGTGGTCAGAAATCGACTCACACACTTTCTATATAAATATTTTCAAAATTTTAAATTTAATGGGGGTAGACCATAGATGAACCAATAATTTTTATCACATGTGCATTTTTTTTATTTTTAAATTACAAAACTAAAAATTTTACATTAGTTTTGAAAGTTTTCTTAATCTTTCTATTTAAATTTTTGCAATAGATGATAGATTTTGACAATAGATGAAGAAGATTCTATTATATTTCCTTTTAAAAAGCATAAATCATGAAATAATTAGTATTTTTATAATTATTGATTAACAAGTTAGCCAATAGCGTTTTTTAAAAAAATTATATTTTAATTCAAAAATTCACAAATATTGGTTGGAGGTTTGGAGTTCCTATAATGTTCCTCATAAAAAGTCACGTTGCTATTTGTAGATCGCCCAAATTCGCTCCGCGCACCCCCCTTTGAAAGAGGGCGCAAGTTGTGTTCTAGCTACTACAATTTGGACTCCTGTCACGGTTCTGTATCTAGCCTCACAAAGTGCAATGTAAGACTGATAAATCACCAAAGAGTCCAAATCCGGCAAGTCGTTTTGGAAAATTGATTTTAATCAAGAAGTGCCAAACATGGACTGCTTTGCCAGATTAAAGAGTTACCACCTAAATATTTTGTTTTGGAAAATTTAGGAAACCCTGACTCGTGCCAAAGGCCACGTGTCCATCATCACCAAAGTTTCCATGGCTCGGGAACTTGGGTACAAGAGGGGAAGGTCCTGAAATGAGCACCCCCGCTCGCCCGATCAAAGATCGGCCTCTACTAACATGATATGTTGTTTTTGAAAACACATGCGTTCTTATTTCGGTTATTAATCTAGAATTACTATGTGATGCGCACAGCATACAAGTATAGACTAAATCACTCAATTTGGAACAAAATATCTCATGTTTGTTTTTCGAAAATGGTTTGAAGTTGCTACCCTCAAGTAGGTTAAAGCGCGGATTTGCCATCCTCAAGTGGGCTTTAAAACAACATGATTTTGCCACTCCGCAAAGTGGGCTTAAAATGTACATTTTGATGAATTGTTCTAATTCAAGCAATAAAGCCTTCATCCACAGGCATTTATACAGTTAATCATTTAAGCACATGGCCTCATAGCAAGCATGCTATCATGGAAACACTTACACGCATGCAAGGATGCTAGAGTGTAAACACTCACAGTGTACTCCAAGCCAAAACAGAAGCTAGTTAGTAATCAATGCATGATCCTAGCTATGTCAACAATGCCTAATGCAACACATGCAAAATGCAACTAAGTAGGCTCGGCTATCTAAGATGGCATATAAATGCAACACTCGATAATATGTATTCAAATAGGTATTGAAATACGATGCAGTTTGAATGATGCGCCAAGCCCGGTGCATGCAAGACAAATGAATGAATGCACGCATGCAAAGCATAAGTATGCTAATCGAAACATGCCCTAAAACTAACCATCCAAAGCTGGTAAATAAAAGGGAGAAAGACGTGGGGTTGGAAGACATGCACACACGCACGCACCCTTATTACAACATTTGCCCTCTCGACGAAGGGTCCGAATAAATAGGCTAAGCTAAGCTAAGCTACTTATTACAAACCAACTAATTAATTATTCTAGCTAATTAATTACAAACTGAATTGAAAACTAGCTATGCTAAGCTAATTTAGAATATTACAACATTTTAAACTAATTAATTACAACACAGGTAATTAACTACATCTAGTTAACAAAGTGATAAATGGCCTCGCGGGCAAGGGAGATATGCATGCTCGGTCGGCTTCCTCCCGGAAATCCACTACCGTGCCTCATGATGCCTCTGTTTGCACTCTTTTGGACTTTTGAAAATTGTGCCAACTTCCAGATTGCTTTTGATACCTTTCAAGAATTCACTGGTGGTTGATCGGCCAGATGGGATGGTAATCGGCCAATAATGAAGCTTTGATGGCCGGCCGGCTGCTCTGGTGGCCGGTCGGCCACTTCTTCCTGTAATTTCTTCTTTTGCTGTAACAGAGCACAAACAAAGGCATATCAGTGTATTTGCAAGGAAATGTGTGTACCACCACACTCCTTATCATATCTCAAGCTCAAAGGAGTGTGGTACTTGACTCTCGGGCCACCAACTGAGCATCGCAATGCACGATGGCCAAGAAGCCAAGTTTGTACAAATCAATGAATGCACAAATAGACTTGATGAGCCTCTACCCTATCATGCACGATCAAGGGTGTCGGCGACTAAGAAAAGAGGCATGTTTCATTACTTTGAGTATGAAACATCCCTCGTTTCTCGTGTTTGAATTAACGTCCCATCCAAACCCATGCAATGCAACACAAACATGTTATCTTGGCATGTTTTACTTCAATTCAATTTGTTTACTCATTTTAGATTACCAATGAATCCTTTAACCGGTGAAGTCCAAAAGTGAGAAGTCCTCTAAATGGAAAGACAGACTAAGCCACAAGCATCTTGAGTATGAAAGAAGCATCATGTCGTTGGTTAGTAGAACCCTCAAGAGAAGGCTAAAACCATTAGGCATGAACGCCTCGATTTCGTGCTCAAACCAACAAAGGGCTTAAAACCTCTTTCAAAGTGATATAACAAATGAAGAATGGGATGCAATGACATATATTCCAGCACTGAAATAGTATGCTAAATGACATCAAAACATGAAAATGATGCATGCAAGGCATACTCGGAGTCGAAAGCATTGAAAATAGCAAAGAGCATAGCACTATAGGCATACAATACTAAGCCTAAATGACCAAACCAGCCCCGGATAGAGGTTAAATAAGCCAAAACAGTGGCTGAAATATACTAAGATCAAGGCATATAACACAAGGAAAAGATGCACATTTGATGGCTCG
Source organism: Camellia lanceoleosa (assembly GCA_025200525.1). Taxonomy (NCBI): domain Eukaryota; kingdom Viridiplantae; phylum Streptophyta; class Magnoliopsida; order Ericales; family Theaceae; genus Camellia; species Camellia lanceoleosa. Next base: position 30,525,624 of record CM045761.1, read on the forward strand.
CAAACAAGGCATGAAGACACAACTCTCAAACACATTGAAGGAGTGGAAAATGTGAGAGTGTGGCAATGACATATGCTCTGAAATTTCATGCCAAGTGATGCCATATCATGCACACATCACAAATATAGCATGCTAGTGGTCTCAAAACTCAAGACTAGTGAAGTCATTTACACTATAGCTATACAAAACAAAGCTCATATGATCAAGAAGGCTCAAAACAGTCCTAAAACAGCCCAAATGGAGTTCTAAAACATTCTTGAAACAAGTCAAGAATAGCTAGAATGAAAGGCTAACACAGTAGCACATGTTAGGCAATTTAGCACAATTGCACTACAAGCATACAAAGAAAAGCTCGAGTGATCAAACCAGCTCAAAATAGAGCTAAAGCATGCTAAAACAATAGCTAAAACCAGCTGGAGTTAAGCTAAAATAAGCTAGCATGATTGGCCAAAACATCAAGCATGTTAAACTAGTAAGCATGGTTGCACTACAAGTACCAAAATCAAGCAAGAGGTGACCCAACCAACCAAAATCAGAGTTAAATCGTACCAAAATAACACCAAAAACATGCTTGAACTAAGCTAAGACAAGTCACAAAAACATGCCACTTTGCAAGGCTAACTAGGCATAGCATGGAGAGACAAGGAGGGAAGGCCACCCCCTCCTATTTGGGACCTCAAAACAAGTTTTCTACCACTGAAATTCCTCTAGAATTCAGTGGTTAAAGGGCCAAAAGAGTTGATTTGAAAGGTGATGAAAGATGGCTCAAAAGACTTTACAAGCCAAAGAGCAAGGAAGGGAGGGGGGGAACCACCCGCTAACCAAACATGGCTCAAACTACCATTTTAGGACTGAAAAACAGAGGAAAAACATGGGTTTTTGTAGTTCAATACCACCCCAAAAACAGTCCAAAACAATGGAAAAAGGATGGTGAAGCAAGTGTGCAAAACAAGCTTAAAGGGAGAGAGATATACCTCTTGATGCATAGCAGCAAAACAACCACTTTCTTGGCTCAAATGACCCTTCAACAGCCCAAAAATAAGTTCCAAGGGATCTCAGCCCAATGACATGCAACTTTGATAAAGGAAGTGTATGCAAATATGTAAGGAATTCTTACTTTCAAGCCTAAAATAAGAAGAGAGAGAGGGAGAATTCTAGAGAGAGGGGAGAATTTGCTCACAAAGCTTCTAGAGAGAGAGGATTCTAGAGTGAGAAGCTCTCAAATTTTCTCTAAGCCTTCAAAATGTTCTAACCCTCCAAAACAATAGATATGGCATCCATATATAGCAAAAGGAAAGCTTCAGGTCGAAAATATCTGAATATGGGACAGCTGGAGGTTGTGTGGAACAGCTAGAGGGAAAAGATCTTCAAATTCTAAGTTTTCTAAACATTTTTGGCCGACCGGCCTCTTTTTGGCCGACCTGCTACCGGCCACTTCTGTGGTCGACTGCAAATTCTACTATGCATGTCCAACTTCAAATGAGCATATCGCCTTCACCTGGACTCTTTTTCAGGTCATTCTTGTGTCCAAATTGAAGCCTCAGAAGTAAGCTTTCTAATGGTGGAAACCTCACATCAAAATTATAATTGTGAAAAAAGTTATGCCTCTTTTAGTGAAGACTGCTCAATTTTGATCATAACGGATTGATGCCCAACTTCCAACAACTATATCTCCCTCATTTGGACTCGGCTTTAGGAGATTCTTGAGTGAAAAATGAAGCCCTGGAAGTCTTCTTTCCAACAGTGGTGGCCTCATAGCTTAAATCCAAGTGTATAGATAGATAGGCCTGATTTAGCGAGGGCTGCTTGACTCCCTCTCAACGATTCATGCCCATCTTTTCCTCTAACGATAGATGGTTTCTTCCCTCTCCTCTTTTTTTCTTCAATTCCAAACCCCTAAACAAGATGTTTTAAAGATTTTTCAAAGAGTTCACCTCTTTTTCATGCATTTCCACTTTGTCCTTGCTCGATTTATCGAAAAACGCGACATTTAACGAAATGTAAGCCTCGGAGCATCGCAGAAACCTTTTTCAAAATATTTTAAAAGAGAGGGTTTTAAGATCTAAAATCTTTTTGGTCCAACAATGGGGTGTGAGGTTTGGATTTGGAGTTCTCCTTGCCAAAGAAATCGAACATTTGCATAGTATAGCCTACATCACTAAGTAAGTAATCAGCGGTACCCAAGTCTTAAGGGCGGTTAAAAATGGGGTGTCTATACTATAATATATAACTAGTGATAATCCGTGCTATATACGGGATTTTATAAATCAAAAAAAAAAATCATTATAATTATCTTTCAGTAATTTAATATTTTGACTTGTGGTATACATGAAATTTATAAGTTAACTTTTATACTTATAACTTTTTAAATTATTAGTTTAAAAAAAATTAAAATATATATATAAATATATTTAGTGCAATTTTTATAAATTGTATTAAAAAAAAGTTAATCCTGATTAAATGAGATTAAATAAGTTATGACATATCTCTTCTTGTTATGAAAATATACAAATTTAAAAGTTATAATTAAGACAAATATATAATTTTATTATTAAATGTAAAGTGATATTTAACAATAATTAATATGATATTTCTATTATTAATCCAATAATTTAAGTTACATTTATTTTGAGTTCAATTTCATAACTAAAAATACAATATGAATATAATATACATACGAATTTCTAGTCTTTAAAAATAAGAAGGTTTCAAAATATTTTCAAACTTTCATCATTTTCTTTTAATTTTTTTTTATCTAATTTGATTTTAAATTTGAATAAAAATTTTGATTTGATACGAATTATTTTAACATTTTCATTAAATTTTTATCAATTTTTAAAAGAACTTTCATTCTTATCCGAATTTTTTTTTTCTTTTCACCAATTTGATGGAAAAAATAATAATTTTCAACGTTTCATCTTTTTAAATTTTTATCAAATTATAATTTGATGAAAAAAATATTAAGGGTTGAAGATTCTCTTAATTGGAATTATAGTGAAATAACATCTTGAAAAAGTTAAAATTTGAGTATGTGGTTGGTTGAAATGTATAATTTAATGAATTCTCTTCTCATATTTGTATAAAAATTGACACTTATGACTGCATCATTATAAGTCAAATTATGGAAAAAAATATTGATGTATCAAACATTTTCCATTTGTAAATATCCTACATATTAAAAAAAGAAAAAAAAATGTGTAACTTTTGGATATGTGTTTATTTGTTTTGTTTTATGGACATAAACAATTGATGTTTCAATTTAAAAAATTCAAAAGTAAAAAAAAAAAAAAATAGATTGAGTTTTTTAGAGATAAAAGAAACTGTCTAACTCTTTTATATACTATTTAATCAAATAAAGAAAATAGAAAAATTATATTTAGATATTATCCCCATATATTATGCTATTATATACAACTATAGTTGTAACAAAATAACTATAATATATATGAAAAGTTATATTAAGCTTTCATTTTCAATTAATTGAATTATTATTAACAAACTAACAAATAGCAATAATGGTATAATGGGATAGAAAGAGGATAAAAATAAAAAAACACAATGATAATTAAAAGTTTTAAATTTATCTAGTTATACAAAATCTAATGTTATAGTAAAATCTTGAATTCTCAATAAATTTTCACATTTTCTATAAAATAAAATGACAGTAAAAAATAAAAAATTCGATACCCACTTTTTTTACTTCAATTTTATGGTCTTTATTGAAGAAAATAAAATCCGATCAAAATCTTTGGCATAGAATGGACATAGATATTTTGATTTTAACCATAATCACTAATAATTCTTCTCCACCATGCAAACCTATAAGCAAACACATAAGCCTCACTAAAACCGAAACCAAAACCAAACTAACAGAAGAGAAAGAGAATCACATAGGGAAAAAAATAAAATTAAAAAACAAATAAAATATGGAGTGGGAGAATGTTACCTCCAATAACTTAGATCTCACTTAACCCAATTCGTTAGCTCCTCTATTAGTACCCGCGAAGTCTAAGAGTTGGGATGACTAATCAGATTATTCTTTAAATAAGACTTGAAAATTGATTAATTTGTCCCATTAAGTGATTTAAAATTTTGATAGATATACATCAAATATATATATTTCAAATTTAGATATTGTTATATTTTTTTGAGATCCATATCTAAATTTTTATCTTTTTTTATTTTTTTATTATTTTTGTGTGGTTTCTATTTGGTTTTTTTTTTTTTTTTTCAATTTATTTAAGATGGAGTTGTGAGTTTCTATTTTTTTTTTAAATTTAATTTATATGTGATTTCTATTTGTTTTTAATTATTATTATTTAGGTAAGTTATGATGTGAGTTAGATATGTGATAAATATATGAGTTTTATTGATTTAAAGTATGATGGTGGGATATAAAATTAGATTTGTTTAGATAAACTTTAAATATTTTTAAAATTTAAAATTGGATATTGAGATGCAAAAGAAAGATTTTAATGGAATAAATAAAAATGAAATTTATTAATTTTATCTGTCTGTATATTTATTTTTATTTTTTTTTTTTGGGGGGGGGGGGGTTATGTTATAATATAATATATGAGATATAGATAGATATCCACAATTTTCATAAAAATTATTTTTTGATTTTTTGGGGAAGAGAGAAGAAAGGGAAGTTTTAATATATATTTTTTTGAAAATCGGTGAGAGAGATTAGGATAGAGATGTTATGAAATATTTTTGTTATCTCTTCATTTGAAATCCATAAATTAAGAGATAATTATTATTTCTAAAATAATTAAATAAATAAATCAGTTAATAATTTTTTTTAAAATCTATTTTATAAATTGAGAGAATAAATACATTCATAACTCTAAACAGATATACATAAGCTAACCAACATTAATATCTCAATCATACAACAATCCAAGCATTTTCCAGAACTATCTTTCATTTCATTAATCCTATTTTATGAATCTATGACATGTGACAGATTTTCAATAAACGAAAAGAAGTAAAGAGACATTCGTGCCCTAGTAGTTGCATATTTCCAAGAAGATACTTGGTTATAATAAAAAGTAGGTCAAGCCTAATACGAATAAAAGTCTTAGGCTTGTACAAAAATATTTACAAAATAAAAATAAATGCGCATTTAGCTCCACGATCCTTCCAAGCTAATTCCTTGGTGGAGGCATATTATCAATACCTAAAAGTTGGTTTTTACATAAGGAGAGCTAAAGCCCTGTAAAAATTAATTTATTATTTTGTATGATACTTAACAAAGTCATATGGTGAATGCTCATGCATGTCGCTTACCAAAATGATACGTTTTCTCTTTTGAAATAATGCAATGTCATGTTTATAATTCAGTTGATAAACCGATACTTTCAAAACAGAAAATAAGGTAGTTAATACACACATTGGGAATCTCTAGGTACGTGTTTTCCAGTAGGCTATACAAGCACTACCAAAGTCATTTACCAGTACTAACTGGAAGGATCAACATCTAACCGCGCCAGTTTTTAGACTTTGACTAAGGACACACAGGACAACATAATAATAATAACCACACCACACCCTCTAACCAGATTCACCATGGTATTCACCTTTTTTTTTTTTTTTTTTCTTTCTTAAAACAATACATTTCAATGTATAAGGTTGAAAACAATGTTCAAATGAGAGATGCATGAGTGAATGATTTTAGTTAACCTAGTTCTTATGCAATTTCTATAATAATCAAAACTATCATCCACTGATAGCCCAAAACAGATATTTCTATTCAAAGTATAAATTTTAAGCAATAGATATAAATTCATAATTTCAAATTTGGAGTAGCAATACATATTCAACTTCACTATCCAATTCAATCAATGGTTCAAACATTGACCCACCATTCTCATTCCTATTCAAAACCAATAATTTTCGAAGATTTCGAAGGATTTCCAAAATAATAACTATTTCTTTCCAAAAACACCATTTAAGAGAAATTCCATATTTCACAACAACAAAACCTTTTCAATAACCTTTTAGAACAACCCATCCCAAAACCTATATTTTATAAATCCAAATCAAACCCAAAATACTACTCTATTCAATAGCACATAACAAAACTAAAAATCATGCAGAAATGTTAAAAAAATCCTTACCTCAATAATAGAAAGAGAACGAAAGAACAATCCCAAAATCAACAGAGGTGGATCTTGAACTTTTTCAAAATAAAACGATCACCTTCTCGTGCTCTACCTTGTATCCCAAAGCACCAAGGTGGTGAGATTAGTAGATTTGAGTCTATGAAGAGGGTAGGTTGTAACAGTTTGTTCAGGTGACCACTCGAGTGGTCATCCTGTCGCTCGAGTGAAAAGGCGAAATTCCCAATATCTTGCTTGTTAACAAGCGAGACTGCTCGAGCGATGAAGTGGTCCCTCGAGCATAGAATTTAGGCTTCTAGTATTTTCACTGTAACTCTACAAAACTTCTGGAGCCTTGCGTTTACCTCTCGAGCGATGGAAAGTTTGCTCGAGCGATCTGGTCGGGACAACATACTTATAAGTCAATTAAACACTTTTCTCTCCCACTTTTTCTAACTCTTTTCTCTCTCTCTATCACCCATTTTTGAACCCTAATCCTAAAAACACTTGATTTCCTCAACTTTTACTAAAGATTCACATTAAATCCTTCAAGAAAAATGAAGATCAAGTTTGATTCAAGAATCTCACCGAATGAATCATGTTTCGAGGTAGGGGTACTTTTAACTTGATATATTTATGATTTGAGATATATATATATATATGATATTTTCTTAGTTATAGCAATGTATGAAATGATTTTGTGATATAAAGTGGGTTTGTTGACTAAAAAGGGATTTTTCCCGTGTGTTGGAAAAATTTGTGCATATCCTTCTTGATTATGGTTAGAAATTGTGAATATCGACTCTTTATTTGTAAAGATAGGAAAAATCCAAATTTTTTTCAAAAACCCTAGTTTTAAAATTTGATCTAATAATGGGTTTGGCCAAATTGACTTTTAAATCTTGAAATTGGGTGAAAGATTATGGAAATGGTGTTGAGACATGAAATTTTTGAAGCTTTTTGGTTATATAATGAGATTGTGAAAATTGTGAAATTTGAGAAATCTTTTGGTTATTGATATTATTAATGTTGTTGTGGATTGAACAAACCTTAGAAAAAATTTATTTGAAAACTCATGCATCATGTGCATCATAATTTCTCATGTGATTTAACCACCTTGTGGATGTTTGGAAAATGTCAAATGGGATAAATAGTGTATGAGTCCGGGTAGTTGAGTTGGGTTTTGGGAATTGAGTTATGTGTTGTATCTGGTACCCGTGCAGGGAGTCAAGGTGCCCAATTGCCCTGTCTTGTGCATATCGTCGGATGAATGTGGAAAAGGTTTTTGGGTGTCCACAAGCTTGTTGTTTATAGAGTCGACGGATGTGGAAAACTTGATTTTTGGGTGTCCACAAGCCTGCTATTCCAAGAGTCGACGAAAGTGGAGAGGGAAAGGTTTTTGGTACCCATGTTCCGCCGTTTTTAGAGTGGGCAAATGTGGGAATATTTTTTGTATATAAATCTATATATGTATGTATGATTTTGCGACTCTTGCTTGAGACATCATAGCGTATTTACCGCCCTATGCTTGTAGACAAGATTTTGAATAGAAATCATGCATTGAACACTTTTGGCATTAAAAGAGGAAATATGAATTTTATCCTAACAAGTGCATTGCATAATCATATACATCTCGATTATTTATATAACTTGATAAATGTATTTCTTATTGGGCACTAGCTCACCCCAAAAATAACCACCTTTCAAGAAACGATGTTGATGCGCTAATTCAATGATTGGCTTGGGGAAAGATTTTAGATGGGGGCACGAAAGCTCTCTTTTGATGTTTTATGTCTAAGCCTCGAGCTATTTTTGTATGGAAATCTAGAATTCCATTTTTGTCTATTCAAGGACACTCCTTGAGAAGATGTTTTCCTTTTTGGCTCTTTCTTTACATTACCTTATGTCTTTTGAACTATTTTTTTTATTTTGTCAATAGATGTAAACAAACAATGATGTAATCACTAGAATAGTTCAATGGAGAAGAGGCAGTCTTGGAATTTATTTTATTATTATTATGGACTTGTTCCTCTCTCTCTCTCTCTCTCTCTCTCTCTCTCTCTCTCTCTCACATTTCTGTATTGGGTAAACCCAAGTGAACATGATTTATGAAGGCAATTTCCTAGCGCGTTACAGATCTTGAACTTTTTCAGATTAAAATGATCACCTCCTCGCGCTCTACCTTTTATCCCAAAGCACCAAGGAGGCGAGATTAGCAGATTTGAGTGTATAGGGAGGTTTATGCAACAATTAGAGAGAGAAAGAAGAAAAACTGGGTTTGGGAGCTTTTTAGAGAGAGAGTGGAGTCAGAAAAGTGATAAGAAAATGTTTTCCCCGTAGCTTTATACACACAAATCATTCGAGCGACCAAAATACCGCCTGAGTATTAGACACAAAATACCGCTCAAATGACCAAAACATGGCTTGAGCAAAGAAAACCAAACTGCTAGAAGATTACCCCTGCCGAACGGATCGCTCAAGCAAACAAAACACCGCTCGAGTGAATAATGACCCCCTTTTACAAGTCCAAACTGCACAAGACTGCTCAAGCGAAGAAAAGACTACTCGAGCAAAGAATGACATGTTCCTAGAAGTTTAGTCTGCAAACACAGATTCTAGGAGAAACAAAAGACTGCTCGAGCGACCAACTCACCGTTCGAGCGAACCCAGAACAAACAAATAAAATTTTCCTATAAATACCAAGTCCTAACCTGTTCAAAACCTAATCAACCAAATCTAAGATTTCACTCCTAATCAACAACAATTACTCGAATAAATATAAACAATAACAATAGATACCAGAATCCAAACCAAAGAATACAAAAGTGTCAAGTCTTAACCTGAGCCACTATATATTGTCTATATAAAAAAATAAGATTAATCGGATGTGTAGCCCTATGATTAAGCTCAAATTGTTTTCTAAAAAATTATTAGAACTATGTTAACTGTTTATTTTTAAAAAAAATAAATGTGATTTTGTTATGGGTTACAGATGCCCAAATAATCTAATTATTTTCATGAATAATCTATTCGATAAAATTTACAATATAAACTGTTCGAATGTAATGCCCTAAACAAATACAATAAATCCCAACCCATAAGCAATATACTTTCATTCATCAGACTTCGCATAGAAAAGGGGTGACACATGCGAAATACATTCATAAATGATTCATCCTGAATCTACAGCATGTGTTATAGTTGATAAAGGAGAATAAAAGCTAAACATGTATTTATATACCCTAAAGGCTTACATCTTTCCAAGTCATTGCTTGGTTACAACAAAAGTGAGACTAGCTCAATACAAATAAAGCCCTTGGCTATACAAAAGAAAATACAACAAAAGTGAGTTATTGCTCCAAAGTCTCTCCAAGCTATTGCCTTGGCGGAGGCATATCACCAACACCTGAAAATGGTTTTTTCCAAATAGGGTGAGCCAAAGCCTAGTAGGAACAATCTAACATAATATATGAATCTTAACAAAGTTATAAGTACAATGTGTCCATACAATGCTCGTGATAACACATTCATGTCTATATGATCATAAAATACCAAATTTCATATTTCGATCCATTTTCCTTCAATTCATTTCTAGTAACTTCATTTCATCTTAATTCATGAGCCAGTTCTGTTATCTTTCAGACAACCCAACTGAGGCTACAACTCAATGGTTCTCAAATTAACATAATTATCACACAAACACTTCAATTTGTCATTTTACGAAAATTTTGCCTGCGGGATCAGCATTCATGTATACGCACGGTTTTGAGACTTTCACCATAAACACACAGGCCAACTTAATTTCAATAAAGTCCATCGCCTATCTCCTCCAAAACATGGAATACATCCGTTTTTTCTCCAAAACATCATACATATGTAATGTATTTAAAGCATAGTTATATTCAATGACAACCCACAGGAGATTAGTTTCAATTTACCTAACCCTCATGCAATTTCTACAACAATCATAGCTATTATCCACCGATAGCGCAATACAGATATTTTTAAATAGATATTCAATCTCAAGACACTTAAATTATTCAAAATTACATGGTGAGAGATAATACATATTTAGCTTCACCATTTATCTATATATATCCAACCAATTTCACATTCACAATACCAATTCCGTTCATTTATACAAAAATAACTATTGGAACCATTCTAGGGCAAACTTTTATTTTCTCAAATATCACTCTGAGTGCCCAAAATTAATCATTTTGCCACCATACAACGTTATATTTAACCCCATAACCATTTTCACAACATACACATGAAAACCCGCTTTTTATTTCACACCCAAACCCGAGGTTTGTCCATAATACACCCAAAGTCCACCATTGTTACACAATAAGCAAATAACTAAGTTAAAATCCATATGAAAGTGTAGGAAATCCCTACCTCAAGTGTAGAAGCCAAAAGGAGGAGTGGAGAAACTTCAAAAAATGTCGAAATCAAACTCTATTCGGATGTAATGGTAGCCCTTGAGATGCTTCACCTTTTTGTCAAAAGAAGCAGGGTAGAGAGATCCTTAGATCCTAGTGGATTTTAGAGAGAAAGAGAGAGCTGGTCTAGGGTTTTTGAGTGAAAAGATATCAAAAAGTGATGTAAAAAGTGCTGCTGGGAATCGATATACGAGAGGTTCGCTCGAGCGCAAGAGTTGTCGCTCGAGTGACTAGACACAATAAGTGGCCTCGCTTGAGCATAAGATGCGTTGAGAAGTTTTACAAGAATATACCGTCGCTCGAGCGCACTACCCTCCCAGTATCTCTGCAGGCCTACAAAAGTATTAGAAGCTCACGAAGCTCGCTCGAGTGGAAGAAGCCTCACTTGAGCGAAGAAGCAAATTTCTGAACAATAACAATTTGACCAACTAGTAACCAACATGTTCCAAACATGCCCAAGACACTCCAATACTCAAACTCAAAGGGGAAGGAGGGAAAAAGACATGAATAACAATATTAAACCATGAAACCCGAGTCCGGAATATAACAAAGGTCGGGTCAAAACCAGAATCGCTATAATCTCTTATCCTTTAAGGAATTTCATCCTCGAAATTTCAATATAAGTGCAAAACCATTTTCAAACTATTTCCAACTATGATAATCTATCAATTTCAATCACCATGACCTATTCTCCGATCATCCACTCTCATTAACTAGATACACAAGTTCCGACATTGAAGTACAATGTATATATTCCCAAAACATTTACAATGTTTATGATAAACCCAATTTTTTCAAAATTTACACAACATATGCAATGTTTTAATATTTCATTAACATAATCAAAATCTCAACATATGCTCAAACATCAACAAATAAGTCTAGATATTTCTCACGGACTTCCAATTCACGCTCCTAAGTCGCTTCCTTAACCCCGTGATGTTTCCATAATACTTTGACCAAGGGAATTGTCTTGCCTTGCAAGACTTGGTCACGGGTATCCAAGACTGTCACCGAGTCTCCCTATACGAGGCATCCTCATCAACCCCTAAGTCGATCTAATCCAACATGTGCGATGGATTCGGCTCATACTTTCAAAGTGTGCTAATATGAAACACATCATGAATCCTCGGAAAGTTGTAGCGGCAATGCCAAACGTTAAGCTACCTCTCCAACTTGCTCAAGGATCTCAAAAGGCCCAATAAATAGAGGGGACAACTTCCTACTCTTCCCAAATCTCATCAAACCCTACCTAGGTGATATCTTCAAGAAGACATGATCTCCCATCTGTAGCTCAGCTTTTTCGCGCCCCCCTTTTGGAAGTCGAAATAAGCCCTACAGTTCGGATTCCCGCGGTTTTCAATCTAATTCCACAAGTGCAATGTGAAATAGATAATCACCAAAGAGTCCAAATCTAGAAAATCTTTTGGAAAATCAATTTTGAATCAAATTGCCAAAAATGAATTGTTTTGCCAGATACAGAGTCGCCACCTAAATATTTTATTTTGAAAAATTTTGGAAACCCATGACTCGTGCCAAAGGCCACGTGTCCGTCGTCACCAAGATTGTCTCAGCTACGAAAGGGGAAGGTCATGAATTGAGCACCCCCGCTCGCTCAATCAAAGTTCGACCTCTACTAATCATGATATGAATCTTATTTGCATTATATGCTCTTGTTCTAGTTATTAGGCTAGCATTTACTATGTGATGTGCGTACACACAAGTATAGACTAATTTTCCAAGAATTGGAACATTCGAAATATGTACCACTTGAAAAAGTGATCGCATATGAACACTACTCAAATTATTCCAATTCAAGGAATTAGCCTTCATCCACAGACATTCAAGCAGTTATAACAATTAAGCAATTAGCCTCATGGCAAGCATGCTAGACATGGCAACATCAACATTCATGCGATATGCTAAAACGAGTAAAGGCTCACCTAGTACTCCAAGCCAAAATAAACAAAAGAGTTAGAAAAATGGTGTGATTCCTAACTATGCGATATGACTAATACAACGCATGCGATATGCGATATAAATAGGCTCGGTTACTTAACATGGCATATGAATAAATTAAATAACATGCGGTCTAAGCATGTATTCAAAGAAGTATTTAAACTAACAATGCAAGTTAGAATGATGAACCGAGCCTCAGTGCATGCAATACAAATGGATGCAAACATGAAGTATGCTAAATAAAACATGATATCCCTAATCTAACCATCGTAAGCAGTTAAATAAAAGGGAGAAAGATGTGGGGTTGGAAGACATACACATTATTACAACATTTGCGCTCTCACGAAGGAGAGTCCAAATGAACTAAGCTAAAGCTAAGCTACTTATAGATAAGCTATTTAAGCTAACTATTACAAACCGAAATGAATAAACTAGCTAAACTACATAACTAATTATTACAATAACAAATGAATTAAAACTAGTTAATTAACTATTACAACACAACTAGTTAACTAATTAAATAATTACAACACAAGTGCAATTAAAATAAGTAATTAAACTAAACAATTAACTACTCCGCCTCGAGAAACAAGAGATGTTCATACGCATGCTCGATTTCCACCCGAAAACGCCACTGTTTTGCTTCTAGAGAGCCTCTGTTGCACAGAGAACACCTATATTGTTGCCCACTTCCAGAACAACTCTGCTCTTCCTCAGAAACACACTTCTGAATTTTGCACTAGTGGCCGACCGGCTAGTGATGAGGATTGCCGGCCACCAGTGATGGTCGATTGGCCATCAAAGGAGGTCTGTCGGCCACCTGCCGGCCACTGTTGCCCAATTCTCCTTGGTGCAACAGAGGACAAATAGAGCCTATATAGGGTATTTCAAGGGTTTGTTTGCACAACCCACCCCTCATTTTCATGATCAAATCAAAGGAGTAGTGAGTTTAAGGCACAAACCACTAACTCAAACAATTTCATTGCATGATGGCTTGTAAACCAAAGTGTGCAATTTTAATAAATCCAACAAAATAAGACTCTAAAGACCACCTCTCTATCATGGATAATCAAGGAAAGTAGTGACCTTGGAACCTTGAACCATTTCATCACTAATGAGTATCAAATGCCTCAAGCTTCCATGTGTTCAATTAACGTCTGATTGAACACAACCAATTATTATCTTACACCATTTTAGTCTCAATTTTAGTTACTCAATTTTAGATTACCAACCATCTTTTAATCCATTAAGTCCAATGGTGAGTTTAAGTCCTCTAAATGGAAAGAAGGCTCAAATCAAGTATTGTTTTGGACATGAAAGAGACATCTTACCGTTGGTAATGAACCCCAAAGGGATTAAACCATTAAGTATGACATCTCAATCTCATGCTTTAAACAAACAAGTTGTTTGAACCACTTTCAAAGCAAAACAAAAATCAAGAAAGAAGGGAGGTTGCAAAGGTGATTAATGCTGAAAATAAGTGAAATAAGCATAAATAAATACTATCAACTCAAACAGGATGGTCTCTAAGGCTCAGAACACCAATCTCATGAGGACAATTACACTATAAGCATGCAATGCAAAGCTCAAATGCAACTATCAACCAAAAATAGTCCTAAAATAGGTTAAAATAAGTCCTAAAACATGCTAGACTTAAGCTAAAAATAGCTAGATTATCATCCTAAAACATGGCACAAACCAGGCTAGTAAGTAAGACACAAGGAGGGGAGGCTAACCCCTCCAAATTTGGACTTCAAAACATGATTTTGGCAACTGAAATAACTCTGAAAAATAGTGTTTAAAAGCTCAGAAAAAGATAGCGAAATGGTGGGAAACACAAGGGCAAAGGCCTTCAAAACAAGGTACAAAGAAAGGCTATCAACCCCTTAACCTTTAATGGCCATAAAACCCAAGCTTCAGCTTGAAAATACAGAGTTTTTATACCCCAAAAATAGTTGAAAATAGCAAAAATAATAGAAGAGAAAGCAAGCAAATAAGCAAAGCCTTATACCTCTTGAAGAGAAGTAGCAATTCAAGCAACAAAACCAAGACAACACACCCTTCAAGAGCTTAAACCAAGCTCAAAGACACCTCAGCTCAAAGATGAGAAGGTTTGGTTAAGGGTGTATAGGCAAAGGTTAAGGAATTGTAGGCTAAAGTGTAGAGATTCGGTAGAGAGAGAAAAATTTTTGATCTCAAAATCTTCTAACCTTTAAAACATGAAGGGATGTCTCCTATATATAGAAAACATAAAGCTTCCCTCAAGAACATCCAACCCTACACGTAGGGGCAGATGCATGCATCTGTGTAAACAGCTGGCACAACTGTGACAAAATATCTGCAAAAGAAACTGCTGGCCTGCTGGCCATCACTGGTAGTCGGCAGGCCACATCAGTGGCTGGCAACCAAAAAGTGATGGCCGGCAACCCAAAAGGGTAGCCTGCAAGCTTGAAAAGCACAGGGTTTGGTCCAAAAATAAGGCAACAGGGGTATAGGGTTTGAAAGGCTTAAAGTTGTGGCATCCCATTGAGGACTTCGAGCACTAGACAAGCATATAGACTCATCATCGAGTGTGTAAGCGATAACGTCCAAGTCATAAGGGCCGTAAAAAATGGTGTGTTTACACCACCTTAAAAGATAAGGGTCTTCTTCTACGATCATCATAACTTTTCGGACGACTCTAAGCCGTAACCAACCTCTTACGAATAAGTGCCACTTTTTTCGTCTTTTCCTGAACTAACTCTGGACCCAACAAAGGTGAATCACCCATCTTGGCCCAACACACAGGGGACCTACACGGTCGGCCATACAAGGCCTCAAATAATGCCATGCCAATATTCGATTGGAAGCTATTGTTATAAGAAAACTCTACTAAGGGCAAGTGCCACTTTAACGACCCCTTAAAGTCAAGGACACAAGGTCGAAACATATCCTCAAGGATTTGAATAGTACGTTCAAATTGTCTGTCAGTCTGAAGATGGTAAGTAGTGCTAAAGGTCAATCTAGTGCCCAAGGCACTCTGTAAGCTTTGCCACAACTGAGCTGTGAAACGTGAATCTCTATCCGAAACAATCGTCATAGGGACCCCATGCAATCTCATTATGTCCCTAATGTAAAGATCGGCAAGATAGCCTATTGAATCACTCACATGCATAGGTATAAAATGCGTTGACTTGGTCAACCGGTCAACTACCACCTGTAGCTCAGGTTTTCGCGCTCCCTTTCGGAAGAATGAAATAGCCCGTACAGTTCGGACTCCACTTGTGTTGGTTCTGAATCTGATTTCACAAGTGCAATGTGAAATAGTGAAAACACAAAAAAGAGTCCAAATCCGGCAATTATTTTTGGAAAATCGATGTTTGAATCAAATGCCAAAAATGGACTACTTCGCCAGATTTCAGAGTCGCCACCTAAATATTTATTTTGGGAAATTTAGGAAACCCGTGACTCGTGCCAAAGGCCATTAGTCCGTCATCACCAAAGTGTCTTGGTTCGGGAACTTAAGTATGAGAGGGGAAGGTCAATAATGAGCATCCCACTCACCCGATCAAAGATCGGCCTCTACTAATTATGATGTGATTCTTATGTACAGTATATGTTCTTATTTTATCTCTAACATACAAGTATAGACTAATTTCACGAACAGTTGGAATGTTTGATTTTATGTTTGTTTTGAAAAAGTGTTTTGAATATGTATCACTTGAAAAAGTGATCTCATAGATATACATTATCAAAGTATCCCAATGTCAGTGAATAACCTTCATCCACAGGCATTCAAACAGTTTATCACTTAAGCAATTAGCCTCATGGTAGTATGCTTGATATGACAGCAATCACACTTATGCAACATGCTAAATCATAAAAACTCACCTCGTACTCCGAGCCAAAAAAAAAGAGAACTAGTTAGGAAAAAATGCATGATCCTAACTATGTATTATGACTAATGCAACATATATAATATGCAATTACTAAGCTCGGCTACTAACATGGCATGTGAGTCAATTCAAGGCATGTAATAGTGCACGTATTCAAGTAAAGAGTTTGAATTTGACATTTGCAATAATATGATGAGCCGAACTTTTATGCATGCAATACAAGTGGATGCAAACATAAGTATGCTAAATTAAACATGATGTCCATAAACTAACCATCATAAGCTGGTAAATAAAAGGGAGAAAGACGTGGGGTTGGAAGACATATACATTATTACAAGTTTGTCCTCGCGAAGGAGGGTCCGAATGTCCAAATGTCCGAATAAATAATTATTAAAAAACCGAATGAATAATAAATGAAAGGGGCTATCTAATTTATTACAAGAATTGATGTAAGGCAAGCCTTGACCCAATAAACTCGGTATAACGTCCGACCGAATTCAATTAATCATATTGGTTCTTTATGTCGGTTGTAATCCAATTTTAACCAATTTTATTAGCCTTTTTTTATTACCTGTCCATTTCTTTATCTTTTCTCTTGTTTGTGCAAAAGTGATATTTACGTCCACTAAGTCCAAAATGCAAGAAAGAGAAACAAGCATCAACTTAACCCGAGAAAATTTTCTTCAAGGGAAATTACAAAGGAAGAGTCAAACTTATTTACAAGCGATAAGGGATTCCAAGTCAAACTCAAGATGTGCAACAAGGACTAGTCAAACTCAAAAGAGTGATAATGACTTAGAAAAACCCAAACTTGAGTGATAATGACTTGAAATCCAAACTTGATAATAAGTGATAATGATCAACTTAACCCGAGAAAATTTTCTTCAGGGGAAATTACAAAGGAAGAGTCAAACTTATTTACAAGCGATAAGGGATTCCAAGTCAAACTCAAGATGTGCAACAAGGACTAGTCAAACTCAAAAGAGTGATAATGACTTAGAAAAATCCAAACTTAAGTGATAATGACTTGAAATCCAAACTTGATAATAAGTGATAATGACATTTTCCTTGGTGATTTCCAAGGGTCAATTAGTCTCTTAAAAGTAAACACACTAATGAATAAAGAGAAATAAAAAATAAAAGATTGTGCTTTAGTATAAGAACATGTATACATTTGGGGTAGTGAATCTCCAAAGAATTTAAACCGTTTAAGTATAGAACGTTTTATGCTTTTGGTAGTAAATCCCCTAAGAGGTTAAATCAGTAAGCATAGAACGTTGTATACTTTTGGTAATGAACCTCTTAAGCATAAAACGTTTTATGCTGTTGATAGTGAATCTCCAAAGAGATTAAACCATTAAGCATAGAGCGTTTTATTCTTTTGATAATAAACCTCCGAAGGAATTAAACCATTAAGCATGGAAGAGTTCCTTTCTTATACTTGAATCACAATCTTAATTTTTCACAACTTTTTAATCGAAATAAGCAAAGAATGGAGGGAGGTTGCAGAGATGATTATGCGAAATTGATTAATTGGTTAGTACAAACAAACTTGATATTTAAAACATAAATTATTGAAATAAATTAAACAGCCCCTTAAATAGCATATAATAGTGCTGGAATTAAGCTATAGAAAGCGAGCAAAATTAAATAGCCGGAGGTACTATTCACCGCCGGAGGTACTATTCATCGTTGGGGTTACTATTCACCGCCGGAGGTACTATTTACCATCGGAAGTTATTATTCACCGCCAGAGGTTACTATTCATTTGGCGGGGTAGATTCAGTTTATATACAATATTTAAATTATAGCAGATATGTGGGTGGTGCAGCCATCCCATTAAAGTGATAAAAAAAAATAGTTATAAAAAGAAGTAAATGAAGTATTTAAACAAATTATATCACATTTTTAAATTAAATGAAAATTTACGAAAACTCACCTTTTGGGAAAATGATGAATTTTCTGAGTCACAAACTTTCTTTTGACTACTCTCAAGTCTGTGGAATATGTTCTCAATTCTCAGTCCAAAATTTAGAATTACAACTTTAGTGGTTGTTTTTTTGAATATGTATTGATGAAATAAAAATATCAAAGAAAATATTTTATTTTCCCTTCTCTTTTTTTTTTTTCTCTCCTTTTTTTTTTCCCCAGAATCCTTCTATCCCTCCTGCTGAGCCTCTTCTCCAGGATCCTCCTGCTGAGCTCCTTCTTCTGCTCTCTTGATTGCCTTATATAGGCAAATTAATATAATATAATATTAGTATTATTATATAATATATACATACATGCATATAATATAATATAATATATAGTATATATATATATATGTTTGATTTGGGAGATGTCGGCAGCCAAGTTGACCGACATCAAATTCTTTTATTAGTTTTATTATATAATATATATAATATAAATATTATATAATATATATCTATATACATATAATATATTATATAAAATATATAAAAATATATAATTTATACCAAAATACTAAACATATAATCTGATAATATTAAACATATAATACAATAATATAACTTTTTATTATTTTATTTTATATATTAATAAAATATATAATTTATACCAATTTATATAAAAAAACACCAAAAATATGAATAAACACATAAACTTATGTAAAATTACAAAAATACTAAACTAATAAAATATTTCGTAGGTTAAAACAATTGGGCCATAGTGGTAAAGGTTGGGATTAAAGTTCAAATTCCATCTCTCTTACTGAGGATTCTACGAGAAACACATTCTAATTGTCATCATCGGGTAATCCACAGAAAGCGCCCAAGTCTTAGGGCTGGTCAAAACGGGGTGTCTATAGTTGCCCCTCTTTGACAGAGCTTGAAGTCATTTTATGACGTGAGTGAATGTCAAAGCCCGAAGACGACCCTTTTGACGAGGCCGTAAGACTTGGGCAATCAAACAAAATGCAATGTATGTGGTTGAACCCGAAAGTTGCCTACGTATTCCTTTACAAGGAATCAAACCAGCGTAGTTCAGGGGCAAGATGCTAAGGATATGCAGAAGGGTTTTGGGAGTTGGACTTATACGCTACGCGAAGCCAAGTATTTTTGAAAAACAAACACTTATGATCATGCAAAACAACCTAACGCGTCTCATGCAAAAGGAGGAAGGATGGTGTAAACACCAGGCACACCTGCTGTTATTAACAGATTGGGTGGTGTGAACAGACAGGCGCACATGCTGTTATTAACCGATTAGGTGGCGTGAACAGACAGGCGCACTTGTTGTTGTTAATCGATTGGGTGGCCATGGATGCCGCTTTTATGGTCATATTTACAACTTTTCCTATTCTCCAACGGGGTGACAGACTAGGTTGGTTCAGTATCCAGAATTGAGGCGAATATAAGCTATCTCAACCTATGGGGCTGCCATATAGATTTCAAGTCGGGGATACACCCCTGGGTATTTAAACCAGACTTTAGTCTCGGAAATCCCGAACCTTTTGCGTTCTAGGCATCGCCATTCGAACTCTAGTTTCCACCGTCGTAGTTGGTCTCCTAAGAACTCATTGCAATCATAAACAGGTGGCTATACCAGACCACCTAAAGTCATTCGAGCACGACAAACACCAAAGGAGTTGCACCTTCAGAGGATTTAAGGTCTCCTAGACCATGGGAATGTACAAGATAGTGCGAGTGTGGTGCACAAAACAGTGCGATGGATTTGAAATTGCACAAGACAGTGCGATGTGCAAGATAACGTGTCTTTTCACGAAAGGGGGATATTGAAGTCCTAACGTGTCTTTTCACGAAAGGGGGGACGCGTCTTTTTGCGAAAGGGGGATATTGTAGTCCTAACGTGTCTTTTCGCGAAAGGGGGATATTGAAGTCCTAACGCGTCTTTTCGCGAAAGGGGGATATTGAAGTCCTAACGTGTCTTTTCGCAAAAGGGGGATATTACAGTCCTAACGCGTCTTGTCGCGAAAGGGGGATATTGTAGTCCTAATGCGTCTTTTCCTGAAAGGGGGATATTGTAGTCCTAACGCGTCTTTTCGCGAAAGGGGGAAGGGTGGCGTAAACAGACAGGCGCACCTGTTGTTTTTAACTGATTTGCAATCTAAATGCGTCTCACGCGAATGAAAGAAAGTATGGTAGAACGATTTTTTTTTTTTTTGCTGACAATGGGTAATCTCTACATGAAGAAGTCACAGATGTCCCTTTTCTTCTTGATCATATTCACAACTTTCCCTATTCTCCAACGGGGTGACAGACTAGGTTGGTTCAGTATCCAGAATTGAGGCGTATATAAGCTACCTCAACCTATGGGACTGCCATACAGATTTCAAGCTGGGGATACACCCCTGGGTATTTAAACCAGACTTTAGTCTCGGAAATCCCGAACCTTTTGCATTCTAGGCATCGCCATTCGAACTCTAGTTTCCACTGTCGCAGTTGGTCTCCTAAGAAATTATTGCAAACATAGGCAGGATAATACACAGATATTTACATATAAATGCACACAGATATTTACAGACAGAATACAGACATATACACGGATATATACAGTATATATACAGGTATATACGACACAGACATATACGGACCTATATACAAACATATACGGATATATACACAGATGGAGAATATTCCATTTGCAACCGTCAGCGGGTAGATGCCGTTACTGAGAAGACATATTCCGTTTGTTGACGTCGGCATACGTACGCAAAACACGCAAAAAGAAGAAAGGAAAATCTCAAAATGGATGGACATGGGATACGGGGTTTCGAACCCCTGACCTCAGGCCTGGTCTTCGAGTCCTCAACCACTGAACCATGCCACTCTGTGACAAGATATGCAAAGAAATGTATATATACATATACGAGACCTATGTATACATAAAACCAAAACAAACCAAAAGAAACACTTGATGTGGGGTTCGAACCCCTGACGTCGGGCTTAGGCTCTCCGAATCCTCAACCCACTAGGCCAAACCACTAAACCCAAGCCACACCTGTGACCCAAATGTTCAAACAAATATATATATTTCATAGCTATACAATATATATACATATATGCGTACACATACATTCCCGCGTCTCTCCTTTTTCTTTTTTGTTTTCGACATCCACGCCTGACACGCGGCCTGCTTTTGCGTCACTGGCCGACAAAAGCAGGCCGCCTCGAACAACGCTCACTTCGGTTCTCTTCCTCTCTTTGTCTTTCTCTCTTGTCTTCTTCTTCTCTTCAGTATCTTCTATCTTCTTCTTAACCACTCTCTTCTTCTTCTTCTTCTTCTTCTCCATCACTCTTCCATCTTCCTCCTTCTTCTTCTTTTCCTTTTCTATTTTCTGTCATTCTTCTGTGACTGCCTTCTTTCCTCTTTCTTCCTATACATGGCTTCGTCTCGCCCTCTCTCTCTTTCCGGATCTTAATGATCCATCGAGCTCCTCTGGACCAAGTGCCCCTGCTCTTACTGATCACAGTCTTCCTACACTAACAGTTGAGCAAGTGATGGCTGCTTAAACTGATATTGACGCTAACCACCTCATGTTGAAGTCGTGTATGGAAACAGTGGCAGCGGTCACTAACTTGTCTCACCGTCTGCAAAACAGGACGTGTGAAGTACATCGGGTTAACGCCTAACTCAATCTGCGTCAGCATATGTATAAGGATGCACGGGCGGAGATTTGTGCGCAGAAAGCAGAGAACAAAGAACTGAAATGGAAGGCTACCTCCATGGAGAATAAAGAGGTAAAACGACAGGCCACTTGTATAGACCGGTTCGGAGCGCCGACATATTTTTCCTTCGATGGTCGGCGAAAAGTTAACTCTTTTGCTGAAAACACTGAGGCAGGGCCTTCTCTTGGGGAACACACTGAGGGAAGGCCTTCGAAGGTTGACGACAAAAAGAACGACAAAAAGCGGAAGAGCTCGGTGACGGAAGAGCCGAGTAAGTGAAGTTGGTGCGTGACCGTCATCGGAGAAGAAAGACAAAAAAGATCCCTCTCTTTTTTTCTTTTTCTTTTTTTTTTCTTTTTTGTTTTTTTTTTTGGACTTTGTATTTTTTTTTTCTGGGCTTGTTTTTTTGTATTTCTGTTTTTTTTTTTTTTTTTTTGTATATATGTTGGGTTTGTTTGTTTTTTTTTTTTTTTGTTTTTTTTTTTTCTTGTTTTTGGAGTCTCTGTAATCGGGGATGTCCCCCCTGATTGTATAAAAAGTCTCAATTTTGTATCTCAATGGCATGACTGGCACATCACTTTAAGTTTGAAAATACTTTTGTTTGATCGAATTTGAGATTGATTGAAATTTGAACTCTGATTTGGACATTGATCCATATTGACCTGGATAAAACTGACTCAACGCAAGAAAAACGAAGCCAAAATAATCCAAACACACTTCTATACGCTGACTGGTATGAATACCCTAACTGGTATAAACACACTGATTGTACACTGATTGGTATGAATATACACCGATATACACTGACTGGCATAAATACACTGACTAGTATGAATACACACTCATATACACTGACGAGTTGACTCAAGTGGTAGAGGAGACAGAATCTCTAACTCGACTATGCCCCTAATTCATTACCTTGAATTTTTTTTATTTTTATTTTTTTTTTGTAAAATGTTTTGATCAATCATGAGAGTTAGATTAGCCTACTTATTCCATTTTCTGTTTCAAATCATGTAAGCTAAATTGTGGGCACTGAAAATTTTCCCTTTTCAAATCCAAAGAATGATCCAAATTTTGCAAAAATGAAACAATTTTCGAGAAAAATTAGTCAGCTTTATTCAAATTAATCAAAACCTATTTGTGCAAATGGCCACTACTCAACTAACATAGAATCAACCATTGAGGTGCATAGCCCCAAGCCAAATAACCCCGAATTGGTTTTGTAGCAACAATGATAACCGAACCGAGCCGATCCGAATCAAATGAAACCGAGCAGAACCGGACCGAACCGAACCGCCGAACTGAACCGAACTGAACCAAGTTGAATTGAACCAACTGAACTGAGCAAAACGAAGTTACACTAATCAAACACAGATAGGACAACCAAGTCGACTAAAGATACACCAATCAAACATGGACAAAATGAATGAGTTGAAAAATTATTAGGGCCGAACTTCGAGATAAAGCTACTTACGTATCCTCAAGATAGGAATCAGGCCATCGTAGTTCCGGCCAAGGTTCACTCGGGTATTAACACTCTCCTTTTTGTTTCATCATCATTTCATTTTTTTATTTTTTTATTTTTTTTTCTATATATTTTTTCATTCATTTTTTTTTTCTGCTCTAACTTTTGTCTGGGTCGCCCTTCCGAGTTTTCGGCCCAGCGAGCCTCTCAAGGGTTACTTTCATTTTACTTTGTCCATGTTGATTGGGTGTGAAATCTCTACGCCATCTATAAGAACAACTGCTACACTAGACCAGTAGATATGATGATGTAAGGACTAGGCTGAATTTGCCCTTAGTGTTGCCCCTAGTGTAGTGGATAGGAACTCGACTGTCCTTCAATAATAACATTCATTCTCTCAAATTCTGGGTTTTGCCTTTCTAGGCGGTCTTCATTAGGAAACGATTCAGTTTTAACTCTTTGATCACCTCCAACCTTTTGCCCCTAGTTCAAGGGCTGCTTCAAATCTGACTCACATCGGACCTTCTTGTCCCTAGTTTAAGGGCTGTTTCCAATCTGAATCACAGGCCCTACATAGTTTTGGCTAAGGTTCACTCGGGTATTGACACTCTCCTTTTACGCTCTAACTTTTTCCAAAGCCGTCCTTTCGGGTTTTCAACCTTGCGAGTTTTCATTTTCATTTTTCTTTTTATTTATTTTTATTTTTGTGCTCTAACTTTTGCCTAAGTCGCCCTTCTGGGTTTTCAGCCCAGCGAGCCTCTCAAGGGTGGTACCTTCTTGCCCCTAGTTCAAGGGTTGTCTCCATTTTAGAATATGTAAGCCTCACACTTTCGCCCCTATTTCAAGGGTTGTTTCAAATCTGATTTAAAGGCACAGAGAAGTAGGCAGACTCTATGGCATTTTGTTTTGTTTTTGTTTTTGTTTTTGTTTTTGTTTTTGTTTTTGTTTTTTTGTTTTTTTGTTTTTTTTTTTTTTTTGGTTTACTGGAAAGAGACTATGACTCAGCAATGACAACAGACTCAAAAGAAAAAGACAAAGAAGATCTAGATAGGACATAAATGTCTAGATTTAGCACTCTTGAAATCAACAGACTTTGACTCACTAGAATGACTCGAGTCTGATCCCAACTCTACAAACTTGATGGAATCAAACTTAGACTTACTACTCAATTCAGAACTCAGAATAAAACCATTCTCAAATTGCCAGTCAACATGTGGGCCATCCACAACATTCAAAATAAAGCCCATGTAATCAAAAAGTGGTCACTCCCCCATTACAGAAATGGTTGGATATCCCACAAGTTCTATTATTTACACTGGTGGACATGTGGGATATCGGATTTTCTTTTATATAAGCAGAAATGTAAAGCAGAAAAAGAAATGTACCTCCCAAGCGCGCCAATAACCCTCGAGCAACTGTCCGCTGCCACGGGAAGCCGAGCTCATGTATCCGTAGAGCGTAGCCATAGCGGCGCCACCCCAGTCATAGTGCAGGATCTGAGTGACATCTACTAAGGCGCTGAGCAAGCAGAGGGGCACGGTATTCGCCCGATCGGCAAAAATAGTCGTCCCCAACAAAAACATCAGAAAGTCGCGGGCGTACTACTCCACCGCCTCCAGGGTCATCGGAGCCTCCTTGGTCAAAGCTGGCTGGACCCTGAACTGGACCTCAAACCAGGAGTAACGAACGAAGCCTGGACGGGCGAGAAGTGGCACCTCGCCAAGCAGATAGATCTGAGTAGCAGTCCACTCGTCCATATCAGTGTTAAAGGGGATCGGATCACCCCCTACCCCGATGCCTGTGAGCGTCGAGAAATCATAGGGAGTCATCGTCATATCTCCCGTGGCAGAAAGGTGGAACGAGTTGGTGGTGTCCCACCACCTCTCCGCTAGAGTAGCGAGGAGAGGCCTGCTCGTGGTGAGCCTCGATAGTCCTCTGTAGAATGCGTCGAAGCCAGCCTGATCCACGATGTGGCGAACCGCATCGGGTAGCTCTGCGTACCAATCTCGAGTGGCGATGTTCCCATACCCCCGGACGGTATGGGAATCTCCTTGTTTTCAAGAAAACAATTGCGAAGCTATGCTAAATACACAAGTTTTGAAAGGCATTCAGAATTGAGATAGATATGGCATGTGTGCATGTTTTCAGATTTAAACAGATACTGGGTGCCGGTGTCCTTACAATGAACTACAACGTGTGATGTGTCAGCGTGTTTGAGTGGTTCAGTGCAAATATGGCATGTGTGGATGTTTTCAGATTCAAACAGATATCGGGTGCCTGTGCGCTTACAGTGAACTACAACGTGTGATGTGTCAGCGTGTTTGAGTGGTTCAGTGCAAATATAGCATGTGTGCATGTTTTTTTTTAGATTCAAACAGATATCGGGTACCAGTCTGTTTGCCGTGAAATACGGCGTGTGCCGTATGTTTGAGTGGTTCAGGGTCAGTGCAGTGTGTGTGCACGTGTCAGTTTTGAACAGATATCGGTTGCGAGTGTATTCACAATTAACTACAGTGTACAGTGCATCAGTGTATCTGAGCTAAGCAGTTAAAGAATATAATCAACTATGACAGTTGGCAGTTAAGCGTTCTACATTGCAGAAAGTAAAACAGAGGAAGGAATATTACCTCGAAAGCGCCGAAGGGCAGGTGAGATGTAGGCTCACGCAAGAGAAGCTCTGGAGGCATCGCCCTATCAAAGCTCCGAAACTGGCGAAGCTCGTCGGGAGGCAAGGCATGGATCGCCGGTCGGTAGGTCGCCGGGTCAAATGGACGGATGCTCAGGGGGAGAAGCTCGACCCTGGGATCCATCTCATGCTCCGGGGGAGTCCCGCCCTGTGGGATATCGTCCACCATGTCAAAAGTCGTGCAAAAATGGCCGGGAAAGCGGAAAAGAGGCTAGAATGAGAAGGGTCAACAAAAAGTCAACCCTAGGAGGGTGGAAAATGGCCGGAAAAGCCGGAGTGTGGAAAATGTGGGGAAATCAAGGAAAACTTGGGGGAAACAAACCCCAAGAGGCGGAAATCGAAAAAACTACACCGAAACGAAGTTTCGATCGGGTGAAAATGTTTGAAACGCAAAGGAGATCGTGAATCGGACGATGAAACGGGGGCGAAAACACGAGAAAAACAAGGAACGAAGGAAGAAAAGTGCCCTAGAGAGAGAGGGAAGCAATTTCGGCTAGAGGGAAATGAGAAAAATAGGGTTTGAAACCCTATTTTAAAAGACCCAAGGCGAAAAGTCAAAACTGCTCCAAATCAGGCATTTTTGGCCGGTCGGCTACATTTTTGGCCGGCCGGCCAAATATTTGGCCGGTGATGTATTTTAGTGGCCGGTGAATGGCCGATGGCCTCCCCATGTGGCCGGTGAGCCTCCTACAACCTTGTTTGGGTCAGATGAGTGGTTTAGGGTCTTCATTGCTTAAAATAGTACAAGAAATGGCATCTCTGAAGCTCAACCGGCCTCCGTTTTGACCTCGGACTGTGTCTTCTATGCGTGGCACTCAAATTCATGCAAGGTGTATCCTTTCCGTATCCTTTTGTCTTTTACAAAACTCGAAAGTTGCCCCATGTGCATTTGGCATGCATTCAATCGCGCTATTTTGCGCATCTCATTGCATTTGACATGCAGTCCATCGCGCTATTTTGCGCATCTCATTGCATTTTGCATGCATTCAATCGCGCTATTTTGCGCATCTCATTGAATTTGGCATGCAGTCCATCGCACTATTTTGCGCATCTCATTGCATTTTGCATGCATTCAATCCTGCTATTTTGCGCATCTTATTGCATTTGGCATGCAGTCCATCGCGCTATTTTGCGCATCACACTGCCCTGTGCACGCATGGTCTGGCGAGACCTTAAATATGTTCGGTCTGGCGAGACCTTAAACCCGCATGGTCTGGCAAGACCTTAAAACCACTCGGTTGCATTGTCATGCATTTCAAACTCGCATGCATTGTCATGCATTTCAAAGTCACACGTTGTCATGCATTCTATGTTCACTTGGATTATTATGCAATTCCCCAGCACACGGTCTAGGAGACCTTAAATCCTTGGAAGGTACAAGACCTTCGGTGCATTGGTGTGCAGAACACTGCATATGTCATGCATCATTGTAAATACTGCATATGTCATGCATCATTGTAGATACTGCATATGTCATGCATTTCAAAAAAACAAAAAAAACAACAACAACACACTGCATATGTCATGCATCGTTGTAAATATAATGCACATGTCATGCATCATTTTAAATACTGCATATGTCATGCATTTCAAAAAACAAAAAAACACACATGCATATGTCATGCATTTCATCGTAATATAATGCATATATCATGCATTTCCGCTGTAAACATCCATTTCATTGCACGTCGTAAATATTGCATTGTAGCTTGCATGCATTCACTACATCACCTCCATCCATGGCTCGCACCTTTCCTTGTTGAGCTTGGTTTGGTATGTGCTCATACTTTTCACGTTAAAGCACAGTTCTGCATGTGTACGCGCCTATTCCTTGATGAACTTGGTTTGAGGGTGGCGGCACCTTTTCTGTGTTAGACGCGTTTTGTTTGTGTACATGCCTTTCCTAGGCAAGATTTGGTTTGGCCTGCGTGCTTTATCCATCGTATCTATTCCATTCCAGTGCATATCGCATTGTAGCTTGCATGCATTCACTGCATCCCTCCCCCTTCATCCATGGCTCGCACCTTTCCTTGTTGAGCTTGGTTTGGTATGTGCTCATACTTTTCACGTTAAGGCACAGTTCTACATGTGTACGCGCCTATTCCTTGATGAACTTGGTTTGAGGGTGGCGGCACCTTTTCTGTGTTAGACGCGTTTTGTTTGTGTACATGCCTTTCCTAGGCAAGATTTGGTTTGTCCCACGTCCCATATCCATTATATATATTACATTGTAGTGTAATTTTTGCATCCAGCATTAGAATCATTGTTCTTTCATTAGCGGGTTGTTTCCCCACTTATGTCATTCCATCGAATACTCGTTCTTGTGTCTGTCTACATCACTCATAGTTCTACATGTATACGCACTTTGAGGGTTGCAGCAACTTTTCTATGGTAGACGGACTTGTTACTTCCATCAATCTATTTGACATTTGTGTGGTTTTGAACCGCTCATGATTGGATCATGATTCAATTACGTTGCATTTCTTTTGCATTGTTTCAATTGCATTGCATTTTCATTTGCATTATTATACATAGTTTTGTATATATTGCATATCATTTTGCATTGTCATGCATGTTGCTAACAATATTGTACCTGTTAAGTTTGCTTTCTTTTCAGGCATGATATTGTATGTACGGTTCATTTGAGGCTGGTGCAAACTGCATTTAACCGCATGCAGTATTGTATCCTCCGAGTAAGACGTATTGAGAATTGCATAATTATCTTACATCCTTTCTGCATTGTAGTGTAGTTTGGTGTATGCTAGCTTAAAACTGTCGCATGTTATGCTTCATTACAGCTTTCTTTGCATGATCATAAGTTATGCTCGGCTTTGTGCATTGTCTTGCATTTTGCCCCTGCCGGTAGCCAGATCTTTATCTGCATCTTGCATGCTTTGTCTAAGTCTTCGGCCTTGTCAAAAATGGGTCGTCTCTGGGCTTTGACATTCACTCTCGTCATTGTTATGACTTTCGAGTTCTGTCAAAGAGGGGCAACTGTAGACACCCCATTTTTGACCGTCCTCAAGACTTGGACGTCACCGCTTGAACACTCAGTGATCATCCATGTTTGTGCTCGTCTTGAGTTCCCGGAGGTCTCGGCTACGCGCCTTGCCTCAGGATCTCTCGACTCGACTGTTTCGTGTCTGGTTTTGCACCAAACACTTGTGCTTTGCCTTGGAGGGGCAGGGAATGGCTTATGCGCCATCCTCACACTCCACCGGCCATGGCTTCAGGCCACCGGCTGTGTTTTGTTGCCACCGGCCAAATGTTTGGCCGCCTGGCACTATAGATGGCCGGCCGGCTATCTTTCTTTGGTCAATTGTATTTTTGGCCGACTAACTACTGTGCATCTGCTTTTGCAGATATTTTTGTGCAGCTGGCATACACTGGCACCCCCTCCATACACGTGTATGGAGGGATTTCCCTCTTGTTACCTTCCTTTGGAAGCTTTACAAGACAAATGGTCTATAAAAGAGGGGCTCTTCTCTCTTGTTTTGGGGTTAGACATTTTAGACAACATTTTCAGAGCTTGATTTTTAGGGTTAGGGTTTACATATATCCTTTATCTCTATATCTCTCTATTTCTTGTGTTTAGTGTGTTTAGTCCCATTTTTGTGCACAAACACCCACCATCACACGTTTTCTTAGGAGCTGAGGCCCTTGAGGGTTGTTTTGAAGTTTTGGAGCTGGTTTTGAGCTTGGAAAGGCAGTTGGACCACCATTTGTGAAGGAGGTCTTCAAGGGTAACAAACTTGCTCTTTTTATCCCATTTTTGCAAAGCTTTTTAGCCTATCTTGCATCCATTTTTGAGCTTAGCATATAACATAGAAAAGTCTTTTTTTTATCTGCTCTAAATAGTTTATTAAAGGTGTTTTAAGCTTTGGGGTTGTTTGACCCCTCTTAAGGCTTGTTTGGCCTTTGTTTTGTGCCATTTTGGTTGAGCTCCGGGACCATTGTGTTTGGGCCTCCTCATCACTGAAATCTTAAGGGATTTTAGAGGTGAGGATGGTGCCTTGAGGTCCTAGGAATGAGAGGGCCGCCCCCTCTCCTTGTTGTCCTTGAAAAGAGCCATTTTTGCCTCTTTAGTGAGCACCATGTTTAGGTTCATGTTGGCCATGCCTTGACTGATTTTCATGCTTATTATGTCATAATA
Source organism: Camellia lanceoleosa (assembly GCA_025200525.1). NCBI lineage: Eukaryota > Viridiplantae > Streptophyta > Magnoliopsida > Ericales > Theaceae > Camellia > Camellia lanceoleosa. The sequence goes on from CM045761.1 coordinate 30,555,965, forward strand.
TAGCATTATGTTTAATTGGTTTGGACACACCATGCTTGCCTAGCATACATGCCTTGTAATGCCATGTTTAAGCCTTAACATGCTTTAGGTTTTTGACCCTTATTCTAGCATGATTTTGGCCAAGCTTTGTGAAGCTTTTGTGTTTGTTTTGGTATGCTTCAAATCTATTTTGGGTTGCTTTGGTTGACCATAGCATGCTTTGTATAGCTACCTTACATTTTGGCTTGTTAGCCTTGAGTTTTGGACCATGTTGTATGCTTGGTTTGCCTTTGTTTAGTTGGTTTGAAACCATTTCTGACATGATTTCAGAGCTTAATGTGCATGCTAATTGTCCATGTTTAATCTCTTTCAAGTGTGCTTGGAAGTTGCCTTTATGTGCCTAGGTGTTGGACCATATTCGCATGTATGTTTGTATGTGCATTTGGCCCTCATTTCCATAGCATTGGCCACTGTTTTGGACCTAGTTTAAGGCTGTCCAATTAGTGTAAGTCCCTCCCTTGGCATGTGTTGCATGCTTACCTTGTGTGTTGTTGCATGCTTGGTCCCATTTGTATGATATTGCATGCCTCGCATACTTGCATGTTTAGATTACATCTTGCATACTTGTAGGTTGCATTGCTTCATGCCTTACATGCTTCTTTAGGTTGTGCGCCTAACATGCAATGCTTGCTTGCATGGTTCATTTTGCATAATAGTCGACATGCTTAGGATTGCATTGCATTGGCATGCATGCTTGGCCTCTTGAAATGCTTGTGATAGAGGTTGAGCCCCTTTATTTGCTTATGTGCATTGCATTCCAATATCAAAATGCACACTTGATTCTTTGGCCCGTCATGCATGGAAATGCGTGATTGGTGGTCCGAGAATCGAGGCTCATCCTCCTTTGAGTCATACACATGATAAGGAGTGTGGTTAGTACATACATTGCTTGAAATGCATTGCCATGCCAAGTTCTGTCCTCTGCTGCTGTCAAACCAGTTTTTGCAGGAAAATTTGGCCGGCCGGCCATCTTAAGTGCCGACCGGCCATCCATTGTTGGTCGATGGATTATTTTGTGACCGGTGACTATCATACATGGCCGGTGACCAATCCCTTTAGCCGGTGGTGTCCTACAGCACTCAGAGAAGCAACCTTGGGACTTGTGCAGTCTTCAGAGGAGGATAACAGCCAAAGCAGAGACATCTTGTGCATGGCAGTGACTTCCAAGCGGAACCAAGCGCGCATGCATTGGACCCTCTTCCCGAGGCTGTTGTTTACTATTTTCATCAGATTAGTTAATTTGTTAATTAATTAATTAATTTGTAATATTTAATTAGCTTGTTGGTTAGTTAAATTGTTTATTCTTTCGGCCTCTCCGAGCGAGGGCAAATCTGTAATAAGTGTGGGTGAGTGTGTGCATGTCTTCCAAACCCCCACTTCTTTCTCCCTTTTATTTACCTGCTTTTTATGGTTAGTATTAGGGCATATTTAAATTAGCATACCTTATGCTATGCATGCGTGCATTCATTTATTTGTTTTGCATGCACCGGGCTCGGCGCATCATGCTAACTGCATAAGTATTTCAAATCTAACTTGAATACGTGTTATTTGTAGCATCCCACATGCCATCTTAGATTAGCCGAGCCTATTCTATGTGACATTCTGTATGCGATGCATTAGCCACTTTAACATGAACTAGGATCACGCATGTTTGCTAACTAGTTTACTGTTTTGGCACGGAGTACACTGTAAGTATTTTATGCTTTAGCATCTCGCATGAGTGTGAATGTTAAACATAATAGCATGCTTACCGTGTGGCTTTATGCTTATGTGATATAACTGCCTGAATGCCTGTGGGTGAAGGTTGGATTGTTTGAGTTAGAACAACTCACTGAAATTCGTGTTTTCGCCTACTTGCGAGTAGCAAATTCCAAAACGTTTTCCAAACAAACGGATATGCTATGTTTTGTTCCAAATTAGGCGATCCAGTCTATACTTGTTTGCTGTGCGCATAACATAGTAATTCTAGGCTAATAACCGAAACAAGAACACATAACGTTTTCAAAATAGGATATCATGGTTAGTAGAGGCCGATCTTCGGATCGGGCGAGAGAGGGTGCTAATAGCTGATCTTCCCCAATCGTACCCAAGTTCCCGAGCCGAGGCAACTTTGGTGATGACGGACACGTGGCCTTTGGCACCAAGTCAGGGTTTCCTAAATTCCCCCATAAAAAATATTTAGGTAGCGACTCTGTATCTGGCAAAGCAGTCCATGTTTGGCACTTCTTTCAAAATCTGTTTTTCTCAAAACAATTTGCCGGATTTGGACTTTTTGGTTCAGATTAAGAATCGTAACACAAATTGAGTCCGAACTGTAGTGAGGCCCAAGGGCGCGTCTACAATTGCCAACTTAGTTCAACTCTATTACGTACAAGTATAATTCAACTCTGCCATATAATAAGTCTAAGTTATTCATCATGTTTCACTCAGAAACATCGCCAACTTAGTTCAACTCTATTATCTGCAAGTATAATTCAACTCTACCATATAATAAGTCTAAGTTATTCGTCATGTTTCACTCAGAAACATCGCCAACTTAGTTCAACTCTATTATATGCAAGTATAATTCAACTCTGCCATATAATAAGTCTAAGTTATTCGTCATGTTTCACTTAGAAACATCGTCAAGTATCTAGTTAGTTATACTACACAAGTTTGAAAATCAAGCTAAAACTTTATTTATTACTTCGACTAATAGCAAAAAAACTTACAAAACAAGAAAATCTAATGATAGAAAAACTTCAAATTGCAAGTATTCCAGGGCCTTGGCAACTCTTTGCCTTCACTGTCTTCAAGCCGATATGCCCCATTGCCCAAGACCAGGATAATTCTATAGGGTCCCTCCCAATTCGGGCCAAGCTTGCCCTCTCTGGAATCCTTCTTGTTGCCGACGACCTTTCGCAGGACGAGGTCACCAACTTGGAACTCGCGAGTTCACCTTCTTATTATAAGCACTGGCAAGCTGTTGCTGGTATGCCCCTAGCTAAATTGTTGCTTTCTCCCTTCTTTCTTTTAGCAGATCCAGATCTCGGGCCAGGAATGCCTCATTGGTCCCATTCTCCACTCCCTGGGTTCTGATCCCTGGGATGCCGACCTCTAGTGGAATGACTGCTTCTGTGCCATAAACCATGGCAAATGGGGATTCCCCAGTTGATCTTCTCGACGTAGTCTGATATGCCCAAAGTACATTGGGCAGCTCATCCACCCACTTGCCCTTTGCTGTTTCCAGCCTCTTCTTGATCCCATCCAAAATAACTTTGCTAGATGCTTCTGCTTGGCCATTACTCTGAGGGAAGCTTGGAGTAGAGTAATAATTCTTAATTTTGTACTTTGCACAGAAGCTCTTGATTAGCTTACTGTCAAATTATATACCATTGTCAGCTATTATTGCTCTTGGGATCCCAAACATGGTGATGATGTTCTTTCATATGAAGTTCTTCACATCAACGTCCCGAATCTTGGTAAGGGGTTCAGCTTCTACCCACTTGATGAAGTAATCTGTTGCTACCATCATGTATTTCCTTTGTCTAGTTGCTTGAGGCAGTTGTCCAACAAGATCCATGCCTCATTGGGCAAATGGCCAAGGGCTGAATACTGGGTTCAAGTCTGCTACTAGTTGATGTATCAAAGGTGTAAACCTCTGGCACTTCTCACACTTCTTGACATAAGCTTCAGCATCTTTCTGCATGTAGGTCCACCAGTACCCCTGAGTAATGGTCTTATGAGCAAGTGACCTGCCCCAGCGTGGCTTCCACATACTTCTTCATGTATGTGTACATAAAGTCTTCAACCTGTGCAGGATGCACACACCTCAGAAGGGGTCTAATAAAAGATCTTTTTTAGAGATGTCCTTCTGCTGTCAAACTGAATCTTGCCGACTTCAGTCTGATCTTGTGCGCTTCTTTATGGTCATCTGGCAGCTTCCCATCTCTAAAGAATACTATTATTGCATCCATCCAACTTGGTCACATCTCCACACACATTGCTTCACGCTCTGTGTTCAGTGGCTTTATGCTCGGATCTAACAAGTAGTCAACCATTATCATTCTTGCCTCTCCAGGTTTCATTGCACTAGCCAGGTTGGCCAGAGCATCTGCATGGCTATTGTCATCTCAGCTAACTTGCTGTAGTCGGCAATTCTAGAATAAGGCTACCAGTCTGCCCACTTCCTTTACATAGGCCGACATCCTTTCATTTCAGGCTGCATATTCGCTTGTTGCCTAGTTAACTATAAGCTGGGAGTCACAGAAGACTATTACCTCGTCAGCTTCCATGGTCGCTGCCAGCTTTAATCCTGTGATTAGTGCTTCATACTCTGCTTCATTGTTTGAGGCCTTAAACCCCAAATGAATGGATTGTTCCAGTATCTTCCCATCTGGCAATACTAGTACTACTCCTACCCCCGCTCCTTGTCGGTTTGAACTCCCATCAACAAACAACCGAAAGGAGTCGCCGATGTAAATGCTATAGGGCCTAAGTTTCTCTTCTTTCTTTTGCTCTGCTGTCCCCCGCTGGGTTTTTCCTTGCTCACTTGGACGTCATATACCTCGGCTCAATGGAGCCCGATGTATGACGACATCTGGTGTAAATTCAACCACGAAGTCGGCTGCCTTTGATTGCTGTCTTGGGTCTGAATTCCAGGTCATATTGGCCTAAGGCCACTGTCCATCTGGCTATTATGCCTGTCAGTTGTGGGCTTGAAAGTAATGATTCAGCTTCTTGGAAGCCATTACTAAAGTCAATGTTAACTTCTCTAAGAGTAAGTATCTGGTCTCTGCATCTGCCAGAGTTTTACTCACATAGTAAACTGCTCTTTTCTCTTCCTTTTCTTCTCTGACTACTATTGCACTCACTGCATGCTCTAAAACTGCCAAGTATAAGAACAACTCCTCTCCAGGTACTGGATTTGAGAGAACTGAAGCTGTAGTCAAATACTTCTTCAAGTTGGCCAAGGTGACTTCACACTCTTCGGTCCATAAGAAGTCTGTGGCTTTCTTCACTAAGCTGAAGAAAGGTTTACACTTGTCAGAACTTCTGCTTATAAATCTATTCAAGGCTGCAGCCCTTCCAATCAACATCTGTACTTGTTTTGTCGATGTTGGGCTCTTCAGTTCTAAGATGGCTTTGATCTGATCTGGGCTTGCCTCAATGCCCCTTGTAACGCCCTCACAATAAACTCATAATCATACATTCAGGATACAAGAAAGAGATATCATATTCCCAACATCAGAGTATTCTTACAAGAAATATTACATGTTGACATAAAAATAAATGCCCTATAAGCTTATAACTTTCCAAGTCAACACTTGGGTTCAACAAAAATAGAGTTCTAACTCTTTACACAAAATAAGCCTTTGACTTGATATACATGTAACACAAAAAAAATAATCACAAAAGTAAGCCTTCTGCTTCTACAACCTCCCAAGCTACGTCCTTGGAGGTAGCATATCACCTGCACCTAAAAATGATGTCTCATATAGGGTGAGCCAACGCCCAGTAGAGATATGTTAAACATAATATGAGCAAAAACTAAAACATTAACATTTGATAAATGTTTAACTCATATAAACCAACATACAGCACAATCCAAATCCATGACAAGTATGTCCATGATCCTTTCCAATATCAACAATTTAAATGAGATTAAAACTCATAATAAAACACTTCCACACTTCACAATTCACATGAGATAACAATTCATATTAAAACACTTCATACTTCATAAATGATACACAGATTTGTTGTATCAATGGAGTCCATCCCCTATCTCCTCCTAAATAAAATCCGGTTTAGGAGTCCATCCCCTATCTCCTCCCACACAATACAATGTATATAAACAATTATCATATACACGATCAATCAATACACAAATTCGATGTATTATTCCAACCGTCATATTCAATGACATATTCAACCGATTAGTTTTAATTCACCTAATCATCATGCAGTGTCTACAACAATCAAGACTATCCTCCACCGATAGCCCAAAGCAATTATTTCTAAACAGACAATAAATGCATTAAATAGATAATTTCTCAACAATTTCAAAGGTGGGTGATTAATCAATCCAACTACACCATTTCATCTCATAACTACCCAATTTCATTATTTCCAACTCAATTTCATATTTCCATAACTTCCAAATTTTATTATATAAATTAATTTATCAAAAATTAGGGCTTTTCTCCCCCATTTTCCAATATTGACCCAAAGGCTCAAATATCATTACTAATCATCATTACCATCGATTTAAGACCCAAAATACACATGAATGAGTCATAAAAGCCCCTCTTTTACATCTTGAAACCCTAACACCCAAAATTACTCAACTCCAACATTAAATCAAAATGACCAAAAGTTTATCTCAAAGATCATAAAAATGAGTAGTTATCCCTACCTCAAATGAAGAGACTCAAAAAAGATGATGAAGAAACTCGGATGTGCTCCAAACCCACAATTTTTCGAATCAAAACGAAGATCAAGGGAAGCTCCACACTTAATACAAATGAACTAAGGTAGAAGATCACTAGAACTAGATGTATTTATAGAGAAAAGATGTAGTCTAGAGAGAGAAACTCTCAAGTTATTCATTCAATGAACTTCATTAAATAGATTAATGTATCTCGTACATTCATGATACATAATGCATCTTCTATATTAATGAATTCATTAGATAGATTAATGTATCTTACATATTCATAATAGATACATAATGCATCTCTAAGATTCATTCATAATAAATCCATCACATTCAATGTATTAGCATTAGTCTTCTATACATTGTATGTATAGGTGCATTCATCAATGATTAGTTACCATCTAACTGATACACATGTATCTTACTTAATGAGATGAATCTAGTATAATCATGCATAAGCTTCAAAAAGTTAGAGAGAGAGAATGGCCCGAAAAAGTGATCCAAAAAGCTGTTTTTCGGACTAATATACAAACAGGTCCGCTCGAGCATCAAGCCCAAAATCTAGACAGCAACCCTTGGTTTTCAAACACAACCAACCTGTTTCAAACCTGCCCAACACGACCCAAGACTCATATACAAAGAGTAAAGGATGGAAACGGGAATAAGACAACAACACATCCATGGAACCGAGTCCGGAATACAATTAAACAATGAAGGGAAAACCGCCTTCTGGTAACCAAATATCCTAAGAACTTACCAGACCCAACTCCAAATGCATACTTCGATGCATTGAGTCGGAGTCGATATGTTCTAAGGATGTCAAAAACTGCCTTTAAGTCTTCCAGATAACCCTTAGGTCCTTTGGTCTTCACAACCATGTCATCTATGTATACCTCCACAGTTTTGCCAATTAGATGTCTGAACATCTTAATCACTAATCTCTGGTAAGTTGCTCTTGCATTTTTCAATCCAAAATGCATCACTCTGTAGCAATACATCCCTTTTGGAGTGATAAATGCAGTCTTCTCCTCATCTGAGGGGTACATGGCTATCTGATGGTACCCCCTGTAAGCGTCTAGGAAGCTCATTCTTCCATGCCCTTAAATGGCATCCATCAATTGGTCAATCTTGGGTAATGGGAAACTATCTTTGGGACAAGCTTTGTTCAGGCTGGTGAAGTTCACGCAGACCCTCCACTTACCATTCTTTTTCTTCACAACCACTGTGTTTGATAACCATGTCGGGTAATTTACCTCTCGAATTGCTCTAGCCTCCAGAAGTCAATCTACTTCCTCTTCTACTACCTCAACATGCATTAATGTCGGCCTCCTTGCTCACTGGATAACAAGTTTGGCTGACATGTCCATATTCAGTCTATGGCAAGTGACCTCGGGGTCAATGTCAGGCATCTCGTAAGGTGTCCATGCAAACACCTCCAGATTTGCTCTCAGGAATGTCTCTAGCTCTTTTTCCTCTTCCTCGGCCAAGCCTGAGCCAAAAAGGAAGAAGCGTTCTTCACCCCCTTGCTGGACAAGGATTTTCTTCAAGGCTTCCTCACTCTTCTCGGCTGGCTCTTTGCGGATGTCCTCCAGGACTTTCACGTTCTCGTCCTCTATCTCTGCTGTTTCTGCTTCTCGTATGTTGCAGGTTGATTTCATTGCTACCATAGAGCAATTCTTTGCCTGCACCTGATCCCCTCTGACCTCCTCTATATCCATGCTCTGTTGGGAACCGCAATAGCTAATGCAATGTTAGGGGAACAGCCCCCATTACATGCAGCCATGGCCTTTCTAGGATAGTATTGTAAGGAGAGGGGGTGTCGATTATGGTGAACTCTGTTTTTATCTTCTTGGTGCCAGCCTGTACCTCCAAACTCGCTGCTCCCAAGGGCCACGTCGACATTCCATTGAACCCAACCATTGGGCCATTAGACTGCTCCAGATCATCTTGGTGAAGGCCAAGCTCCTTGTAACACCTGAAATACATGATGTCACAAGAGCTACCTTGGTCAACTAAGATGCACTTCACTTGGCACTCTCCAATCTGGAGGGATATTACCAAGGCATCGTTGTGTGGATGCTACACCATCTCTAGGTCGTCTTCAGTAAAGGACACCATTGGTCCCTGGCGCTCGTATACCCTAGGTCTTTTCTGACGAATCTGGTACACATGCTGTAAGTGCTTTACCTTCTGAGTCTCCCTACGGATTTCGTTCTCATTGACCTTTGAGTGAATCACATTCATCACTAGAGGTCCGCCTGCTTGCGGTTGCGGCGCTGGGGGTGGCGGTGTTGCCGATACCTGGCCCAGTCTTGCCTGCTCTTCCCTTGTCCTGGCTTCGTCTACTAGGTCCCTTAAATGGCCATGTCTTACCAAGTCTTCCAGATGTGCTTTCAGGGCTCTACACCCCTGAGTTAGATGTCCAGCTTCATTTTGGTAAGCACAATACTTGCCAAGGCTTCTTCCCATAAATTCGCCTGGTACCCTTGCTAGTGCTCTGTAATAGGGCTAATTTCGGATTTTCTCCAAGACTTTGTAAACCGGGATCCAGAATACGGTTGTGACTGCCTGTGCAGCCCTTAATCCTGTCTCTTGCTTATTGTATCCACCATCACCTTAGCCTCGCTTCAGCGAGCCGCTTTTCTTCTCTTGTTTTGACGCCTTTGTCCCCGGTGTGTCCTCTTCGGCGCTAGCATACTTTTCTATCCTGACCATAAGCTCCTCCATGCTTTTCGGTAATGTCTTTGCCAGTGATTTTTGAAGCAGACAATCATCTTTCAGGCCGTTCTTAAACGACATAACCACCACCTCTTGGTTGCATCCTGATATTCGATTGAATACCTCATAATACCTTTTGGCATAAACCCTAAGGCTTTTGTCCTCGCCGATTTTCAGGGCCATCAAGGCGTCCACCTTCAATGGCTGTAGCTTGTTTGTCACGAACCTGGCCACAAACATCTCAGCCAAGCCTTCCCAGGTTTTCACAATTCCTTTCGACAACTTGTGAAACCAGTCTAATGTAATTTCCCCAAAGGATAAAAGGAACATCTTGCAAAGCAACGGCTTGTTCTCAGTGTACAATGCCATCGAGTTCAAGTACAAACCAACGTAAAAGTTGGGGTCCGACTTACCATCGTATATCTGGAATCTTGGCATGTTAAACCTTTTCAGGGCTTCAAATTTGTCCAATTCTACCAAGAATGGCATTCTTGGCTTGACCGAGAAAATTACCTCGGCATCTTGTTGCTTCCTCTGGAGGTAATCCCTCAGATCCTCCTTGATCTCTCTAGGAGCTCGGCTATCGACGGATTTCAACCGTTTTAATGCGCTACTCCTAGTATCATTATGAGTCCTCTTGGACCTTTCTCCATTGGTTGCGTCGAAACACAGCTCCTGTCCTTGAACATGCCGATGTTCTTTGGGGTCAGATTCCTTGGTATGATGCGTCCTCTGAGAATCTCCCCTTCTTGACTCTCCTCGCCCGACCTCCCTTGAAGGCCGGTAAGAGTGTTTCTCAGTCCTAGTGTGCTGGGGGACTGTAAGGACTGTTTTCTGCCCATCTTTTCAGGCATCTTTCTTGGCCGCTGGAATCGGCGTATCTGGTAACGGAAATGGTGGCTGCATAACATTGTTTTGCATCATGAAGTTGACGACCGTTTGCAGGTCCTCCGATTTATTTGTCATTCCCTTCATCTCGTCGTCCCTCCGCAGGCATCTTTCTTTCCACACCTGGAGGTCGTCCTCGTTATAATACTCGCTTCGGTCTGATTTCTTTGGTGCGTCGCCCTCTTGGTCGACGTCCTTTTCTTCCTGATTCTTATCACAAGTCTATTTGTTGCAGTTGCCTTCTTCGACGTTAAGGTCCATACGTTTCCCACTCCTAGTAGGAGTGTTGTCCCCAACCTTCTCTTTCTATCCGTATTGGCCATCTATTCTCTTTTCTTTCCCACAGACGGCGCCAAATTGTATGAGTCAATTTCTGACCACACTGGCCCTATTTGGTAGGGCTTATTTCCCGCTTATTTCAACTTTTAGCTTAATTTAAGCTATTTTGATGTGTTTGGTTCAGCTTAACAACACAGCTTATAGCTTTTTGTAAGTCAAAAATTAACTTATTCTTTGAGTGGGGGAGGAGAAGTTTAATTTATAAGTCAAAAATCAGCTTATGTTCACAGTTATAAGTTATAAGTTGTTAAACTATAAGTTATAATCACTTTCCCACAGTTCTACCAAACGAGGCCACTGCCAAACTAATACTTAGCTGGAGAGCACTGGCAAAATAGATTAAGCCCGAACAACCTGTCACAGAAAAAATAGATTCCGGCGGTGGTTCGTCCACCCGGGAGCACTCTAACGATCAAGTCAATTATCTCTCAAAGATAGCAAAAGTGCTTAACTCACTATTCAGAATACAAAAAGTGTACCTTTGACCCATGAGGGTGCCTTTCTTTTATAGCCAACACTGACCTAATCCCAATAGAAGCCTAGCTCCAATGGTTTCTATCTCAATGCTAATCCTGAACTCCCAGTTAAATTGGGATAAACTCTCTAAGAGTCTTATCCTTATCCAAACTGAAGTCCTCTCCCAATCTAGGACTCTTGTCCCTTATTTGCTTATCCTGAACTCCGGTATCTTCGCAGATAACCTCAGCCTAGTCGAGATTACCTCGGTGTCATGACCAGGACACGTGGCACCTCCTCATGTGTGGTCACTCAAAAATTATGTCCCCACAAAAAGTCTAAAATAAAGTTGTAATTCTATACAAATTATATGAAATTTAAAAATTCTTAATAGTTAAGTTTAACATGAAATTTTATTCATACTTAATTCAAAACTTTCTATTATACTATACGATTCTATAAGCAAAACCGTTGTCAAACCTTTAAAAAAAAATTAAATTAAATTTATTAATTTATGAATTATTTAAGACAATGATTATCAATGCTATATATATCTATGATTTTAAATTTAAATTTTTTTTATGTAGAAAGTCAAAAAAAAAAATTTGCTATATTCATACCTAATTTGAAATTTAAAAATCTTTTAAAAAGTTCAAACATAATTTTACTCAAAAGTAATTCCAATTATAATTTAGTCTATATTTTGAACATATATACTATATAATATTAATAAATCTAGCCATAAATAATATAAAAATAAAAATAAAAAGCAATAAAAAGAATTTCAAAACAAAAATTGTAAATCAACCAGAACTTGGTTTCTAGGCTGTGTTTAGTGTCTAATCCAGTTATAGCAACCTGAAGCTAATCCATGACTATTACATCATGGAAACCTAAAATATAATTTAAATATAAAATTCAAAGAAATTATTTACCGAATATTTCTACTAATTAATTGATTAATTACCGATCAATTTTCTAGGTCAAGTCCAATCCTAGGCTATAACATGATCCATAGTCTAATCCAATATGGTCTCAAATAATTCCATACATAAAATATATTTTATTATTAATATATTTTATTATTAATGTAACAGTTTTGAGTATAAATATATAAAATTTTACTCAATTTTAAATTTTTTAATAAATATGCATAGATAGGTACATTTTTTATGGAAAAGAAAATTACTAAAGATGGATGTTTATCAATTTAAAAAAAAATAAAAGAAGGGAGGGAGAGAGACAAAAAGAAAAAAAAAAGAAAAAAGACGATAAGATAAGATTATTATGTCACCAAACAAACTTTGATAGGATGGATTTGTAATTATGAATTTTGTAGACGAAATATAATTATACTTGACTGAAATTATATTTTTTGTAATTTTAGCAAATTTATTTATTTTTAATTTTACCAATTGAATCTTAATATATGTATTTGTTATATAATATTTCAAATAAAACATTAACAGAATAAAAAAAATATAAAAGTAGTGTAACTCCTGTCATGTTTGGGATGCTAACTTTGTCACGCCCCGAAATACATGCCATAAACCAGATCCCAACAATTTATACAAATGACACAAAGTAAATGGTAAACTTTCATTAATCAGAGTTGACGTACAAAAGGTGACATAGTAATGACAATATATATTCATAAACAATCCATCCTGAATTTACAACATGTGTTACATGTAGTAATAAGAAATAAAAGCTAAACCAATATCCATATGCCCTAAGGGCTTACAATTTTCCAAGACCATACTTGGTTACTACAAAATGAGTCAGAAGCTCAATACAGATAAAGCCCTAGGCTCGTACAACAGTTATACACAAAATAAACAAAATTGAGCCTTGAGCTCCACAGTCCTCCCAAGTTAAGTCATTGGAGGAGGCATGTCACTAGCACTTGAAAATGGTTTTTCCCAAGTAGAATAAGCCAAAACCCAGTAGAAACAATCTAACACAATATATGAATCTTAACAAAGATATAAGTATGATGTGCATAAACAATGCTTGTGATAAAATCATTCATAATTTACAAGATCATAATATGTCAAGTTTTATATCTCAATTCATTTCGTGTCAATTCATTTTACACCAATTCATGAGTCATGTCCGTTGTTATCCAGACAACCCAACTAAGGCTATAACTTAGTGGTTCTCTAATCGACACAACCATTACACAAACACTTCAATTTGTCATTTTACAAAAATTTCGTCTGCGGGATCAGCACCCATGTATACGCGCGGTTTTCGAGACTTTCACCTTAGACACACAGGCCAACTTAATTTATTGGAGTCCATCCTCTTTCTCCTCTCAAACGTCATACATATACAATGTATTAAAATATAGTCATATTCAATGACAATCAATAAGAGATTAGTTTTAATTCACCTAATCCTCATGCAATTTCTACAACAATCATAGTTATCATCTACTGATAGCCCAAAATAGTTATTTCTAAACAGATATATAATCTCTAAAAGAGATAAATTATCCAAATTTCCTTAGGTGAGAGATAACACGTATTCAACTCCACCATTTAGATAAACGTCTATTCAATTTCACATTCCCAATAGCAATTTCATTGTTTATACAAAATAATTATTTGAAACACTTTAGGGCAAAACCCCATTTTCTTCTAAAATCCAATCCATGTGTCAAAATCAACAAATTTAACATAACACATCCTCATATCTACACCCATAATCATTTTCAATACCTTCATTTGAAAACCCCTTTTTTGATTTTAAACCAAACCCTAGGTTTGTCTAAAATCTTCCAAATCCCAACAATATTTACACAACAACAAATAGCCAAGTTGAAAATTATAGAAGAGTGTAGAAAGTCCCTACCTCGAAGTTGAGAGACCCGAAGAAGAATGGAGACACCACAAGGAAGCCAAAACTCAACTTTGCTAGGATGGAAATAAAGCTCTACGTTAGCTCTACCTTTTTAACAAAGGCACAAGGAGGGAAAAATCACTAGATCTACACGAAAATGTAAAGAGAAAGTGGGTTCTAAAGAGAGAGAGGCTTTAGATCTAGAGTTTGAGTGAAAAAGATATGAAAAAGTGATGAAAAATGGTACTGTTGTGAACTGATATATGCACAATCTGCTCGAGCGTAAGAAGTGACGCTCGAGCATCAGACACAATAAGTTGTTCCGCTCGAGTGCAAGAAGTGATGCTCGAGCGCAGAATGCACACTCCCTGTAGTTTTGCAGGCAACAAACCAACGCTCGAGCATAAGAAAGACTACTTAAGCGCAAAAGGAACCGCTCGAGTGTAGAATACACTCTCCCAGTAGTTTTGCAAACTTGCAAAAGTACTGAGAGTTCACAAAGCTCGCTCGAGTGCAAGAAGTGCCGCTCAAGCAAAGGGGCAAAATTTTAGGCAGCATAGGTTTGGAAATCAAGCAACCAACCTCTCCCAAACACAACCACAACAACCCAATAGCCAAACTTAAGAAAAAAACAAGGGAAGCAAGATATAAATGATAATACGGAATCATGAAACCCGAGTCTAGAATACAAAAATGGATCGGGTCTAAACCAGAATCGCTATAAACTTTTTGACTCCAAAAAGCTTGAGTCAAAAAGTTAAAATGTGTTTACCATGTAAAATAAATAAATAAATAAATCTCTGCACCACCTTGAAAAGACCAAACAATCCTCATAAATGAGTGTATATGAATTTATATATTTAGAAGGATAAAACGAAAAATTTAAACAACGACATAGTTGTTCATGTTTTCCCAGGCAATTAAAAAATTCACACCCAAACACATTAACTTTTATTAATTCATAAAAAAAGTCAAAAGGTCACTTAAAAATCTAATTTCAAATAACCATGTAATTAAAAATAAAAAAGACTTACTACATGTCTCAATAGGTGGACTTATTATTCAACACGTCTTGTGATAATTATCGACGTTTTTTATCAAATATTTATTTTAAAAAAATCACTAATTTTCAGTTTTTAGTGACAGTTTAAAAAATTCGTTGCAAAAAAAGTCACTAACTATAAGCGACAATTTAAAAAAAATTACAAAACAGAAATCATTAATTGTCAATTTTTAACAATAGCTTTCAATGACAAATTGATAGAACTTTAGTGGGTATTAAGTCCAACTATTAAGACATGATGGTAATTTATCTTAAAAATAACTCACTTAATCTTATCTATTTTTTGTTTTTTTTCAAATTATTTTCAGTTGATTAAAAAATAAATTTGTGGATTATTATTTAACTTGGTGCATAGCATGGATTATACGCTAGTCTATATATATATATAAAGGAAAATGAGTATTTTAATGGAAATCCTTGTAAGAGTTCCAAACTCTCATTCTAAAATTTCTTCTATTTTGATTTTAAATAATTTAAAAAAAAATCTTTTATTGGCTAGCCTCATTCAAGCAAAATAAATTTATAATATTTCTTAATTTATAACTTTCAAAATGGAAAGTATACTAATTCATTTCAAAATTCAAATTGAGGGAAAGTATACAATCCTTCCTCAAATTCAAATGGAAAGTATAATAATGCTTTTTTTCCCCCTAAGAATTTCAAGGTGTACATATAGGTCTGGTTTATTGTTGTTCTATTGCTAACAGAGACTGTACAAATGTGGAGATTAAGCTTGAATGAAAGGCAAAAATAATATAACGATCTTGGTTTAGACCCAACCCATTTATTACCTTTGAATTAGGAAAACCATATTCGTGGCAGTCGTTCCTTCATCTTCATGTTTGGTTTTGGCTTCAAGGGTTGACACCATCCTTGTTGGTGTCAACACTGCCTTCTATTCCTTGCTTTCTTCTGTTCCAAGGGTCAACACGAGCCTTAGAGGTGTCGACACCATCTTGTTGATGTGTCCCTAGATCGGTACCGAAATTTAATGTCGACACCAGTCCTTGGTGGTGTCAACACTTGCCTTTTCTTGTTGGCTTTGGGATCGACACCAGTCTAGGAGGTGTCAACCCTTGTCTATTGTAGAATCTAGGGTTTGCTTGTTGAAATTAGTGTCAACACAAGTTTGGGAGGTGTCGACACCTTGTCTGCTGCCGAACACAAGTGTCTCAGCTTTTCTTCTTGAGAGTCGACACCATTGTTGCAGGGGCCGACCCCTGTGACACTTTTTCCAAATTTTTGTTCTTTCGGGCCCTACTTTTTAGGGATTTTTGACTTGTTCCTTTCATTTAACCTTGGAGCTACTATTCTATTGATATCTAGTCACTATAAACAGACCCAAAGCTCTCTTTCTCATTAGTTTTTTTCTCTTTTTCCCTCTCACCCGTAACCCTCTCTCTCTCTTTCTCTCAACATTCACTTTCTCTCACTTAAATCCTTAGATCTACTCACCTAGAGATGTCTCCTCACCTTGGTCCTTTGAGATGAAGTGTAGATCGTCTCAAGAGCTTCCATCTGATCCGAGTGGTTCACAGTTTCGTTGACATCGAGTTTTTTCAACTTCTTCTCTTTCAACCTTCTAAGCTTGATGTAGGGATTTTTCGCACCTCCTTATAGGTTTTAACTTAGCTATTTGTTTTATAAAACCACCTTGTGAAAGAAATGTGTAACGCCCCAAATTTCTAGCCCAAATGATAATACAACAATCATGGATCTTTTAAGGAAAACCGAATATAAATCTCCAAACTTACATTACATGATAGAATAGTTCTTCATGCAACAATACATTAATCCAATAACAAGTAAATAAACAAATAAATAGCCCCATGGGTTTACAAGTTTCCAAGACTTGAGCCTGGTTACACAAAACGGTTTTTCAAACCCACACACATACAGCCCTTGGCTTACACACAGAGTCACAGCAAAATCAGAGTCTCGTACTCTCAACACACATTTTCTCGCCTTTAGTTAGGCGGCATCACCACATCTTTTCCTGCACAAAAATCCCGTAGGGTGAGTATAAAGCCCAGTAAGAAATCCTTAACAAAGTATATACATTTTATACAAGTCTCAAGAGATGAAATGCACATGTCATGCTATGCCCTTTTGAAAGAAAATCACTTCTTCATCTTTGAAAACCATCATGGTCAATGATGTCATGCAATTTCAATTCTTCAAAACTTAACAATTCATTTCAAGAGCTGTAAATATGACTCTAGTAATCCCTAGGTCAATGTCTGCAAGTAGACTATACAAGTACTACCAATTTGTCATTTTTACCAGTATTAACCGGAAGGCTCGACACCTATCCGCACGGGTTTTCGATCTTTTACCCCGGACTCTCAGGCCAACTTATTCAATATCATCTACACCACCTATCAAGACTTACCAACGTATTTACCCCAAAATCATTCTGTGAAAACTTGTTTCTCAACATTCTTTTCTCAATGCAAGTTTTCAAATCAACTTTCAAAATTTAATGTAATCAAATGAATTGATATGCCAATAACACAAGATGAATATAAATACTTTTATTCCAATTCATCATCCAAGGAATAACACAATTCCCTCTTCTCAAGTATCCTCAACAATTAGTCATTTCAAGACTATTTCAACGTTTTGAACAATAATTTCCAAAATGAACAACAATTCACATATTCCCTGAAATTCATCATTTATATAAATATAAATAAGAAATTTTCCAAATATCCATTTATTTTGATACACAAAATAAATATAACAATATCATTCATGAATTTTCAGTCACTTTTAAAAAAATCTGCAAATTCTAGGTTTTCTCACCAAAACTATACAACTCAAACTTTTTGAAAGAAAATTTTCCAAAATCATCTTTTCTTCAATCAATGAAGATCAAAACCCATAAGATCATTTTAAAAGAACAAGAGACAAACCCACTTTCAAAATCGCTAAACTTCTTGAATAAACAATCAATTTCCAAAGCTATCGAAAGATGATTTCAAAATCGTATAGATCTTGCAAAAATATATATATAACTCTAAGAAAATCCCAACTTCAAGTTTTGAAGAAGAAATGAGATGAAACTCCCGAAATCAACGGTGTCGAAACTCGATCTTCACCGCACACAACGAAACCTTCGAGAAGTTAACCAACTTTGATAAAGAACTTATAGCAGAACTGTCACGACCCAAACCCGGCCCTATGGGTTTAGCATCAGAATCGCCGATGTCGAGATTACCAAGGCCTCTGAGCGATATCTGATCAAAGCAGTCTGAGGGCCTGGCGGAAGCCAAAACAGTAAATAACTAGTGTCCATTGAGCTGTGAAAATCTGTATGTCAAAAACATTTTTTATGCATTCATACGGTTCAAAACAGTACAATCCATATACAGTCTATACAGTCATTTACAAGCAGTCAGTACGGGGATCACATCCCTAGACAACAGTACAGTAAACAGTCTATACAAAAGTACAATACAGTAAGGAGACCGATAGGGGACACAAAAACACCCCAAGCCATAACATGGCGACTCGGAACCTCGCAGTGAGGCACATAGGCTGGCTTGACAAAACTGGGGACCAATCCCACGCTCCTAGCTCCGGTCTGGTTGCTGAGAACCTACATATATATATAAACAGTGAGCTAAAGCCCAGTGAATAACATAACGTGCAAAGAGGTTATGAATGAATGTCCCTTACAGTAATGAAATCAATTCATCATACAGTATTTCAATCTATCGGTCATATGTGGTACATCCATTAGCCTATAAACAGTAGGTCCAAAAGGACCGGGCCTTAACAGACCCAACAATAATGATGGCCATCAAACAGTATGGTTCCACAAGGAAACCGACAGAGCTCTGTAACAGTCAATAACAGTGGGTGCTAAGGATGCCACAATACAGTTCGAAATACAGGACATACATTCATTCAATAAACGATATCAGTTCAATAAACAGTTCAGCTCAGTATTCAAAATATAACCATTTGAACATATCTTTACACAATCTGTTACTCACAGAGATTGGGCTATAGCAGCTAGAGCGCGTCCCCGGGAGCCAACCCTAAACAGTTAACAAATAGAACACACACTAAGTTTACAATCGGAAGGGTGATAATTAAATCCCTAAATTTCCTCGGTGTGGTTCTATGTCTAAATCCTCATTAAGATGCCTTAAACTAGGCCTAAGAATGCCTAGGATGGGATGAGGATGCAAAAATGTGCCTGATATACAATTTGAAATTTTTGAAGCAGGGCCTCCGCTCGGCGCGAGTTTCCCTTTCGAGCGGACAAGCCAACAAAGGGTCATGCTCGAGCGTCAACTTCCCCGCTCGAGCGGACTGATGAAAGGTGCAAAAATGCTGGATGCGCGATTTTCCCGCTCGAGCGTTAAAATCCCCGCTCGAGCGGACGTCCAAATTCTGGAAAATCCAGATTCAACCTCTGAGTTTCAAACCAAGTTTCAATGCTCCAAATCCGATCCTCTTGGGCCCATTTTCTGGAAAACTCTTTCAAACACATGGAATAACAAGTTTTAAAGCTCAATTTAAGAAATCAAGGCCCAAGGGTGTTTCAATCAAACTCAATTTCAAACCATTTTCAAGAACAATGCTCAAACATGACATGCATGCATTCAAAACAATTTTAAGCTTCAAATCATGCTCAAATGAGCTCAATTCTTTGAAAAGCAAGTTGAAAACATGGACTATAACAATACCATGAACATGCATGTGACAAATTGCCATGAACTTAACTCAAAACCCAACAATATTAACATGCATGCAAGAATTTGACTTCAATCTCATATGCTAAGCTTAAAACATGACTTAGTTCATCAATTTAGCATGAAACATGCAAGAACAAGTTTAAACTCAACAAGGAGAAGATGAATTCACTCACCTAAGTCTCAATTACAAGTCTATGAGCTCAATCTAGCAATCCATGCCTCAAATCTTCAAGTTCTCTTAGCAATTTCAACAAGAATAATTATCTCTCTCTCTAACCTCTTCTATGGTCGGTTGGAAAGCAAGAAAGGGCTGATCAAATGTTTTGGTTGCATGTAATAGGGCTCAACATATAATAAACAAAGGCCCCACTTTGATGGCAATACGGTAATTATGACAAACTCTTTAATTGACTTAATTTAATCTGATTTAATCATTCCTAATCAATTTTCAGATAAATATATCATTAAATCAGGAATATTCTACTGAGTCTAAAACATCAAACGGTTTCTAGATCGGCCGCCGATAAGGCCTTCAATTAGCAGTTTAAACACATAAATGCAAACAGATAATCAATCAATTAAACAGATAGAAATGCAACATAACAGATAAACTATTTGATTTCAGTTTCGATTTCAATCAGTCCATTCAGTACTTCAGTTAATCTAATTATCAGTCATTATCGGTTCAGTTTAACAGTAATCGATATATAATTCAGTGGTTATACTGATGTCGATGCGAGGGTTATTCTGTCTCCTCCTTATAAGGAGTTTAGTCCTCTAAACTCAAGTTACCTTCAGTCTGGAAGAAAACAGGATTCAGCGGGAACAAATCAGGATATCGCCTAGCCATGTCATCTTCCCTTTCCCAAGTGGCATACACACTACCATGGTTCTGCCAATCAACTTTCACTAACGGGATCTCTTTGTTTCTCAGTTTCTTGATCCGTCGGTTTACAATCTGTATAGGCCGTTCCTCGTAAGTGTAGTCATCACTCAACACGATACGGGTAGGCTCAATCACATGAAACGGATCTCGAAGATAGTCTCTCAACATCGAAATGTGGAAGACGTTATGCATATGCTCCATTTCAGGAGAGAGCGCAACTTGATACGCCACTGGATTGATTTTCTCAATAATCTGATACGGTCCGACATATCGCGGCGCTAACTTGCCTTTGACTCCAAAGCGAGTCTGGCCTTTCATTGGTGTCACTTTCACAAACACGTGATCACCCACTTCATACTCTCTGTCTTCTGACATCTGCATAACTCTTCTGTCTACTCTGTGCAGTTTTCAATCTCTGTTGTATCAGTTTTACCTTTTCAGTTGTTTCATACACAATCTCGGGCCCAAGCAACGGCCCATCTCCAACTTCTGCCCAGCAGATTGGAGATCTACACTTTCTGCCATACAATGCCTCGAAAGGCGCCATACCGATACTCGAATGGTAGCTGTTGTTGTAGGCGAATTCAGCCAACGGCAAATGACTTTCCCAATTTCCCTGAAAATCAAGGACACACATTCTCAGTAGATCCTCTAGAGTCTGGATGGTCCTTTCGACCGCCATCTGTTCGAGGATGATAGGCACTACTCACCTCAATTCAAGACTCCAATGCAATCAGATCTGTAGAATCTCGATGTAAACTTCGAATCCCTATCAGAAACAATAGATACAGGCACTCCATGCAATCTAACAATTTCATCAATATAGATAACAGCCAATTTATCTGCATTATAAATCGTCTTGACAGGTAGGAAGTGTGCAGATTTAGTCAGTCTATCAACAATAACCCAAATAGAGTCCATACCTTTCCTGGAGCGAGGTAATCCAACGATAAAATCCATCGTGATATGCTCCCATTTCCACTCTGGTATGGGTAAGGGTTGCAGTAAGCCTGCGGGTCGCTGATGTTCCGCTTTGACTTGCTGGCAATGAAGACACTTAGACGCGAATTCAGCGATTTCTTTCTTCATTCCTGGCCACCAGAAATTCTGTTTCAGATCTTGGTACATTTTCGTACTCCCTGGGTGAATCGAAAACTTCGAACTGTGGCCTTCCTGTAGGACTCTTCTTTTCAATTCGGTGTCATTCGGTACACACAGTCTGTCTTGAAATTTCAGTACATTGTTGTCACATTTGAACCCCGGTCTCGGTTTTGAATCTCTTTCTTCAATAACCTTTTTCAAGAAATCATCTAGTTGTCGTTTTTCTTTAATTTCCTCAATCAAGGCTGGTTGAGCAGTAATGACAGCTATTGTTCCGCCCTGTTCCTTCAAAACAATTTCAATTTCAGACTTTTCCAGATCAAGAAGCAACTCTTTCTGTCTAGTCAGCAAACAGGCTAAGTTGGCAATCGATTTTCGGCTCAAAGCATCGGCAACGGTGTTGGCTTTTCCCGGATGGTACAAAATCTGTAGGTCATAATCTTTGATCAGTTCTAGCCATCTCCGCTGTCTCATATTCAGTTCTTTTTGAGTGAAAAAGTATTTCAGGCTCTTGTGGTCAATATACACTTCACATGTTGCTCCATACAAATAGTGACACCAAATTTTCAGTGCAAAAACTACTGCAGCAAGTTCTAAGTCATAGGTCGGGTAGTTCTTTTCGTGTGGTCTCAACTGTCGGGAAGCATAAGCAATAACTCTCCCATTCTGCATTAAAACACACCCCAAACCCTTATGAGAAGCATCACTAAAAACAGTATAACCATCCGTACCTGAAGGTAGAGTCAAAATCGGTGCAGTTACAAGTCTAGTTTTCAACTCCTGAAATGCTGATTCCCTTTGGTCAGTCCAGTCAAACGATGTCCCTTTCTCAGGTCAATCGAGTGGTAAGGCAATTTTTGAGAAGTCCTTGACAAATCTCTGTAATATCCGGCCCGGTCCCAAAAAGCTTGGACTTGATTACATTAAATCGGTCTAGGCGATTCACTACGGCTTCAATTTTACGTGGATCATGAAATTCCATCTTTGCTAACAACATGCCCCAAAAACATCACATGATCAAGCCAAAACTCACACTTAGACAATTTAGCATACGGTTTACATTCTCTTAAGGTTCGCAGGCAAGTCTCGAGATGGTGTTCGTGTTCTTCTCTGGTCTTAGAATAGATCAATATGTCATCAATGAATACCACAATAAAATCATCAAGGTATGGTTTAAAAATTCTTCATGAGGTCCATAAATGCAAGAGGGCATTCGTAACTCCGAACGGCATAACTAAAAATTCAAAGTGGCCATACCTCGTTCTAAAAGCAGTTTTATCAATGTCTTCCGGTTTGACTTTCACTTGGGGATACCCCGATCTAAGATCAATCTTGGAAAACACCTGTGCACCTCAGAATCGTCAAATAAATCATCAATACGCGGTAATGGATATTTATTCTTTACAGTTACCTTGTTCAATTCACGGTAATCAATGCACAGTCTCAGTGAACCATCTTTCTTCTTTACAAACAAAACAGGTGTACCCCACGGTGACGTACTGGGTCTGATAAACTTCTTGTCTCACAATTCCTGCAATTGTACCTTCAATTCTTTCAGTTCAGTTGGAGCCACTCTGTAAGGAGCTTTAGATATCGGCTGTGCACCCGGAACCACATCCACAATAAATTCAATTTCCCTGTCAATCAAATCTCGCAAATCATCCGAAATACATCCGGGAATTCTCGACTATAGGAATACAATTCACATCAGCTTTTAACATTATCATTAGCGAATCGATACAAATAATACGAACACAGATATCCTTTACACCCCTTTCTAATCAATTTGACAGCCTTTACAAAAGAAATCAGATATGGAGGAGGTACTACTCCACTCCCATTAAACACAAATTCAGGCAAACCCGGTGGACAGAAAACTACTTGTTTTGTTACACAGTCTATAGTGGCATGGTATTTTTGTAGCCAATCCATCCCCAATATTACATCAAAGTGGTCTATGTTCAATGGTAGTAAATCAATAAACAGATGCATATCCCCAACAATAATCTCACAAGCAGGATACATATATGCACATGTCATGGATCCCCCAACAGGTGATGATACAGCTAGCAAATAGTTCATGGGTTCTAAGGGTCTATTCAATTTACGCGAAAAAGCATGCGACACATAAGAATGTGTAGACCCCGAATCAATCAATACATATGCATTTTGAGCACAGATAGAGAGGATACCTGACACAACAGTCTCAGTGGTGCAGACATCTCCGTACTAGGGCAAACACTCGGCCCTGCCTCATAGGCTCTTTCCCGGTAGCTTTGGGGTTCGGTTTTGGTGCTACATTTGATGCTGCTGCGCTCGGTGCAGCTTTACTACTAACTGGTGGAGCAGACAGGTAGTCTTTAATTCTGTGGCCCACCTTGCCACATCTGAAACAAGCTCCAGAAATCTGGTAGCAAACCCCTTTGTGCTTGTTGCCACATATGGAACAGGGTGGAGTAAATCCACTCCCTTGGCTGGGGCTAGTAGTCGACCGTGATTCTCTTGTTTCTTTGGGTTATGCTTGCCTTTCTTAAATTTAACACCCTGTCTTTTTCCTTGCCACTCAGTTGTTGGTGTTTCAGATTGTTTCACCGCTGCAATGTTTGTCTCGGCCATCAATGCTCGGTCGAGAACACCCACATAAGTTGGCATTTTTAACACATTTATTCGGTCCTGGATAGCAACACTAAGGCCGCCTTCAAACCTCCTGGCCTTCTTATAATCGGTATCCACCATATGTGGTGCATACCTAGCAAGTTCGGTAAAATTTTTCTCGTACTCGGCAACAGACGTTTTTCCCTGTCTCAACTGTTCAAACTCAGTCACTTTTCTGTCTCTGATGCACTGGGGAAAATACTTTTCAAAGAAGGACTCCTTGAACTGAGTCCAAGTCACAATAGTATTCGCCTCACGGGTCAACATCCACCACCTTCTTGCTTCTTCCTGAAGGGTGAAGGTTGCCAACAATACTTTGTTGGCTTCGCAGCACGGAAACATTTCAAACAATTTCTCAGTCCAAAGAACCCAAGCTTCAGCCTTTAACGGTTCTAAGCCTCCCTGAAAGGACGGCGGTTTCATCTTGCTGAACTTATGGGTCAGTGCAATAATATCCACCTCATTAGCATTCACATTCTGTACATTTTGTTCCGGTTGCACCGGAGGAGGAGGAGGTGGGGGCTGTTGGTTCGGTTGTTGATCTAGTCTTTCCATTATCAGTCCCATCATTTGTTCAAGTCTGGCCATTCTGGCCTCAGAGGATGATGCTTCAGTTTCATTTGCATTATCCATTTCACTATAAGCAGTTATAACAGTTTTCATTATAAACAGTTGTACAATTAAATAGTTTAACGCTTTAACACATAATCAGTCAGTCATAAGCACACACTTTTCAAGTTCATAAGATGCCCTAATTGCTTTTCTAGGACAACCTATAGCTCGTTTGGACACGTGTATGCGGTATAACTCGTGGTTAAGTATCGCTCTGATACCACTCTGTCACGACCCAAACCCGGCCCTATGGGTTTAGCATCAGAATCGCCAAGAATCCGAGATTACCAAGGCCTCTGTAACAAGAATACATCAAACAGTCTGAGGGCTTGGCGGAAGCCAAAACAGTAAATAACTAGTGTCCATTGAGCTGTGAAAATCTGTATGTCAAAAACATTTTTATGCATTCATACGGTTCAAAACAGTACAATCCATATACAGTCTATACAATCATTTACAAGCAGTCAGTACGGGGATCACATCCCTAGACAACAGTACAGTAAACAGTCTATACAAAAGTACAATACAGTAAGGAGACCGATAGGGGACACAAAAACACCCCAAGCCATAACATGGCGACTCGGAACCTCGCAGTGAGGCACATAGGCTGGCTTGACAAAACTGGGGACCAATCCCACGCTCCTAGCTCCGGTCTGGTTGCTGAGAACCTACATATATATATAAACAGTGAGCTAAAGCCCAGTGAATAACATAACGTGTAAAGAGGTTATGAATGAATGTCCCTTACAGTAATGAAATCAATTCATCATACAGTATTTCAATCAATCGGTCATATGTGGTACATCCATTAGCCTATAAACAGTAGGTCCAAAAGGACCGGGCCTTAACAGACCCAACAATAATGATGGCCATCAAACAGTATGGTTCCACAAGGAAACCGACAGAGCTCTGTAACAGACAATAACAGTGGGTGCTAAGGATGCCACAATACAGTTCGAAATACAGGACATACATTCATTCAATAAACGATATCAGTTCAATAAGCAAATTCAAAGATTCAAAATATAACCATTTGAACATATCTTTACACAACTGTTACTCACAGAGATTGGGCTATAGCGACTAGAGCGTCCCCGGAGCCAACCCTAAACAGTTAACAAATAGAACACACACTAAGTTTACAATCGGAAGGGTGATAATTAAATCCCTAAATTTCCTCGGTGTGGTTCTATGTCTAAATCCTCATTAAGATGCCTTAAACTAGGCCTAAGAATGCCTAGGATGGAATGAGGATGCAAAAATGTGCCTGATATACAATTTGAAATTTTGAAACAGGCCTCTGCCGGCGCGAGTTTCCGCCGGCGGACAAGCCAACAAGGGTCACGCTCGAGCGTCAACTTCCCCGCTCGAGCGGACTGATGAAAGGTGCAAAAATGCTGGATGCGCGATTTTCCCGCTCGAGCGGACGTCCAAATTCTGGAAAATCCAGATTCAACCTCTGAGTTTCAAACCAAGTTTCAATGCTCCAAATCCGATCCTCTTGGGCCCATTTTCTGGAAAACTCTTTCAAACACATGGAATAACAAGTTTTAAAGCTCAATTTAAGAAATCAAGGCCCAAGGGTGTTTCAATCAAACTCAATTTCAAACCATTTTCAAGAACAATGCTCAAACATGACATGCATGCATTCAAAACAATTTTAAGCTTCAAATCATGCTCAAATGAGCTCAATTCTTTGAAAAGCAAGTTGAAAACATGGACTATAACAATACCATGAACATGCATGTGACAAATTGCCATGAACTTAACTCAAAACCCAACAATATTAACATGCATGCAAGAATTTGACTTCAATCTCATATGCTAAGCTTAAAACATGACTTAGTTCATCAATTTAGCATGAAACATGCAAGAACAAGTTTAAACTCAACAAGGAGAAGATGAATTCACTCACCTAAGTCTCAATTACAAGTCTAGGAGCTCAATCTAGCAATCCATGCCTCAAATCTTCAAGTTCTCTTAGCAATTTCAACAAGAATAATTATCTCTCTCTCTAACCTCTTCTATGGTCGGTTGGAAAGCAAGAAAGGGCTGATCAAATGTTTTGGTTGCATGTAATAGGGCTCAACATATAATAAACAAAGGCCCCACTTTGATGGCAATACGGTAATTATGACAAACTCTTTAATTGACTTAATTTAATCTGATTTAATCATTCCTAATCAATTTTCAGATAAATATATCATTAAATCAGGAATATTCTACTGAGTCTAAAATATCAAACGGTTTCTAAATCGGCCGCCGATAAGGCCTTCAATTAGCAGTTTAAACACATAAATGCAAACAGATAATCAATCAATTAAACAGATAGAAATTCAACATAACAGATAAACTATTCGATTTCAGTTTCGATTTCAATCAGTCCATTCAGTACTTCAGTTAATCCAATTATCAGTCATTATCGGTTCAGTTTAACAGTAATCGGTATATAATTCAGTGGTTATACGGTAATCAGTACGAGGGTTGTTACAAGAACTCTAATGGATCTTGAGAAATCAAGGTTTTGATCCAATGTGGCGTAGGAAAATGTAGAGAGAAGAGAGAGGAAAGGGTTTTTAGAGAGAGAGAGACCTAACAAGAGTGAGATACACTCAGCCTAAAGAGAAGAAAAGACCAAAATTTTGGACTCACCTACCACCGCACGTGCGGTGCTTCTCTCGCACTTGCACTCCCACACCTGCATTTATTGCAGTAGCTCGGCCCCCGTAAGCTAACCGGGTCAAAAATCAAGATCGCTACAAAATGGACCCTTTGAATAAATCTTAGGTTTTGGTTCTAAGTTAAAAGGAGGGGTTTTCAAATGGTTTCATGAAAATGATTGTCGAGTTGGGAAATGAGGTGTAGGGGTGACAATATTGTTGGTTTTGAAATTTGGAAGTGATTTTGGAAGAGGGGTTTTGCCCCAAATGTTGATTTTGTATAAGTAATGATATGGATGTTGGAAATATGGAAATTAATTGTTATTGATTAAGATGGTGGAGTTGGGTATGTATTACCACACGCATCATAAAATTTGAAAAGTTTATCTTTATGGAAATTATTTTATTTGTTAAGAGATACTTGGTTTAGGCTATCGATAGAGGATAGCCATGATTGTTGTAGAAATTGCATGAGGACTAGGAGAATGAAAACTATTTCTATCAGGACCCAAACCCGCCCCTATAGGTCTAGCGTCATAACAGGCCAGTAATCATAGATTACCTACGGCCTCTGTACAAAGACCCTCTTAATATAAAGTATGGGGCTTAGCGGAAGATTAAATAACATATAAATTATCCATTGAGCTGTGCATATATAAAGAGAATTAGTATAACAAGTAAAGTTTGCTCTAAAAGTACTTCCATCGTAAGTACAAAGTCATGTCTTTTAAATAAACAACCCCAACTATACACAATTGCAAAAAGATTTTTAAACTACACAAAAGGGGGTTCAACAAGCATAGCTCCCAGAGCCTGATCACTTCACTTGGAAGCTTCCTCAAAAGGCTAACTCGGGTGCACTCGAGGCTGTCTAACTCTAACGCTCAGCTTGCCCACCTACATATACATACATAAATAAATAGTGAGCTAGAGCCCAATGAGTAATAACAGAATAAAGAGGTTAAATGAATGAAGCTCAATAACATTGTTAGACCAAATTTTCATTAATTCATTAACTTCCTTCAATATCGTTTTATGTGGTATATCCATGAAGTGACAATATTCCAGTAATAACGGACGATAAGTCAATCAATCCAAAGCCATGGTATTGTTACCCCCAGGCAAGGGCCTAGCCATGGTATTATTACCCTCAAGCAAGGGCCTGGCCATGGTATTGTTACCCCCAGGCAAGGGCCTAGCCATGGTATTGTTACCCCCAGGCAAGGGCCTGGCCATGGTATTGTTACCCCTAAGCAAGGGCCTAGCCATGGTATTGTTACCCCCAGGAAAAAGGCCTAGCCATGGTATTGTTACCCCCAAGCAAGGGCCTGGGCCATGGTATTGTTACCTCCAGGCAAGGACCTGGCCATGGTATTGTTACCCCTAAACAAGGGCCTAGCCATGGTATTATTACCCCCAGGCAAAGGCCTAGCCATGGTATTGTTACCTCCAGGCAAGGGCCTAGCCATGGTGTTATTACCCCCAGGTAAGGGCCTAGCCATGGTATTGTTACCCCCAGGCAAGGGCCTAGATTCAATGGATGCCACAATACCGTTTCAAAACAGAACTTCATTCATTAAAGGACATAACATTTCAATAAGTCATGCTATCAATTATCAAATCATTTTAAGAATTCATGCAAGCAATCACATATCTATTTAGATAGTAATAACATTTTCGAAAGTAAAGATAATTTGAACATATATTTATAAGGTTATTACTCACAGTAGTTTGTGGTGACACTAAGCCTCGGACGTCCACCAAAACAAAACACATAACAAAGTACAAATGAAACTCCATTTCATTTTAATTCAATTCTCTTTATGTGTTTCTAGCTTATTGTATGATTATAGGAGTCCAAATGGTGCCTAAGAATGCTCGGAGTGGCACGAGGATACAAATATGCACTTAAAAGAGTTGGTAAAATTTTACTAAAAATAGGGTCTCCGCTCGAGCACAACTTCCAACGTTCGAGCGGGGGTTCAAAAACAAAAGTGATCGTTGTAGACTGCCCCGAAACTCCGCTCCGCGCCACGAGGGCGCGAATCGTGGTTCTAGCTACTACAATTCAAACTGCTGTCATGGTTCTGAATCTAATCTCCTACAGTGCAATGTAAGACTGATAAATCACCAAAGAGTCCAAATCTAGTAAATCGTTTTGGAAAATTGATTTTAATCAAAAAGTGCCAAACATGGACTGCTTTGCCAGATTTCAGAGTCGCCACCTAAATGTTTTATTTTCGGAAATTTAGGACACCCTGACTCATGCCTAAGGCTACGTGTCCGTCATCACCAAAGTTGCCTCGGCTCAAGAACTTGGGTACAAGGAAGGAAGGTCATGAAATGAGCACCCCCGCTCACCCGATCAAAGGATCGGCCTTTACTAACATGATATGTTGTTTTTGAAAATACATGCGCTCTTATTCCGGTTAATTAGCCAATCTTACTACGTGATGCGCACAGCATACAAGTATAGACTAAATTACTCGAGTTGGAACAAAACATCTCAGGTTTGTTTTTGAAAATAGTTTAAAGTTGCTACTCGCAATTAGGCTAAGACGCGGATTTTGCCACCCTCAAGTGGGCTTAGAACTCGCATTTTGATAAATCATTCCAATTCAAGCAATGAAGCCTTCATCCACAGGCATTCATGCAGTTATATCAGTTAAGCAATTAGCCTCATGGCAACACTCACACTCATGCAAGGATGCTAAAGCATAAACACTCACAGTGTACTCCGAGTCAAAAAAGAAGCTAGTTAGTAATCAATGCATGATCCTAGCTATGTTAAGATGCCTAATGCAACACATGCAAAAATGCAACTAAGATAGGCTCGACTATTCTAAGATGTCATGTGAATGCAACTTGATAACATGTATTCAAATAGGAATTGAAATACAATGCAGTTTGTATGATGCGCCGAGCCTGATGCATACAAGACAAATGAATGATGCACGCATGCAAAGTATAAGGTATGCTAATAGAAATATGCCCTGAACTAACCATCGTAAGCTGATAAGTAAAAAGGAGAAAGAAATGGAGATTGGAAGACATGCATCACACACACGCACGCTTATTACAACAATACGCCCTCTCGCAGGAGGGTCCGAATGAAAGCTAAGCTATTCTAAGCTAAGCTACTTAACTAATCTAATAATCTAATTAGACTAATTATTACACAACACAAATTGAATTTGAACAACTAACTAATCTAAGCTAATTAAATACAAACCGAATTAACTAATTAATTACAAAATAACTAAGCTAATGAACTAGTTTAGCTAAGCAATTTAAACAAATGGCCTCGGGAAGCGAGGGGGATATGCATGCTCGGTCGGCTTCGCTCGAAAATCCACTACCGTGCCTCATGTTGCCTCTGTTTGCAATCTTTTGGACTTCTGAAAATTGTGCCAACTTCCATGATGCTTCTGATCCACCTTAGGAACATTCTGATGGATGATCGGCCAAGAGGAATGGCCATCGGCCAGAGTTCATGGCTATTGGCCAATTTTGATAGCCGATCGGCAGCCTTTGATGGCCAGTCGGCCACTTCTTCCTGCAAATTCTCCTTTTGCTACAACAGAGCACTAACAGAGGCATGGTAGTGTATTTGCAAGAAAGTGTGCGTACAACCACACTCCTTATCATGTCTAAAGCTCAAAGGAGTGTAGTGCTCAGCTCTCGAGCCATCAACCACGCATCTAAATGCATGATGGCCAAAGAGGCCAAGTTGCACAAATCATTGTCAATGAATGCACACAAATAACACATAGGACTCAATGAACCTCCCCCTTATCATTCATGATCAAAGGTGTCGGTGACCGAGAAATAAGGCGCGTTTCATCACTTCAAGTATGAAACGTCCCTCATTTCTTGTGTTTGGATTAACGTCCGATCCAAACACATGCAATGCAACACAAACATGTTGTCTTGGCATGTATTACTTCAATTCAATTTATTTACTCATTTTAGATTACTAATTAATCCTTTAACCGGTTAAGTCCAAAAGTGAGAAGTCCTCTAAATGGAAAGACGGACTAAGCCACAAGCATCTTGAGCCTGAAAGAAGCATCATGTCGTTGGTTAGTAGAAACCCTCAAGAGAAGGCTAAAACCATTAAGCATGAACGCCTTGATTTCGTGCTCAAACCAACAAAGGACTTAAAACCTCTTTCAAAGTGATCTAACAAATGATGAATGGGATGCAATGACATACATTCCAGCACTGAAATAGTATGCTAAATGACATTGAAACATGAAAATGATGCATGCAAGATATGCTTAGAGCTAAGAATGCCAAAGCTAGTGAAGTGCATTACACTAGAAGCATGCCATATAATGCTCAAATGATTAAACCAGCCCAAAACAGAGCTATAGCAGGCCAAAACAGTGGCTAAAATGATCTGAAATGATAGCATGAAAGGCGAGAAATGCATGCTCATGCAATGGCTCACAAACAAGGCATAAAGGTGCAACTATCAAACACATTGAAGGAGTGATAAACATGATAGTATGGTAAAGATATAAGCTCTGAAATGCCATGCCAAATGATGCCAAGGCATGCAAACATCACGAGTATAGCATGCTAGTGGTCTC
The DNA here is from genome assembly GCA_025200525.1 of Camellia lanceoleosa. Classification (NCBI taxonomy): domain Eukaryota; kingdom Viridiplantae; phylum Streptophyta; class Magnoliopsida; order Ericales; family Theaceae; genus Camellia; species Camellia lanceoleosa. Next base: position 30,587,948 of record CM045761.1, read on the forward strand.
AAAACTCAAGACTAGTGAAGCCCTATATGCCATAGCTATACAAAGCAAGCTCCAAAAGGCCAAGAACACTCAAAACAGTCCAAAAGAATGTCAAAATAGTACAAAACATGCATGGAGTATAGCCAAGACAAGCTAGAATGATGGGCCAAAACACCAAGTATACTAGGCTAGTGAGCAAGGTTTACACTACAAGTGTAAGAAGCATGCAAGAGGTGACCTAACCAGCCAAAATCAAAGTTATGGAATGCCAAAATAACACCAAAAAAAGGCTGAGACTAAGCCAACACATGCTAGAATAACAAGCTAACTCATTAGGCATGCAAGGCTAGCAAAGAAGATTTACACTACAAGTGCATAAAGCATGCAACCAATGATCAAACAAGCCAAAAAAAGAGTTATGGAAGGTCTAAGAAGTCACAAAAATGAGCCTAAACAAAGCCATAAATAAGTAAAAACACATGCTCATTTGGTTGACCATCAACACTAGCAAGCAAGACAAGAGGAGAGGGGACCACCCTCTCCTATTTGGGCCCTCAAAACAAGGTTTTTATCACTAAAAATTCTCTGGATTTCAGTGGTTAAAAGGCCACGAAAAGTTTTTTTGAAAGCCTTGGAAGATGGCTCAAAAGCTATACAAGCTAAGGAACAAAAGGGAGAGACAATCCCCTAACACAAAATAGGCCTAAACCATCATTTTTAGGACTGAAAAACAAAGTTTTCTTTAGTTCAAAACCAAGCCAAAAATAGTTTGCAAAGGTGGAAAAACAAGCATACAAAACAAAACTTTAGAGGGACAAATGCTTACCATTGAAGCCAAACAGCAAGATTTCTGAGTTAAAACCAAGCTTTAGCAGCCCAAAACAAGTTCCAAGGGACCTCATCCCAATGGTGATCAAGTCTTCTTAAGGGTTGATAGGTTAAAGATGGATGTATGCAAGCCTTCAAGCACAAAATCCTTAGAGAGAGTGAAATCTAGAGAGAGTTTCTAGAGAGAGAGGCTCCCAAATCTTTTGCCAAAATTGTTCTAATCTATTCTCTAATGTTATAACCCTTGAATATGAGATATAAGGCTTCATTATATAGCAAAATATCAAGCTTGGTCAAAAATATCTGAGCAAGGATAGGTGGCACAAGTTGGAAACAGCTGGAGGAGAAATATCTGCCAATTTTGGGCTTTCTGGACATTTTTGGCCAACCAGCCATCATTTGTGGCTGATAAGGTTTACTTTTGGCAGACCTATGGCCGATGAGCTCCAATTGTAGCCGATGCAATCCCATGAGGCCGACGGCAAAAATCAGTCCTGGTCCCTGACTTGAAGCAAGCCTAATTCCTTTATCTAGACTCCTTTTCAAGTCATTCTTGAGCCTAAACTATAGCCCTGGAAGTCTTCTTTCCAAATTTGGAAGCCTCACCTCAAAATTCCAGGTGTGCTAAGAGATATCCCTCTTTTAGTGAAGGTTGCTCGGTTTCGGTCCAACCGGAATGATACCCAACTTCAACCAGCCATATCTCTCCCATCTGGACTTGGCTTGAGGAGATTCTTGAGTGAAAAATGAAGCCCCAGAAGTATTCTTTGCAATGGTGGTGGCCTCATAGATTAAATCCAAGTATACAAAAAGATAGGCCTGATTTAGCAAGGGCTGCTCGACTTTCTCTTAACGATTCATGCCCATCTTTTTCCCCAACTTGGTTTCCTCCCTCTCCTCTTCTTTCTTCAACTCCAAACCCCTAAACAAGGTGTTTTAAAAGATTTTTCAAAGATTTCATCTCTCTTTCATTCATTTCCACTTTGTCCTTGCTCGGTTTACCGAAAAGGGCAACATTTAACAAAATACGAGCCTCAGAACATTATACAAACTTCTTTTCAAAAATATTTTGAAAGAGAGGGTTTTAAGGTCTAAAATATTTTGATCAAGATCATTTTAGTCCAAAGGGGGTATGAAGTTGGGATTTGACGCTCTGCTTGCCAAAGAAACCGAACCTTTGTACTGGCAACTTCCATCACCAAGCAAACTATCAATAGCACCCAAGTCTTCAGGGCGGTCAAAAATGGGGTGTCTACAGTTGCTCAAGCATAACTTCTGTCACTCGAGCGGTCTGTAAAAGTACTGGTTACATGAAATTCCCGCTCAATGGTCACTCGAGCGCCACTTTGGTCGCTCGAGCAACCTGTAAAATTTCAGAAGACTTCTAGGAGCTCGATTTTCACGCTCAAGAGGGGCTTCCCTCGCTCGAGCGGACAGCACGAATTCTAGAATTTCCAGAACTGTGTTTGAAGTTCAAACATGGTATTCAAAGCTTCAAATCTTAGGTTTTTGGTACAGAAACATGGAGAATCATTATATAATATGAAAATACTTCCAATTTGAACCCATTTATTCAAAACCATGGTAATTTCTTAACCAAAGACTTCAACCTCAAATTATAAAATAAGTTTAACTCAAATTAAGTGTACATTTCTTCAAAACATGTTTAAAATATAATCAAGTGACATGAGAAGCATGAAAACATGAAGGATTCCCCAAATTAAGGTGTAAATGTGCCATGCATGTAGGAATTTCATGAATTCTAACTCAAATTATGCATGCATGTGTGTAATTATGCTCAATTCTTTCATACCCAAGATGATCCTAGCGTATACCTTCTAAATTCATGCAAATGAACTAAAAACCATGATGAATACAACTTTTACATGACTTGATTTCAAGAATTTGGATTGAATTCATACCTAATGTGTGAATGCAACTGTTGTATAGCTTAATTTTTCAATTCTCCTTCACAATTCTTCTTCTTCTCTCTCTAAGTGTTGAGCTCTTAGCTTCTTTTCTTCAAAATCTCAGCTCAAAGATGTATTTGAGTGTAATTGAGCTTATGTAGTTCATATACATGTATATAATTAGCTTAAGTTAATTAAGCTTAGTTAGGACTAATTAATCCCACTTCATTCTAATAAACTCTAATCAATCATTCAAATTATTTTGATCCGAGTCAAATTTCAATTAAAGTTGCCATGAAATTCCAAATATCCTAATTAGCTCATTGGGACAATCAATTTCAGTTCCTGAAGCCGTTTAGGCTCTCAATTTCTGTCTCAAGTTATCAATTTGAACATATATTCCACGTGACAACAAATAATTACAAAATTAAACATGTAATCACACAATTAAACACACAATCATGCAATTAAACTTATTAAAATAATATAATATACTAGTCCAGAGGTCGGGGTCATCACAGTCTCTCCCCCTTAGAAAGTTTGGTCCTCCAAACTTAAGTTACCTTAAGATGGAAACAAATGCGGATACCGTCGCCGTATCTCTTCCTTTTTCTCCCAAGTGGCCTCCTTCCCATAATGTTTTCTCCACTCGACTTTCACCATAGGGATAGTTTTGTTTCTCAATTGCTTCACTTGCTGATCAATGATTGCATGGGCCATTCTTCATACATCATATCCTTATCTAAAGCAATCCAGTGGTAATCAATCACATGGAATGAATCTCTAAGATACCCACGAAGCATGGATACATAGAAAACTTTACACACTTGTTTCATTCCCAGTGGCAAGGCAATACGATAAGCAACAGAACCCAACCTCTCAAGGATCTGAAACGGTCCAATGTAGCGACGAGTCAATTTTCCCTTTTTACCAAATCTCATATGCCCTTCATTGGGGTCACTTTGATGAATACATGATCTCCCACTTTGTAGTCTAAGTCCCTTCTTCGCTGATCCACGTAACATTTCTGTCAGCTCTGTGCAATTTTGAGCCTTTGCTGAATGATTTTGATCTTCTCAGTCATTTCTTGCACAAGTCCAGTCCCATAAATAGCTCTATCACCAACCTCTATCCAACAAACTAGCGATCTACACTTTCTGCCATATACTGCCTCATATGGTGCCATACTGATACTCGCGTGAAAACTGTTATTATAAGCAAATTCGACCAATGGAAAATAAGTTTCCCAACTACCCTAAAAATCCAATACATACTTATGAAGCATGTCTTATAAGGTCTGAATAGTCCTTTCAGTTTGCCCATCGATTTGTGGATGAAATGATGTGCTAAATCTCAATTCTGTTCCCATTGCATCCTGCAAACTATGCCAAAATCTAGAAACAAATTTAGGATCCCTATCTGATACAATAGACACTGGAACCCCATGCAGTCGAATAATCTCATCAATGTAGATATTAGCAAGTCTGTATGCAATAAATGAAGTCTTTACATTAAGAAAGTGAGCAGATTTAGTCAATCTATCAACTATAACCCAAATAGAGTCCATACCTCTAGGTGTCCGAGGTAGGCCAACAACAAAGTCCATACTGATATGTTCTCATTTCCATTCCGGAATAGGGAGAGACTGAAGCAAACCTGTCGGTTTTTGATGCTCCACTTTTGCTTGTTGGCATTGCAAGCATTTAGAGTTGAAGTCGATAATCTCCTTTTTCATGTTGGGCCACCAATACGCTAACTTCAAATCTTGGTACATTTTAGTATTTCCTGGGTGCATGGCAAACGTTGACTTGTGGGCTTCTTCCAAAATTTTCCTTTTTAAAACTACATCACTTGGAACACACAATCTCCCTTGAAATTTCAGCATGGAGTTTTCAATTGTGAATCCTATTTTAGGCTTGGTATCAAGTTCGTCGCAAATCTTTTTTAAAAACCGATCATCCAACTGTTTCTGATTAATTTCTTCAATAATGGCGGGCTGGGCAGACATTGCGGCTATCAAGCTATTTTGTTCAAAAGGCACCACTTCAATTTTGAGTTTTTCAAACTCCAGTAGCAGCTCTCTCTGATACGTGAGCAAACATGCAAGATTCCCCACATTCTTTCTGCTAAGTGCATCTACCACAGTATTGGCTTTACCTAGGTGATAGTGAATCTGCAAATCATAATCTTTGATTAATTCAAGCCATTGCCTTTGACGCATGTTCAACTCCTTCTGTGTGAAAAAATATTTCAAACTCTTATGATCTGTATACACTTCACATTTGACCCCATACAAATAGTGACGCCATATCTTTAATGCAAACACCACTGCAACAAGTTCCAAGTCATGTGTAGGGTAATTCTTTTCGTGTGGCTTCAATTGTCGGGAGGCATATGCAATCACCTTGTTATTCTACATTAAAACACAACCCAAGCCCTTATAATATGCATCACTAAAGATCATAAAACCTTCGGTACCTGAGGAAATAATAAGAATGGGAATTGTAGTCAGTCTCATTTTCAATTCTTGAAAAGCTATTTCTTTCTGATCTGTCCACTCAAACGGTTCCCCTTTCCGAGTCAACTGAGTCAATGGCACAGCAATCTTTGAAAAGTCTCTAACGAATCTTCGATAATACCCTGCCAATCCCATAAAACTATGAACTTTTGATACATTAGTCGAGGTAGGCCAATTAATGATTGCTTCAATTTTATGAGGGTCTACAAATACACCATCCAAATTAATGATGTGCCCCAAAAATGCAATTTCAACAAGCCAAAATTCACACTTTTTGAATTTTCCATACAACTGTTTCTCTCTAATAATTTGAAGGGTCTGTCTCAAATGTTGTTCATGATCATCTTTATTTTTTTGAATATATGAGAATATCATCGATAAACACTGCGATAAATTCATCCAAGAAGGGTTTGAAAATTATATTCATCAAATCCATGAATGTTGCGGGTGCATTTATAACTCCAAAAGGCATGACTAAAAACTCATAATGTCCATACCTGGTTCGAAAGGTAGTCCTTTCAATGTCTTCAGCCTTAACCTTCAATTGGTGATATCCCGATCTTAGGTCAATTTTTGAAAATATCTGTACGCCCTGCAACTAGTCAAATAGATCGTCAATACGCAGTAAAGGGTATTTATTTTTCATTGTTGCCTTGTTAAGCTCTCGATAATCAATGCATAGTCATAGAGTGCCATCTTTCTCCTTTACAAACAATACCAGTGCTCTCCACGGTGAAGTACTTGGACGAATAAATCCCTTATCAAGTAGTTCCTGCAACTAAGTTTTCAATTCTTTCATTTCAATAGTAGACATACAGTAAGGAGTTTTATAAATTGGTTGAGTTCCCGGTATTACATCAATTGTGAATTCAATCTCTCTATCAACAAGTTGGCCTGGTAATTCATCCGGAAACACATCAGGAAAATCTCTCACCACTGATATATTGTCTAAAGTAATGTCTACCGTTAGTTCGGTTATTACACTACACAAATATCCTTGACAACCCTTATTTATTAGTTTTCGGGCTTTCATGGCAAATATGAGGTATGGTGGTGAAACCACCCCTTTTCCCTCAAAATAAAATTCATCTTGCCCGAGAGGTCGGAATATTACTCATTTCAAGGCACAATCAATAGTTGTATAGTATTTAGCTAGCCAATCCATACCCAAAACAACATCAAAATGTCCCATATCTAAAGGTATTAAATCAGCATACAAGGTAGCATTCCCGAAAAATAATTCACATGCAATAAATACAATTGAACATAACATGGATTCCCCCGTAGGTAATGCAACACATAGTATATAATTTAATGTTTCCATAGGTCTATTCAAAGTTTCAGCAAAGACCATATAAATAAACGAGTGTGTAGACCCAGAATCAATTAAAGCATAAGCAGGTTTACCACAAATAGAGATTGTACCTGACACCACGGCCTCAGTATTTTAAGTATCCCCCGGAATCAATGCAAAAACCCTTCCTTGCCTTTGGTCATTTCTTGTGGTAGGTGATGCTGCAGTTGGTTTTGTTGTGGGAGTTGACCCAATCGAGCTTGTGGCACCTCGGTTGTCACCCTGATGTGGTTGTGTACAATCTTTGGCAATGTGCCCAAACTTCCCACAGTGATAACAAGCCCCTATCGTACGATAGCAAACACCTCCATGTTTCTTTCTACATGTAGTACAAGTTGGCGTTGAATTACCATTTTGGCTTGAACCAGTATTACTAGAACTCCCAGACTTGAATTTTTGGTTCATTGACGTAATTCCCTTATTAAAATTCTATTTTCTGCCTTTCCATTCAAAATTTTGTTTACGGTTGGCCACATTTCTCTCCGCTATTAGTGCCCTATCAAGTACATCCACGTACTTCGACAATTTGAGTACATTGATTTTATCTAGAATTGGGTCACACAAACCTCCTTCAAACTATCTAGCTTTCTTGTAATCTGTGTCTACCATGTGGGGTGCAAAGCGAGCTAACTCTGTAAACTAAGCCTCATATTTAGCAATTGATTTATTTCCCTGCTTGAGTTCCATGAATTCAGCTTCCTTTCTGTCCCGCACATATTTAGGAAAATATTTCTAGCTGAAGATTTCTAGAAAACGAGCCCAAGTAACATCTTTATTATCATCTAGCACTAACATCCACCAACGTCTGGCATCATCTTCTAGGGTGAATGCTACTAGCTGTACTTTCTGAGCTTCAGTACATGGGAATACTTCAAACAAATTTTCAATTCCCAAGACCCAAGCTTCAGCCTTCAACGATTTAATTCCGCCATGAAACACGGATGGCTTCATCTTTTTAAATTCCCTAGTCAAGGCAATAGTACAAGTCTCCGGCTGACACCCTAGAGCTAGGTGTGGTACAGGCATTGGAGATGGGGGAGGTGGTTGTTGTTATTGTTGTTGCCATTGCTGTTGTTGCCTTATGGCCCTAGCCATGTTGTGCATCATTCATTCCAGTCTGTCTAGTCTTCAGGAGGATGCCTCCTTTAGCTCATCACCCCTTGTTCTCACCATTTTCTATATAAAATTTGTTTTATGACGAACGCAACAAATAAATATGTCCACATGGACAAATTCAAAACATGTAATCATACAATTTATCTCACTCTATTATTTACTTACACATGAATGCAATCCTGAAGTCTCTTCTAGACTTTCTATAGCTCAATGGACAAGTGAGCGAGATATAACTCGTGTTCTGATACCACTCTGTCAAGATCCAAACCCGCCCCTATAGGTTTAGCATCATGACCGGCCAGTAAGCATAGATTACATACGGCCTCTGTACAAAAGACCCTCTTAATATAAGTATGGGGCTTAGCGGAAGATTAAATAACATAGAAATTATCCATTGAGTTGTGCATATATGAAGAGAATTAGTATAACAAGTAAAGTTTGCTCCAAAAGTACTTCCATTGTAAGTACAAAGTCATGTCTCATAAATAAACAACCCCAACTATACACAATTGCAAAAAGAACTTTAAATTACACAAAAGGGGGTTCAACAAGCATGGCTCCCAGAGCCTGATCACTTCACTTGGAAGCTTCCTCAAAAGGCTGACTCGGGTACACTCGAGGCTTTCTAACTCTGATGCTCTACTTGCCCACCTACATATACATACATAAATAAATAGTGAGCTAGAGCCCAATGAGTAATAACAGAATAAAAAGGTTAAATGAATGAAGCTCAATAACATTGTCAAACCAAATTTTCATTAATTCATTAACTTCCTTCAATATTGTTTTATGTGGTACATCCATGAAGTGACAATATTCCAGTAATAACAGACCGTAAGTCAATCAATCCAAAAGCCATGGTATTGTTACCTCCAGACAAGGACCTAGCCATGGTATTGTTACCCCTAAGCAAGGGCCTGGCCATGGTATTGTTAACCCCAGGCAAGGGCCTGGCCATGGTATTGTTACCCCCAAGCAAGGGCCTAGCTGTAGTATTGTTACCCCCAGGCAAGAGCCTAGATTCAATGGATGCCACAATACCGTTTCAAAACAAAACTTCATTCATTAAAGGGCATAACATTTCAAGAAGTCATGCTATCAATTATCAAATCATTTTAAGAATTCATTCAAGCAATCACATATCCATTTTGATAGTAATAACATTTTCGAAAGTAAAGATAATTTGAACATATCTTTATAAGGTTATTACTCACAGTGGTTTGTGGTGACACCAAGCCTCAGACGTCCACCTAAACGAAACACAGAACAAAGTACAAATGAAACTCCATTTCATTTTAATTCAATTCTCTTTATGTGTTTCTAACTTATTGTATGATTATAGGAGTCCAAATGGTGCCTAAGAATGCTCGGAGTGGCACGAGGATGCAAATATGCACTTAAAAGAGTTTGTAAGATTTTGCTGAAAATAGGGTCTCCGCTCGAGCGCAACTTCCTACGCTCGAACAGGGGTTCAAAAACAAAGGTGGTCACTCGAGCGTAACTCATGTTGCTCGAGCGGTCTGTAAAAGTACTGGTTACATGAAATTCCCGCTCAATGGTCGCTTGAGCGGAAGACTGAGAAAAGGGTCCAAGCTCAAGCGTTACTTTGGTCGCTTGAGCGACCTGTAAAATTTCAGGGGACTCGATTTTCACGCTCACGAATTCTAGAATTTCCAGAATTGTGTTTGAAGTTCAAACATGGTATTCAAAGCTTCAAATCTTAGGTTTTTGGTACAGAAACATGGAGAATCATTATATAATATGAAAATACTTCCAATTTGAACCCATTTATTCAAAACCATGGTAATTTCTTAACCAAAGACTTCAACTTCAAATCATAAAATAAGTTTAACTCAAATTGAGTGTACATTTCTTCAAAACATGTTCAAAATATAATCAAGTGACATGAGAAGCATGAAAACATGAAGGATTCCCCAAATTAAGGTGTAAATGTGCCATGCATGTAGGAATTTCATGAATTCTAACTCAAATTATGCATGCATGTGTGTAATTATGCTCAATTCTTTCATACCCAAGATGATCCTAGCGTATACCTTCTAAATTCATGCAAATGAACTCAAAACCATGATGAATACAACTTCTACATGACTTGATTTCAAGAATTTGGGTTGAATTAATACCTAATGTGTGAATGCAACTGTTGTATAGCTTAATTCTTCAATTCTCCTTCACAATTCTTCTTCTCTCTCTCTCTAAGTGTTGAGCTCTTAGCTTCCTTTCTTCAAAATCTCAGCTCAAAGATGTATTTAAGTGTAATTGAGCTTATGTAGTTCATATACATGTATATAATTAGCTTAAGTTAATTAAGCTTAGTTAGGACTAATTAATTCCACTTCATTCTAATAAACTCTAATCAATCATTCAAATTATTTTGATCCGAATCAAATTTCAATTAAAGTTTCCATGAAATTCCAAATATCCTAATTAGCCCTTTGGGACTGTCAATTTCAGTTCCTGAAGCCGTTTAGGCTCTCAATTTCTGTCTCAAGTTATCAATTTGAACAAATATTCCATGTGACAACAAATAATTACAAAATTAAACATGTAATTACACAATTAAACACACAATCATGCAATTAAACTTATTAAAATAATAAAATATACTAGTTCGAAGGTCAGGGTCGTCACAATTTCTCATCCATTACATCGAGCATTGTCATACATTTACATATTTGTAATAATTACATTGTTTTGAGAAAATTGTGAATACTTGGTGAATCTGGGTAGGTGGTGTGGTTACTATGATAAGTTGGCCTGTGTGTCCTTAGTGAAAGACTAGAAACCCACGTGGATAGGTGTCGAGCCTTCCGGTTAATACCAGTAAAAATGACAAAAGAGTAGCGCTTGTATAGCCTGCTAGCAGACACGTACCTAGAGATTCACAGAGTTGTATTCACAAACTGGTTTTCTATATATATATATAAGGAAAGTGTTTCATGAATGGTAATGTAAACCTGGCATAACATGATTCGAAAGAGATATAAAATGTTTTTTCATGAGCATTACATATGCATTTTACCCTTATAGTTTTGTTAGGATTCATATGTTGTGTTGAATTATTTCTACTGGGCTTTGGCTTACCCTATGTGAGAAAAATATTTCAAGTGCAGATGATATGCCTCCGTCAAGGCAATAACTTGGGAGGACATGAAGCAAGAGCTTCATTTTGTTTAATTGTGTATTTGTTTTGTACAAGCTGAGGGCTTTTATATGTATTCGGATTTAAATCCATTTTTGTTCTAACCAAGTGCTAACTTGGAAAGTTGTAAACCTTTAGGGCATTCTCTTATTTGTTTACCTTTTATTTTGTTCCTCACCATATAACACATGCTATAGATTCAGGGCAAGGCTTATAAATGTATAGTTGCATGTGTTGTTCTTTTGTATAAGAAATTTAAAATTAGTGGAAGTGCTTATCTCTTCATATGTTATCTTTTAATCATTATTGTGGATGGGTTGTTGTATTTAATTCGGGGCGTTACAACTTGATATCAGAACCAGGTTTGAAAACTTTGGGTATGTGGGAAGTGGTTTTTATCACAATGGGTTTTTCTGGCTTGACAGAGATATTTGTGTGTATAGTATGCTTATGTGATAACATGCTTATGTGACTATATGGGTATGAAATTTAATTTCTAAGATATTAATTGGGTCTATGGGTTTCTAGAAGTCTTGTTAGAAGAGCACTTGATCACTGCTGCTTCTAACTAGAACTCTGGTAACGCTGCGGGACTTTCCTTATCTAGAAAGAAAGTTCATATGTGTTTATGTGCCTATGTGCTTATGTGGAATGAATTAAATGTTATCCATCGCATTAGGACGCGAGTGAGTTAGTTTCGGCACATTTGTAAATGTGCTAATCTCTAGTGTTACCTCCATTAGGATGTCAAGACGAGGACGTGGTGGTGGTAAGCGTGGCAGGCCTAGACAGCATGAGGTGCTATTACCGGATGAAATTCCAGTGCAAGAAGAAGGGGTCAGTCAGGCCAATGTGGCCGAACTAGTTGGCTAGCAGGCCATGAGCACTTTAGCCCGTGAAATGGCTAGGGCTTTACAGGAATCTATGGACATTCTCAAAGCTGAGAATCAAGTCCAGGCCTAGGTTGCTAAGACAAGGTCGTTTTTCTTGAAAAGGAAGTTCTTGCAGTCTAACTCGGATGAGTTTGTAAGGGATCCAAAAAAAACCACTGAAAGTGGATGAATGGCTGGAGCAAATAGGAAAACGTTTGAGATGCTGGGTATCGAGAACGATGGTATGAGGGTGACCTTGGTATCCTTCCAGTTGAAGGGAGATATGGGTCAATGGTGGAAGTATGAGCGTGGGTGCATTGGAGTGACTTGGGAGGCTTTTGTCAACGCCTTCCAGGACAAGTTCTTACCTTCCACTACTAGGGAGAAGTTAAGGGATCAGTTTCTAAAGCTTAAGCAGCTTAACACACCGATGACCGAGTTTGAGGCTGCCTTTACCAGCATGTCGAGGTTTGCACTGGAACTCGTAGCAACTGAGGAACGCCATTGTATCGAGTTCAAGAAAAGGTTGAAGATTGGGCTCTTGTTCAAAGTAATGAGGTCAGTGATTAGGGACTACGGGCTTCTTGTGAAGGAGGCGGCTTATCTAAAGACCATGGTTCAGGTGGAAGAGGAACGTATGAGGGGCTCTAGGAGGAGTCAAGAGGTTCAGGGGAAGACACAAGACAACAAAAGGCAGAGGGGTTCCACCCACAGTAGTCCCAAGGAGCTCAGTCTATGTCGACTTTTCCTGTACCGAGTTCTGGGTCAGGAAGAGGTGGACAGTGAGGGATTACCTATTTCAAGTATGGCCAGCTGGGTCACAAGTCTATAGTTTGCCTGAAGAAGAAATGAGGGCAACAGTGTGCACCATCGTCGACTCGTTCTCAGAGTCAGAGTCAATAGAGTGGGCAGCCGCCTACTTGTTATCAGTATAGGCAGGCAGGGCACGTAAGGAGGTTTTGCCCTCAATCGGGCAGCACATCTAGAGTGTCTAGCCAAAGGCAGACATAGGGCCATCAACCAGCACAGTCAGCTCAGGTCTCAAAGGCCAATCAGGAAGCCACTTCGACTCAGTCAGTGCACCAGACTTATGCTTAGAGGGATGAGTAGGTAGAGCAAAGACCTACCAGGCTTGTGTATTCTATCACCACGCTAGACTTCATGCCAGCACCTTCGGTAGTGAGAGGTACTTCCTGTTATGCAATTCTATTGCCAATGTATTGATTGATACGAGTGCATCCCATTCTTTTATCTCATCTGCATTTGCATTGGCATTGGGGTTAGAGTTGGCTCGGTTAGCATCTCCTCTCAGTGTAGTGTCACCTATTGGTGGTGTGATTGTCTTGGAGTAGGGGTGTTAGGATTGTGATATAGAGGTTGCCGGTCGCCAACTTCTTTTTGCATTTGCGTTGATTGACATGTCTAGTTTTGATGCAATTTTAGGTATGGACTGGTTTTCGTTGTATCGAAATATCATAGATTGTTACCGTCAGAGGGTTAGTATATGTACCTTGAGCGGTGATTGCTTTTATTTCATAAAGGACAGAGCCGATAGAGTTTCATCGCCAGTGTATGATCCGTGTGGATAGAGTGAGCTTAGTTGTCTTGGTGCTAACTTCTTGGGTAATGAGTGTGATGAAGTCCTGGTTGATTTTTCGAGAGTAGTTTGTGAATATTCGGACGTTTTTCTTAAGGATCTCACTAGTTTACCGCCTCACCAGGAGATTAAGTTCTCAATTGATTTAGTGTCTGGCACAACACTGATTTCTATGGCACCATATAGATTTGCACCTGCCGAGTTGAGTGAGTTAAAAATTCAACTCCAAGAATTATTAGATAAGGGTTTTATCCGCCCTAGTACATCGCCTTGGAGAGCACCAGCTCTTTTTGCCAAGAAGAAGGATGGTGCCTTGCGCCTTTGTATTGAATACAAGAAGTTGAACCGGGTGACTATTAAGAACAAGTACCCAATGCCTCGTATAGATGATTTGTTTGATCAGTTGAAGGGGTTATGCTACTTTTCTAAGATAGACCTGAGATCGGGTTATCACCAGTTGAGGGTCAAGGAGGAGGATATCCAAAATACGACATTCCATTCCCTGTATGGCCATTACGAGTTCCTAGTGATGTCTTTTGGGTTAACCAATGCACCCGCCGTGTTTATGGATCTAATGAATCGAATCTTTTGCGAGTTCCTAGACTGTTTTATGGTTATCTTTGTTGATGACATCTTCATTACTCACCTTCCGAGAAGGAACACGAGGAACACTAGCAAGTCGTACTTGAATTGCTTAGAACCCGTAAACTATATGCTAAGTTTGGGAAATTTGAATTCTAGTTGAAAATGGTTAAGTTTCTAGGCCATGTGGTGTCCGGGAAAGGAGTAACTGTAGACTCGTCTAAGATAGAGGCAATGCGAGATTGGGAGCAACCTAAGAATGCCGTTGAGATTCATAGCTTCTTAGGGTTGGCCAAGTATTACCGTCAATTTGTCAAGGATTTTTCTAAACTAGCCTCACCTTTGACTAGATTGACGAGGAAGGGAATCAAGTTTGTGTGGACTGAAACTTGTGAAAAGTCATTCTAAGAGCTTAAGGTTAGACTTACCACTGCTCCAGTGTTGATTATTTGGGAGAGAGGTTTGGGCTATTTAGTGTATTGTGATATGTCACAGGAAGGTTTGGGTTGTGTCTTGATGCAAGAGAGGAAGGTAATAGGTAATAGCTTATGGCTCACGATAGTGAAAACCCATGAGAGAAATTATCCTACCCATGACCTAGAACTAGCGGCTATGATCTTTGCCTTGAAGATTTGGAGATATTACTTGTACGGCGAGAAGTTTAAGGTATTCTCCGATCACAAGAGTTTGAAATATCTATTCTTGCAAAAGGATCTAAATTTAAGGCAAAGAAGGTGGACGGAATTTATGGAGGACTATGACTTTGAGTTGCACTATTATCCCGGAAAGGCCAATGTAGTGGCCGACGTCTTGAGTAGGAAGTCCTTTAACAGTGTAGCTAGTATTGCATACAGGAATGGGAGATGTTGGGTGCTATTGGTGAGTTTGACTTGCATTTTGGCGAGTCCGTCAAGTCAGTTACTTTGTTTATAGTCATTGCACAACCTACTCTTGTAAACCGAGTCTTAAAAGCACAAAGGGGTGATCTTGAGGTAGAAACCCTCCGGGAGAAGATCTCCAGTGGAAAGGTAGAAAAGGGCTTGAACGTGTATTCTAACTCAAGTGTTAGGTACTTTGAGCGCCTTTTCGTGCCGGAGTCTTGTCGAGAGGAAGTGCTCCGAGAATTTTTTCCATTCACACCTTGCGGTGCACTCGGGAGGCACAAAGATGTACCGAGACCTTAGCCACCAGTTTTGGTGGAGAGGCGGGAAGAATGACGTAGCCATGTTTGTATTGAAATGCCTTACTTGTTAGAAAGTGAAGGCTAAGCATCAAAGACTAGCAGGTTTGTTGCAACCCTTACCTATGGCCGAGTGGAAGTGGGAGCATGCCACAATGGATTTCGTTGTGGGTCTTCCGATGACTCAATGAGGTAGTGATGCCATGTGGGTAGTAGTTGATCGATTAACTAAGTCCGTGCACCTTGTACCTATGTGCACAAATGACTCGGTAGATTATCTTGCCAACCTTTACATTAGGGACATAATTCGACTTCACGGGGTCCTAATGACTATTGTTTTGGATAGAGACCCACGTTTCATAGCTCGGTTGTGGCAAAGCCTACAAAAGGCCTTGGGCATTAAGTTGACCTTTAGCACCGTATATCATCCTCAGATTGACGAGAGTCAGAGCGTACCATTCAGATCCTAGAGGATATGCTTCGAGGTTGTGTCCTTGACTTTAGGGGGTCGTGGAAGAAGTATTTACCTTTGGTGGAGTTTGCCTATATCAATAGCTTCCAGTCGAGTATTAGCATGGCACCGTTTGAGGTCTTGTATGGTCGACCATGTAGATCACCCGTATGTTGGGCCGAGGTGGGTGACGCACCTATGATAGGTCCTGAGCTAGTACGGGAAACGACAGAGAAGGTTGCACTTATTCGTAAGAGGTTAGTTATGACTCAGAGTTTTCAAAAGAGCTATGCCGACCATATGAGGAGATCGTTATCCTTTGAGGTAGGAGACCATGTCTTTTTGAAAATATCGCCTAAGTGGGGTTTGATGAGGTTTGGAAAGAGTGGGAAGTTGTCTCCAAAATTTATTGGACCTTTTGAGATCCTATAGCGGATTAGGGAGGTAGCTTATCGTTTGGCTTTCCCGCTACAACTTTCTGGGTTCATGATGTGTTCCATATCTGTATGCTTCGGAAGTAGGAATCGGATCCATCTCATGTGTTGGATTGAACTGCGTTAGAAGTAGATGAGGATGTCTTGTATGAGGAACGACCAGTTACAATTTTGGATACTCAAGACCAAGTCTTGTGTGGCAAGACAATTCCTTTAGTAAAGGTGTTGTGGAGACATCATGAGGTTGAGGAAGCCACTTGGGAGCGTGAATTGGAAGTCCATGAGAAGTATCCGGATCTATTTGTTAATATTTGAACTTGTATTGAACATTTGTTATGTTAATGTAATATCAACATTGTGCATGTTTGGAAATGCGAATTGTATATTCATTTTTGAGAATTTAGTTATCCTTGTCATAGGAGTGATTGACCGGTGGATGGGTCATGGTGGTGATTTGATTTACTATTATGTTTGTAATTGATTTAGACTTGGTTTGAATGTTGATTTAAATTTTGAGGACAAAATTCCTAAAAGGGAGAGGTTATAGCGATCTTGATTTAGACCTGACCCATTTATTACCTTTGAATCCGGGAAACCATATTCGTGATGGTCATTCCTTCCTCTTCATATTTGGTTTTGGCTTCAAGGGTCGATACCATCCTTGTTGGTGTTGACACTGCCTTCTATTCTTTGCTTTCTTCTGCTCCAAGGGTCGACACTAGCCTTGGAGGTGTTGACACCATCTTGCTGTTGTGTCCTCAGATCACTACTGAAATTTAGTGTCAACACCAGCCCTTGGTAGTGTCAACACTTGCCTTTTCTTGTTGGCCTTTGGGGTGGACACTAGTTTGGAAGGTGTCAACCCTTGTCTATTGCAAAATATGGGGTTTGCTTGCTAAAATTTAGTATCGACACTAGTCTAGGAGGTGTTGACACCTTGCCTGCTGCCAAACAGAATCAGCTTTTCTTCTTGAGGGTTGACACCATTGTTGAAGGAGTCGACCCCTATAACTCTTTTTTCCAGATTTTTGTTCGGTCGGACCCTATTTTTTGGAAATTTTTGTTTTAACCTTGGAGCTACTATTCTATTGATATCTAGTCACTATAAATAGACCTAAAGCTCTCTTTCTCTCATTAGTTTTTTCTCTTTTCCCTCTCACCCGTAACTCTCTCTCTCTCTCTCTCTCTCTCTCTCTTAACATTCACTTTCTCTCACTTAAATCCTTAGATTTACTTACCTAGAGGTGCCTCCTCACCTTGCTCCTTTGAGATAAAGTGTAGATCGTATCAAGAGCTTTCCTTTGATCTGAGTGGTTCGCGGTTTTGTTGATGTTGAGTTTTTTCAATTTTTTCTCTTTCACCTTTCTAAGCTTGAGGTAGGGATTCTTTGCACCTCCTTATGGGTTTTAACTTAGCTATTTGTTTTATAAAACCACCTTGTGAAAGAAATGGACCTTTTGGATAAATCTTGGGTTTTGGTTCTAAGTTAAAAGAAGGGGTTTTCAAATGGTTTCATGGAAATGATTGTGGGGTTGGGAAATGAGGTGTAAAGGTGATAATATGGTTGGTTTTAAAATTTGGAAGTGATTTTGGAAGAGAGGTTTTGCCAAATATTGATTTTGTATAAGTAATGATATGGATGTTGGAAATATGGAATTTAATTGTTATTGATTAAGATGGTGGAGTTGGGTATGTATTACGATTCGCATCACAAAATTTGGAAAGTTTATTTTTATGGAAATTATTTTATTTGTTTAGAGATACCTATTTTAGGCTATCGGTGGAGGATAGTCATGATTGTTGTAGAAATTGCATGAAGACTAGGTGTAATGCCCCGAAAATAATCCCACGTAACCATTACATCAACCCGCTTCCAAAATGAGATATTAACCTTGTTCATTTACATAATTCCAAATGTCTTACAAAAGTAATCCCACATGCGATTATACATTCATTGACAAACTAGTACATGAATCTATAGCATGTAAAATCATTGAATCAAAACGAATAAGGCCCTCAAGGGCTTACAAGTTCCAAGGCGATTGCCTGGTTACACAAAATGGTTTCTTCGACTCATACACATTAGCCCTTGGCGTACAAAAAAAAAAATCACAACAAAAGTAAGAGCTATATACTCTTTACAATTATCCGCGCCCTCAACTTGGCGGGATCACCACGTCTTTACCTGCACCAAAGTCCCATAAGGGTGAGCATAAAGCCCAGTAGAGAATTTTAACAAAGTATATACAGTTATGCAATTCTCAATAAAGATGCAAATGTCAATGCCATGCCATGCTCCTTTAAAGAAATTTCATTTCCTACTCTTCATAAAATTCCCATTTCAATAAAAATTAGCAATCTCAACACATTTCAAAAAAAAACTCCAATTTTAATCAATAGGGGCGGTAAATACGACACTGGTAATCCCTAGGCTGGTGTCTGCAAGTAGACTCTACGAGTACTACCAAACTGTCATTTTTACCGGTATTAATCGGAAGACTCAACACCTATCCGCGCGGTTTTCTGGTCTTTCACCATGGACACTCAGGCCAACTTATCAAATTCATCTACACCCCCTAACCGGACTTACCACCGTATTTACCCCATACACATTTCCATTGTTCTCATTACAATAGATATGTTTTTTTCATGAAACATATATTTCCATTCAATTACGCAATGCATGATAGTTAATTAAATGAGTATGCAAGATCATAAATTTTCATGTTTCACGGCCTTTCTCCGTTTCCAAATGGCATAACAACAACAACAACAACTAAATACATGTCTCCTTTCCTCATTTTCACGTTATTTCGCAAAATAACCATGTACTTTCAACACACAGTAACAATTTTCCCATCATGCACAATTCAAATCAATTTAGCCTCTTCAAGGCCACATGTGATGTTTTCAACATAATCTCCACAATTTCACAACTTTCACATTTCGTGATACATAATTGTTCACCACTTTCCAACCACACATGATCAAGCATTTAACAATGTGTTACAATAACATCTTATATCCCATACTTCAAATAGATTTCCATTTTTATCAAACATACTATGAGATTTTCCCTCATCCAATCTCTTGACACAAAATGATAAAGGATTTCATAGGTATTTCCTATTTTTCCAAAATCCCCAAATTTTAGGGTTTTTCTTCAAGATAAAACACTTCACATTTCCTTGGTAGACCCAATTAAAATCACATCTCTTAGGTTTTATAGATGAATAACCATCTAATAGTAACAAAGTTTTAAGTTTTGAAAGACCACATTTAAAACTCTCTACCCTTTGAATCAAAATGGAAGATTTATATAAAACTTCAAGAAAACCTTTAAATCATTAACAATGAAGCAAAACTTGTATATATAACTCAAGAATGTCCCTACCTCAAGCTTGATGAAGAGAGAAAAGATGAAACCCTAGCTTTGATGAAAGATTCTTCAACTTTCCACAACACCAAGAGGAGCTCTAGTTTGATTTTCAAAATTAGAAGGAAAAAAAAAATAATGATCATGACTCAAGATTTGCAAGAACCAAAGTGTTTTTGTGTTTTGGTGAGGATTTCTAGAGAGAATAAGGAGAAAATAGGGTTTAGAGAGAGAGAGAGAGAGAGAGAAAGAGACCTAAAAATGAGATACAATTCAGCCAAAAAGAGAAATAAAAATAGAGCCTCGGATCTGGGCTTTTCCCGCACGTGCAGAACCTATTCTCGCACGTGCGACATATGCCTCCTGCACATGTGGCACCTCCCCTCACCTCCTCATGCACGTGTATTTTTTGCAATATGCAACCCATTGAAAATCCCCTCTCCCCGCACGTGCGGCTTGGCCTCCCGCACGTGCGGCCCTGGCCCAGCAGACCAAAATTCTCTGGTTCGATCCCCAAGCACCCCGGACTCGACCGTGCCCTCTCCGGAACGGGTGAAATTCAATCACCGAACAAAGACAAGAATAAGAACTTTATTTGAAACAAATTTTCTGACATTTTCAAACTCAACGAGAGCAAAAGAACGGAGTGAAGAAGAAGGAGGAAAAGAGAGAGGAAACAAAGACCCAATCGTCACACTAGGAGAATGAAAACTATGTCTCATCCATTGCATCGAGCATTGTCATACATTTACACATTTGTAATAATTACATTGTTTTGAAAAAATGGTAAATACTTGGTGAATCTGGGTAGGGGGTGTGATTACTATGATAAGTTGGCCTGTATGTCCCTGGTGAAAGACTGGAAACCCGCACGGATAGGTGTCGAGCCTTCCGATTAATACCGGTAAAAATGACAAAAGAGTAGTGCTTGTATAGCCTGCTAGCAAACACGTACTTAGAGATTCACATAGTTGTATTCACAAAATGATTTTCTATATAAAAAAGAAAAAAAGAAAGGAAAGTGTTTCATGAATGGTAACATAAACCTGGCATGACATGATTCGAAAGAGATATAAAATGTTTTGTCATGAGCATTGCATATACATTTTACCCTTATAGTTTTGTTAAGATTCATATGTTGTGTTGGATTATTTCTACTGGGCTTTGGCTCACCCTATATGGGAAAAATATTTCAGGTGTAGATGATATGCCTCCGCCAAGCCAATAGCTTGGGAGGACATGGAGCAAGAGCTTCATTTTATTTAATTGTGTATTTGTTTTGTACAAGCCAAGGGGTTTTATATGTATTGGGATTTAAATTCATTTTTATTGTAACCAAATGCTAACTTGGAAAGTTGTAAGCCTTTAGGGCATTATCTTATTTGTTTACCTTTCGTTTTGTTCCTCACCATGTAACACATGCTGTAAATTCAAGACAAGGCTTATGAATGTATAGTTGCATGTGTTGCTCTTTTATATAAAAAAAATTTAAAATTAGTGAAAGGGCTTATCTCTTCATATGTTATCTTTTAATCAATATTGTGAATGGGTTGTTGTATTTAACTTGGAGCATTGCAACTTGATATCAGAACCAGGTTTGAATACTTTGGGTACGTGGGATGTAGTTTTTACCGCAATAGGTTTATCTCGCTTGATAGAGATATTCGTGTATATAGTATACTTATGTGATAACATGCTTATGTGACTATATGGGTATAATATTTAATTTCTAAGATATTGATTGGGTCTACGGGTTTCTAAAAGTCTTATTAGAATAACACTTGATCACTGCTGCTTCTAACTAGAACTCTAGTAACGCCGTGGGACGATCATTATCTAAAAAGAAAGTTCATATGTGTTTATGTGCTTATGTGCTTATATGGAATGAATTAAATGTTGTCCATCGCATTAGGATACGAGTGAGTTAGGTTCGACACATTTGTAAATGTGCTAATCCCACATCTGGAAAAGAAAAAAAAAATGAGTCATTTGTAATGTTGTGCATGTTTAAATTCAATATCTTTTAAATTTTAAAAGTTTTAATTAATTAAATATGACCTAGTTGATTAGGCTAAATCGTTTTTGATTTGATTGATTTGTTGGTTTAATCGCGATTTTAGCGGTTTTATCAAAATATATTAATTAGATTTGTTTGATTTGAAATAAACTAAAGATTGATCTGATTAAAGATTAAAAGACTGTGATTGCTTGATTAAAAATAAACTTTCCATCCAAATAATTGCTAACTTTTGTTTTATAATCTCATATCAGAAAAAGAAAAAAAAAAGTGAGTTATTTCACTTATATAAGGTGAATCTTAATAGTGTAATATTGTGTATACTTCAATTCAATACAGTTTAAATTTTAAAATTAAAATAACATTTAAAAATTTTAATTAATTAATTTTTGTATAAGTTGGTTAATCATTTGACCTAACCAATTAAGCCAAACCATTTTGGATTTGACCGTTTCGTCGATTTAATTGCGATTTCTCATATTAGTTTTATTAATTTTAAACAATTAAAAAAATTTCCATTGGCTAACTTCCATTTAGCCATATAAAAATAAAACTCTATTTAGTTTATGATTTATTTTATAATCTCACGTCGAGAGAAGAAAAAAAAATAAAGTTTGTTTCACTATCTATCTATATATTATATAAGGAAATTGAGGTTTCAGGGAAAAGCTTTCTAGGAAGTCTAAACCCTTATTCTAAAATAAAGAAAAAATAAATTGTTTCACTTACATAAAGTAAATCTTATGATTCCATTTATATAAGCAAAAAGAAATTTTTAGTGAGAAACCCTATGATTAATATCTCATACTCTTTTTTTCTTTTTTTTTAAATTTTCTTAATTCTAAACAATTAAGAAAATCTCTATTGGTTAACTTCCATTTAACTTTTATTTTATAATCTCACATAGTTTTTATTTTAAAAATAATCTTGTATGAGATTTTGAAGCTCTCATCATATTTAACTTTAAAATTACAATCCTACATCGAGAAAATAAAGAAAAAGTGAGTTGTTCACTTATATAAAGTGTTGCAATCACACATCGGAAAAAGAAAGAAAAAGTGAGTTGTTTCACGGAGGATTTGGTGATAGCCCCTTCACTATCTAATTTGTCTTTCAAAAGAACAAGAATTATATAAGTACTTTCAAAACCCCCTAATATTTTAAAACTTGTTTCTTTTACTATATTACCCTCATATCTATCAGCTCTCCTATTAAGTCATTTTCACTATGTATTTACTCTGAATAAGAGTAAAATGTTACACTCTGAAACTAAAAGTAAAATTTCACTCTGTATAAAAGTAAAATTTTACTCTGAAAAACTAGTAAAATGTTAGACTCTACACAAAAGTAAAATTTTATTCTGTATAAAAGTAGAATTTTACTCTGTATAAAAGTAGAATTTTACTCTGAAAAACGAGCAAACTGTGAGACTCTGAAGCTAAAAGTAAAATTTTGCTCTGTATAAAAGTAAAATTTTACTCTGAAAAACTAGTAAAATGTTAGACTCTACACAAAAGTAAAATTTTACTCTGTATAAAAGTAAAATTTTACTCTAAAAAACAAGTAAACTGTGAGACTCTTAAGCTAAAAGTAAAATATTACTCTGCACAAAAGTAAAAAAACGAAGGCAGTGTTTGTGGCGGCTGAAGTGTTTGGCAATGATCACCTCTTGACAGTAAAATTTTACTGTCATTCTAACACTAGAGTAAAATTTTACTCTAATTCTTTCAAACAAAAAATAGAGCAATAGAACAAGATTAAAATTTTACTCTCATTATCTAAAACAAAAAACAGAGCAATAGAACCAGAGTAAAATTTTACTCTGGTTTTGTCAAATGAAATTAGATCAAAAACAATAAAAATAAATCCAAAAAAAAAACAAACAAATAAAAACAAAACTAATTAATCAACAAATCAACATATCTAATTGAGAAGAAAAACTTCTAAAACTCGATCAACAATCACAAATCTCAATGAAAAAAATACATGTGTTCAACAACACTCATACACACAAATATATATATATATCTATATATATACATATATTCAAAACTCAAATCTGTGTTTAAAAAAATATGTATAACCAAACAACTCCACCAAACATGCCTCAATTTAGAGACGATCTGTTTCTCCTTGTAGACGATCTCCTTCGATTCTAGCACCGGAGGACAATTTTCCAACCCGTAGTTGATTTCGTTCCCGATGTTCTTGATGAGTTCATCGTAGAGATCGGTTTCGGCATTGTTCATCGCCGGAGTTTCGCCTGATAACTGACCGGACTTGGCTAGGAGAGTGATGACGATGACATTGCTATCATCGCCGAAGAAGAAGAAGTTACCAAAATTGTCGAGAAACGGAGCTTCAGATCTAGAAGGGGGAGCACGTTGACGGAGAAGAAAGTCAGAAGGGAAAGAGGGAGGAGAGAGACAGAGAAGGTGGGGAGAGAGTGGGTGGAAAATGTGGAAAAATTTAGTTGATGGTATAATAGTCTAATAAAATATTTAAATAATAAATTTTGTCCTTTATGCAAGACTTTATAATTATGAGGGGGTTTAGAAAGTATAATTTTTTTTCTTAGTCCTTTTAACAATAAAAGGAAGGTAAAAGAGGTTTATAGCCAAATTTTCCATGTTTCACTTATATAAAATGAATCCTATAAAGGGAGTTTTAAGGAAAAAGTATTCTAGAAGCTTCAAACCCCCATTCTAAAATTATTAAATTTCTTAATTTTAAAAAATTAAGAAAACTCTCATTGGTTAGCTTCCATTTATCTTTTATTTTACAATCCCAAATTTTAAAATTAAAAAAAAAAAAAAAAAAGTGAATTGTTTCATTTATATAAAGTGAATCTTATGCTCAAATTTATATAAATTATTAAAATTTCTTAATTTTAAACAATTAAGAAAATTCTCATTGGTTAACTTCTATTTAACTTTTATTTTACAATCGCACATCGGGAAAAAAAGAAAAAAGTGAATTGTTTCACTTATATAAAGTGAATCTTATGCTCACATTTATATAAGTAAAAGAAAAATTTTAGTGAGAATCCCTATAATCAATACCATTTTTTTTTTCTTAATTTTAAATAATTAAGAAAATTTGTATTGGTTAACTTCCATTTAACTTTTATTTTACAATCTTACATAGACGTTTTGATTTTAAAAATAATTTTGTATAAGATTTTGAAATTTTCGTAATATTTAACTTTAAAATAATTACAATCCCACATCAAGAAAAGAAATAAAAAGTGAGTTGTTTCACTTATATAAAGTGAATTTTATACTCTCATTTAATATTATAATATTGTGCATGTTTCAGTTCAACATGATTTAAATGTTAAAATAAAATTTAGAAGTTTTAATTAATTAATTTTGTTGTAAGTTGATTGGTCTTTTATCTTAGTCGATTAGGCTGAATCATTTTTAGTTTGACTGATTCACTGGTTTAACCACGGTTTTAGCTATTTTGTCAAAATATATTGCTTAGATTTGTTTGATTTGAAATAAACTAAGATTGACTTATTAAAATTGAACGACTGAGTTTGTTTGATTAGAAATGAATTTCTTGTTCAAACAATTATTAACTTTTATTTTACAATTTAACATCAGGAAAAAGAGGAAAAAATGAGTTGTTTCACTATACAAATCTGATACTCCCATTTAATATTGTAGTGTTGTGTATGTTTCAATTCAAGACAGCTTTAAAATTAAAATAAAATTTAAAAGTTTTAATTAATTAATTTTTGTATAAGTTGGTTTGTAACACCCTCAAATTATTACAATAAATTCAACTGTTATGCGAAAGATATAACAGAAATAAAATACTTTCATTCATCAGAGTTTGTTTATAAAAGTATTTTATACAATTAAATTCCCTGTAGGCTTACATTTTCCCAAGTCATTGCTTGGTTACACAAAAGTGAACACAGCTCATTACAAATAAAGCCCTTGGCTATACATATAACAAAACACAATAAAGAAGCTCTTGCTTCATAAAATCCCTCCACACTATTGCCTTGGCGGAAACATATCACCTACACATGAAAATGGTATTCCCATATAGGGTGAGCCACAACCCAGTAGAAATAATATAACATAAAATATGAGATTTAGCAAAGGTATAAGTACTATATGCATAAACAATACCGATACTAAAACATTCACAAACTTGCATATTCATATCATGCTAAGTTGTTCAAACCTTAATCCATTTTCCTTCAATTCATTTCCAATTCATCTATACTTCTCAATTCATGAGTTAAGTTCATTATCTTTTATTTCATTTCCATTTAATCTATACTTCTCAATTCATGAGTCAAATTCATTATCTATCAATAACCAAGCTGAGACTACAACTTAATGGTTTTTCCCAATCATACAAAACACAAATATACATAGACAATGTATTTATAAACATGGTCATATTCAATGACAACCAACAATGGATTAGCCTTAAATCGTCTAATTCTCATGCAATTTCTACAACAATCATAGATATCCTCTACCGATAACCCAATACATTTATCTCTAAACAGATATTCAATCTCAAGCTAAATAGTTTATTCAAAACTTCCAAAAGTGTAAGATAATACATATCTAATTCCACCATCTATATTCATAATCATCCAATTTCATATTTTCAATGTTAATCTCAATTATTTATACAAAATAATGATTTAATCAAAATTAGGAAAAAAATCCCCCTTTTACCAAATGTCAACCCAAACACCAAAATCAACTATTTTGGCACAACATGATCTTATATTCAAACCACATGCCCATTTATTCCATATTCATCAAAAACTCCTCTTTTCTTTTCACACCCAAATCTTAGATTTGTCCAAACTACAACCAAATCCCACCATTTATACACAATAACAAATAACTAAGCTAAAAACCATATGAGAGTGTAAAAAATCCCTACCTCAAGTTTAGAAGAGAAGATGAGCAAAACAAGGTTGAAACTCCAAAGATGTCGAAACCAACTTCTACTTGGATTAAAACAAAACTCTTGACAAGATTTACACTTAATCTCAAAGGAGCAAGGCGAGGAGATGCTTCCAAGTGAGTAAATCTAAAGATCTTTGAGCAAAAAGTGATTTTGGAGAGGAAGAGAGTGACTCACGGCTTGGAGAGGGAAAAAGAGAAGAAAAAGTAAAGAAAAGGTTAAGTGAGGGACCTATTTATAGTGCTAGGCCAAAGTAAAATGAAGTCCCAAAGTCAACCCAAAAGATCAGGTCAAAATCCCTAAAAAGTAGGGCCCAAACCGGACTGAAATCTGGAAAAAAGTTCGCAGGTTTCGACCCTTACAACATGGGTGTCGACCCTTATGAAGAAAAGCTAGAACACTTATGTTTGACAGCATGCAAGGTGTCGACCCTTCCCAGACTGGTGTCGACACCAAATTTCAGCAAGCAATTTCAGGACAAGGATCGACCCTTCCTAGACTGGTGTTGACTCTTGAGGCCAACAACAAAAGGAAGGTGTCGACACCACCAAGACCAGTGTTGACCCCAAAACAAGATTTTTAAGTTTCCAAACAACTTTTCAACTTAAACAAGCATGAACAAACAATCCCAACAAGTTTAAATCGATTTGTACTCCTCCAAAACTAAGATACAACAACACTAAAGATTCCCAAAATAAAATAAAGGATTCAAATACACTTCCCAAAAACTTTGAAGGACACAAGTGCTACAACCTCCCCACCTTAAGAAATTTCGTCCCTGAAATTTTAAAGCAAGTTTTAAAGCCAAGATTAAACCAATCCCAACAATGATAATCAATCAATTCATCACCATGACCCATTCTCCAGTCATCCATTTTTATCAACTCGATACACAAGTTCTAACATTGAACGTACAATTCACATTTTCTAAAACACATACAATATTTTTATATAAAATCCATATTTCCAAAACATATATAACATATACAATATTTTCATAATTCATTAACATAATCAACACTTTGATACATGCTCAAACATCAACAAATAAGTCCGAATACTGCTCACGGACTTCCAACTTACGTTCCCAAGTTGTTTCCTTAACCCCGTGATGTTTTCACAATACCTTTACCAAGGGAATTGTCTTGCCTCGCAAGATTTGGTCCCGTCTATCCAAGACACTCACTGGTCTCTCCTCATATGAGACGTCTTCATCTACCTCTAAGTCGGTCCAATCCAACACGTGCAATGGATCCAGCTCATACTTCTGAAGAATACTAATATGAAACACGTCATGAACCCTGGAAAGTTGTGGCAGTAATGCCAAACAATAAGCAACTTCCCCAATCCGCTCAAGGATCTCAAAAGGGCCAATAAACTGAGAAGACAACTTCCCACTCTTCCCAAATCTCATTAAACCCCGTCTAGGTGATATCTTCAAAAAGACATGATTTCCCACCTCAAAAGACAAAGGTCTTCTCTTACAATCAGTATAACTTTTCTGGCGACTCTGAACCATAGCTAGCCTCTTATGGATAAATACCACTTTCTCCGTCGTTTCCTGAACTATCTCTGGACCTAACGAAGGTGCATCACCCACCTCGGCCCAACACACAGGGGATCTACATGGTCGACCATACAAGGCCTCAAACAGTGCTATGCCAATACTCGATTAGAAGCTATTGTTATAGGCAAACTCCACTAAGGGCAAGTGTCTCTCCCACAAGCCCTTAAAGTCAAGGACACAGCCTCGAAGCATATCCTTAAGGATCTGAATAGTACACTCAGACTGCCCATCAGTCTGAGGATGATACACAGTCCTAAAAGTCAATTTAGTGCCCAAGGCACTCTGCAAACTCTACCATAACGAAGCAATGAAACACGGATCTCTATCCAAAACAATCGTCATAGGGACCCCGTGCAACCTCACTATGTCCTTAATGTAAAAGTTGGCAAGATAATCTACCGAGTCATTTACGTGCATAGGAATAAAATGCATTGACTTAGTCAGCCGATCAACTACCACCCAAATGGCATCACTACCCCGTTGCGTCGTCGGAAAGCCCACAATAAAATCCATCATGACATGTTTCCACTTCCACTCAGCTATAGGCAAGGGTTATAACAAACCCACTGGCCTCTGATGCTTGGCCTTCACTTGTTGGCAAGTAAGGCACTTCGATACAAACACAGCTACATCTTTCTTCATACCTCTCCACCAAAACTGGCAACTAAGATCATGATACATCTTTGTGCCTCCCAGATGTATCGCAAGACGTAAATGGTGAAACTCTCGAAGTACTTCCTCTCGGCAAGACTCCGACACAAACAAACGGACACGGTATCTCACACTTAGGTTGGGATACACAGTCAAACCTCTTTCTACCTTCTCTTTGGAGACCTTCTCTCAGAAGGATTCTACCTCAGGGTCACCCCTCTGCACTTCTAACACTCGTTTCACAAGTGTAGGTTGTGCAACTACTGAAAACAAAGCTGCAGACTCAATAGACTCACCCAAATGCAAGTCAAACTCACTAAGGGTACCCAATATTTCCCATTCTCGGATGGCGATAGAAGCTACACTGCTAACTACCATCCTACTCAAAGCATTGGTCACAATGTTGACCTTCCCTGAATGATAATGCAACTCAAAATCATAGTCCTCTATGAATTCCATCCACATTCTCTGTCTCAAATTCAAGTCTTTCTGTGTAAACAGATACTTCAGACTCTTGTGATCGGAAAACACCTCGAATCTCTCACTGTACAGATAATGCCTCCAAATTTTCAAGGCAAATATCACTGCTGCTAACTCTAAGTCATGGGTAGGATAATTTCTCTCATGTGTTTTCAACTATCGTGAGCCATAGGCTACCACTTTACACTCTTGCATCAACACACAACATAAACCTTCCCGTGAAGTATCACAATATACTAAATAGCCCAAACCTCTCTCCGGAATAATCAACACTGGAACAGTGGTGAGTCTAATCTTAAGCTCTTGGAATGACTTTTCACAAGTCTCACTCCACACGAATTTGATTCCTTTCCTCGTTAACTTAGTCAAAGGTAAAGCTAGCCTAGAGAAATCCTTCACAAACCAACGGTAATACTCGGCCAACCCCAAGAAGCTACGAATCTCAAAAGCATTCCTAGGTTGTGCCCAATCTTGCACTACCTCTATCTTGGATGAATCTACAGTCACCCCTTCCCCAGATACCACGTGGCCTAAGAACTTAACTTCCCTCAGCCAGAATTCACATTTCCCAAACTTAGCATATAGCTTGTGGGTTCTAAGTAACTCAAGTACTACCCGTAAATATTCCTCGTGTTCC
Organism: Camellia lanceoleosa; assembly: GCA_025200525.1. Classification (NCBI taxonomy): domain Eukaryota; kingdom Viridiplantae; phylum Streptophyta; class Magnoliopsida; order Ericales; family Theaceae; genus Camellia; species Camellia lanceoleosa. Next base: position 30,617,604 of record CM045761.1, read on the forward strand.
TCCTCAGAAGGTGAATAGATCAAGATGTCGTCAACAAAGACGACCACAAAACAATCTAGGAACTCACGGAAAATCCGATTCATTAAATCCATAAACACTGCTGGAGCATTGGTTAGCCCAAAAGGCATCACAAGAAACTCGTAATGGCCATACCGCGTACGGAATGCCGTTTTCGAGATATCCTCCTCTCTTACCCTCAACTAATGATAACCCAATCTTAGGTCTATCGTAGAGAAACAACAAGACCCTTTCAACTGATCAAATAAATCATCTATACAAGGCATTGGGTACTTGTTTTTAACAGTAACTCGGTTCAACTTTCGATAATCAATACAAAGTCGCAACACTCCATCTTTCTTTTTAGCAAAGAGAGCCAGTGCTCCCCAAGGTGAAGTACTAGGGCGAATAAAACCCTTATCTAACAATTCTTGGAGTTGAATCTTCAACTCACTCAATTCAATAGGTTCAAATCTATATGGAGCCATAGAAATCGATGTCGTACCAAACACTAAATCAATAAAGAATTCATTCTCTCGGTGAGGTGGTGTAGATACCCCAGTTTTGATCGCTCGTAAGACTTAGGTGCTTGGTTCCAAGTACTCAATGATGAAGATTACATTGAGTCAGTGGTTTGAATTCTCAATAAAGGAATCCGAGTTCGAGCTCTAAACAATTCCAACCTGTTATACTCACTGTATTTCTACCCCAGAATTTTAGTAGTGTACCTTGTACCAACCTGTATTGAACTTGAAAGTAAGAAATAGTGGAAATACACTGAAGTCCGGCTGGACCCAAGTGACATTCGGTCGTAAACACAAACATCTGGCCGGACTTCTTGACTTTTCAGGCAGATTGTACAGCAATCTACCAACTACCCAATTCTGTAGATATTTTGAGCAGCAGCTAAAGTCCTATAAATACGGGGCTCATTCTGCTATAATGGAGGTTGGTTGATTAAGAGAGAAATATCAAGTGTTAGAAATATCTAAGAGTTTAGAAATATCCAAGAGTAGAAATATCAAAGCTACAACTCATCTTTGTTCTTCCATAAGCTCTCATACCATCCATACATACCATACAAGAGCTTGAACTTAGAACTTGATTTGAGAATTGAAAATCATAACTCAAACTTGAGGGTGCTTTGGAATCAAGTTTGGTTTACAACAAGAACACCTTCTCTACAAGAGGTAAAGCTTCCTTACTTTTATTTCAATCTTTGTTCATCTTTTTCTTGTGTTTTCATATTGTTTTAGGACTATTTTAAGGGTTGAAACTTGTGATTAAAAGCTACCCAAAGGTGGAGGGGTTAATTACCCTTGCTTGAACCTTCTTCCTAGCTTAAATCCTTGTATTTCCCATTTGTTTTCTCTAATTTTTATCATCGTTTTGGGGCTGATTTTGTACTGTTTTAAGGCTATTTTTCAACATCTAAAATATGTGATTTGAAGTTATAAAAGTAGGAGGGGTTAGCCACCCTCCCTTACACTTGTTTACTAGCTTTAATCTCTTTATGATTGTACACCTTCTATAGCTTAATTTCAGCACTATTTTATGCTATTAAGGGGCTGTTTAATTTATTTCAATAATTTTGCTTTGCATATTATGTTTGTTTTATAATAATCAATTAATCAACTTCGCATAATCATCTCTGCAACCTCCGTCCATTCTTTGATTATTTTGATTAAAAAGTTGTGAAAAATTAAAGTTGTTATTCAATTATAAGAAAGAAATTTTTTCCATACTTAATGGTTTAATCTCTTCGGAGATTCATTACCAAAGGCATAAAACTTTTTTATGCTTAGTGGTTTAATCTCTTCAGAAGTTCATTACCAAAGGCATACATCTTTCTTATATTAAAGCCAATCTTTTATTTTTTATTTTTTTTATCACCAGTGTGTTTACTTTTAAGGAACTAATAGACCCTTGGAAATCACCAAGGAAAGTGTCATTATCACTAATTATCATATTTGGATTTCAAGTCATTATCACTCACTTTGGGATTTTCTAAGTCATTATCACTCTTCTGAGTTTGACTAGTCTTTGTTGCGCATCTTGGGTTTGACTTGAAATCCTTAACTTATAAATAAGTTTGACTCTTCCTTTGTAATTTCCTCCGAATAAAATAAGGTTTATTTCCTCGGGTTAAGTTGACACTTGTTTCCCTTTAATGTGTTTCAGACCTAGTGGATGTAAATATCACCGTAGACTTAATGGATTAAAGAAAAAGAAAGGTAATATAAAAGAGACTAATAAAATTGAGTTTAAAATTAATCAACCAACATAAAGAACCAATATGATTGATTGAATTTGGTCGGACATTATACCGAGTTTATTGTGTCAAGGCTTGTCTTACATCAATTCATGATGTTTTGATGAATCTTAAAACGTCTTTACGGCCAGACATCATGCCGGAGTCTATTGTGTCAAGGTTTGTCTTACATCAATTCATGATATTTTGATAAACCTTGAAGCGTCTCTACTTCCCTTCTTGAATTCACTTCATGATAGGAGGGAGGGGTGGTTGTTATGTATCGTATTTATTGATCTTTGTCCTATCGTGTCCAAAATCATCTTGCAAATCAACTTGCAACTAGGCTGTAAATGAACAGAGCCGTTCATGAACAAGCTCGAGCTCAGCTCGATAAGAGCTCGTTTGAACTCGGTTCGTTAATTTTTTTTTGCGTTCGAGCTCAAACTCGAGCTCGTTAAATTTTTAATAAACAAGCCTAAACATTCTAAAGTTTGGCTCATAAGCTCGGCTCGTTAGCTGGTTCGTTTAATATTTATTATTTATATATTAAATAATATAAAAATATGTATAAAAAATAAGAGAAATATGCTATTTACATATTTAAAAAATATAAATACAAATAATAGTTAACTATAGATAGTACATTTATATAATAGTGGTAGTAGATATTATTATTTTAGTAAAATGTAAGCTTTTTTTAGTATGTTTATATATATTGTATTTATAATTGTATAATCAAAGTTTTAATTGTAACTTTAGTCTCACATGTAAGTACGAATTTATAAATTTTTTGGCTCGTTAAGGCTCGTGAACAGGCTCGAGCTCGAGTTGAGCCTAAGCTAACTCGGCTCGAGCACGATTCATTAAATTTTAATTCGGCTCGAGCTCGAGCTTGTCAAAATCTTAATAAACAAGCCCAAACATACTAAAGCTCGGCTCGACTCGGCTCATTTGCAGCCCTACTTGCAACCATAGATGGTTTGAGAACCGAATGTGCACCTCTCTTGAGTATTTTCTATGATAGAGAAGGGTAGAAGAGACAAACATGGCTAGGAATACTCTGTCTGCACTGTTTCACCTCAGGTACAAAAAAAAAAAAAAAAAAAAATAGATTTCTACAAGAAAACAAGGTATTGGATTTATTTGGGATTCGATTGAGTTTCGTTTTGGGTCGGCAAGGCTCCAATAAATTGCAAACAATACACTTTTAGTTGAAAACAATGATAGAGTGAAACAGAACAAATCCTAACAAGGCAGACAGAGTAATTACTGAGGAGCATCACGCAATCATTGTATATTTGTTGTAATAAATTAGACATCCCCTTCTAGTTATTATTCATTTGGATTTGTAATAATTATTTATTCGGACACTTGGACATTCGGACCCTCCTTCGCGAGGACAAATATGTGATAAGTTGTATGTCTTCCAACCCCCATTGTTTCTCCCTTTTATTTATTTGCTTATGTTGGTTAGTATAGGGACATCATATTTTCAAATTAGCATTTTCATGACTTACATCCATTCGTTTTGCATGCATAAAAGTTCGGCTCATCATATTATTCGAATGTCAAATTCAACCTCTTTACTTGAATACGTGCACTATCACATGCCTTGAATTGACTCACATGCCATGCTAGTAGCCGAACTTATTACTTGCACGTTGTATGTGTTGCATTAGTCATATTGCATTAATTAGGATCATGCATTTTTTCTAACTATTTGCTTTCTTTTGACTCGCCTTCAGACATAAGGTAAGCATTTTTGCTTTAGCGTATTGCATGAGTATGATTGCTACCATATCAAACATACTACCATGAGGCTAAATGCTTACTTGATATACCTGTTTGAATGCATGTGGATGAAGGCTATTCATTGAAATTGGGATACTTTGATTAATGTATATATATGATATCACTTTTTCAAGTGGTACATATTCAAAACACTTTTTCAAAACAAACATGAAATCAAACGTTCCAATTTCTAGTGAAATTAGTCTATACTTGTATGTTAAAATAAAATAAGAACATATATTGTACATAAGAATCACATCATGATTAGTAGAGGCCGATCTTTGATCGGGTGAGTGGGGTGCTCAATTAATGGCCTTCCTCTCTCATACATAAGTTCTCGAACCAAGACACTTTGGTAATGACGGACTAATGGCCCTTGGCACAAGTCACGGGTTTCCTAAATTTTTCAAAATAAATATTTTGGTGCCGACTCTGATATCCGGCAAAACAGTCCATTTTTGGCATTTAATTCAAAACATCGATTTTCCAAAAGAAATTGCCGGATTTGGACTCTTTTTATGTTTCCACTGTTTCACATTGCACTTGTGAAATCAGATTCAAAACCACACAAGTGGAGTTCGAACTATAAGGGCTATTCATTTTTCCGAAAGAGAGCGCAAAAAATCGAGCTACAAGTGCTAAACTAGTAAGGTCCTTAGGAAAGACATCTGAGTATTCACAAACCTCCCTTGGCAACCCAATCCGAACTTCATGACACTCGCTACTCAAAAAGCTAGCAAGAAGACAACTAAGTTTACTCCACCCATGCGGATCATATATCGGTGATAAGTCTCTATCCACTCCGTCCCCCAAGAAATAAAAGCAAGCACCGCTCAAGGTACATACAATAACCTTCTGACGGTAGCAATCTATAACAGCTCGGTATAACGATAACCAATCCATACCCAATATGACATCAAAACTAGGCATGTCAAGTAATACAAATGCAAAAGGTAATCGACGACTAGCAACCTCAACGTTATAACCCCGACATCCCTATTTCAAGATAACCTCACCACTAATAGGTGATTCTACACAAATAGAAGATGCTAACTATGCTAACTCCAAGCCCAAAACCGATGCAAACGCATACGAAATAAAAGAATGGGATCCACCTGTATCAATAAACACATTAGCAACTAAATTGCAAAACAAGAAGGTACCCCTCACTACAGAAAGAGCAGGCACAAAATCTGGCCAGAATCACAGACACACACCCAATAGGTCTCTAAAACACCTACCCTCTTGAGCATAAGCTCGATGCACCGAGTCGAAGAGGCTCCCTAATTGGCCCTCGAGACCTGTATTGACTGTGCTAGCTGGTGACTCTGTGACTGTCTCGAACCAGACGCACAAGATGTGCTATCCAACTGTGGGCAAAACCTCTTCAGATGTACTGCTTGCCCACACTGATAACAAGTGAGTGGCGGGCCTCTTCCCTGACTCTGGCTCTAAAAATGAGCCAAAGATGATGCTGCTCGCTGCCCTTCTCCTCTTTGCAAGCAAGCTGGAGATTTGTGGTCCAACTGACCACATTTAAAACAAGTAAAATCTCCCTAGCCACCCCTCCTAAAGCTCGAACTCGATACTGGAAAAGTGGACCTCGACTGAGCTCCCTAGGTCTGCTGAGGATTAGAACCCCTCTACCTCTTACTGTCCCCTTAACTATCCTGACTCTTCCTGGAGCCCTTCATCCTCTCCATAGTCTCAAGATGGGCTGCTGCCTCCACAAGGCACCCATAATCTCTAATCATGGACCCGGCCACTCGAAACTTGAGTTCGGTCCTCAACCGTTTCTCAAACTCCAAACAGCAAGGTTCCTCAGTCGCCACTAACTCAGGTGCAAACCTAGCCAAACTAGTAAAGACAGCTTCCAACTCAGCCACTAGTGTGTTTAACTGTAGCAACTTAAAGAACTGATCTCTCAACTTCTTCCTGATTGTGGGAGGTAAAAACTTGTCCTGAAAGGCGATGACAAAAGCCTCCCAAGTCACCCCAATGCGTCCACGCGCATACTTCTACCACTGACCTGCATCCCCTTTCAGCTAGAAAGATGCCAAGGTCACCTTCAACTGATCATCCTCAATGCCAAGCATCTCGAATGTCTTCAGTATCTATTCTAGCCATGCATCTGCCTTCAATGGCTCCTTAGGATCACCCAAAAACTCATCCGGATTCGACCGGAAAAACTCTCTTCAAGAAAGATAGCCCTGCTTCAGCTATTTGGGCCTGAACTTGATTCTCAATCCTGAGAATGTCCATGGATTCCCTCAAGGCTCTGGCCATTTCGCAAGCTAAGGCGCCCATGGCCTGCTGACCAACTAGTTCGACTACATTAGCCTGACCAACTCCTTCTTCCTATGCCGAAATATCATCCAGTAAAGGCATCTCATGGCTCCTAGGCCTACCACGCCTACCATCACCACGTCCACGTCCTGACATCCTAATAAAGATAACAACAGGTATTAGCACATTCACAAATGTACCGAAGCTAACTCACTCGCGTCCTAATGCGATGGGCAGCAATAAATCACTTCACATAGGCATGTAATCACATAAACACATATGAATTTCCTTCCTAGATAGTGACCGTCCCACGGCGTTGCTAGAGTCCCAATTAGAAACAGCAGTGATCAAGTGCTCTTCTAATAGGACTTCTAGAAACCCGTAGACTCAATCAACATCTTAGGAACTAAATCCCGTACTCACATAATCATATAAGCATGTTATCACATAACCATACAATACATACTAACGTCTCAATCAAGAGAGACAAACCTATTGTGGTACTAACCACTTCCCACATACCTAAAGTATTCAAACCTGGTATGCTCTGATACCAAGTTGTAACGCCCACAAATTATGACAATAAATCCAACTGTTATGTGGAAGATATAACAGAAATAAAATACTTTCATTCATCAGAGTTTGTTTATAAAAGTATTTCATACAATTAAATGCCCTGTAGGCTTACATCTTCCCAAGTCATTGCTTGGTTACACAAAAGTGAGCACAGCTCATTACAAATAAAGCCCTAGGCTATACATATAACAAAACACAATAAAGAAGCTCTTACTTCATAAAATCCCTCCACGCTATTGCCTTGGCGGAAGCATATCACCTGCACCTAAAAATGGTATTCCCATGTACGGTGAGCCACAACCTAATAGAAATAATCTAACACAATATATGAGGTTTAGCAAAGGTATAAGTACCATGTGCATAAACAATACCGGTACTAAAACATTCACAAACTTGCATATTCATATCATGTTAAGTTATTCAAACCTTAATCCATTTTCCTTCAATTCATTTCCAGTTCATTTATACTTCTCAATTCATGAGTTAAGTTCATTATCTTTCATTTCATTTCCATTTCATCTATACGTCTCAATTCATGAGTCAAATTCATTATTTATCAATAACCAAACTGAGACTACAACTCAATGGTTTTTCCGAACCATACAAAACACACATAACTTCTCCAATTTGCCATTTTACGGATATTTCATCCGCGGGAATCGGCACCCATATATAAGATTTCAGGTCTTTCACCCAGGACATTCTGGCCAACTTGCTTTCAATAGAGTCCATCCTCTTTCTCCTCCCAACAAATATACATATACAATGTATTTATAAACATGGTCATATTCAATGACAACCAACAATGGATTAACATTAAATTGCCTAATTCTCATACAATTTCTACAACAATCATAGCTATCCTCCACCGATAGCCCAATACATCTACCTCTAAACAGATATTCAATCTCAAGATAAATAGTTTATTCAAAACTTTCAAAAGTGTAAGATAATACATATCTAATTTCACCATCTATATCCATTATCATCCAATTTCACATTTTCAATATTAATCTCAATTATTTATACAAAATAATGATTTAATCAAAATTAGGGAAAAATCCCCTTTTTACCAAATGTCAACCCAAACACCAAAATCAACTATTTTGGCACAACATGATCTTATATTCAAACCCTATGCCCATTTATTCCATATTCATCAAAAACTCCTCTTTTCTTTTCACACACAAATCTTAGATTTGTCCAAACTACAACCAAATCCCACCATTTATACACAATAACAAATAACTAAGCTAAAAACCATATGAGAGTGTAGAAAATCACTACTTCAAGCTTAGAAGAGAAGATGAGCAAAACAATGTTGAAACTCCAAAGATGTCGAAACCAACTTCTACTTGGATCAAAACGAAGCTCTTAACAAGATTTACACTTAATCTCAAAGGAGCAAGGCGAGGAGATGCTTCCAAGTGAGTAGATTTAAAGATCTTTGAGCAAAAAATGATTTTGGAGAGGGAGAGAGTGACTCACGGCTTGGAGAGGGAAAAAGAGAAGAAAAAGTAAAGAAAATGTTAAGTGAGAGACCTATTTATAGTGCTAAGTCAAAGTAAAATGAAGTCCCAAAGTCAACCCAAAAAATCAAGTCAAAATCCCTAAAAAGTAGGGCCTAAACTGAACTGAAATTTGGAAAAGAGTTCGTAGGTTTCGACCCTTACAACACGGGTGTCGACCCTTATGAAGAAACAATGGAACACTTATGTTTGACAGCATGCAAGGTGTCGACCCTTCCCAAACTGGTGTCGACACCAAATTTCAGCAAGCAATTTCATAACAAGGGTCGACCCTTCCCAGACTAATGTTGACCCTTAAGGCCAATAACAAAAGGAAGGTGTCGACACTACCAAGACCGGTGTCACCCCAGAATAAGATTTTTAAGTTTCCAAACAACTTTTCAACGTAAATAAGCGTGAACAAGCAATACTAACAAGTTTAAATCGATTTGTACTCCTTCAAAACTAAGATGCAACAACACTAAAGATTCCCAAAATAAAATAAAGGATTCAAATACACTTCCCAAAAACTTTGAAGGACACAAGTGCTACATGGTTGGTCCTTTGACCTAGCCGATAGGGTGAACCGTTTTCAGTTTGACTGATTCGCTTGTTTAACTGCGATTTTAGCAATTTTATCAAAATATATTGGTTAAATTTGTTTGATTTGAAATAAATTATAGATTGACCTAATTAAGATTAAATGACTAAGATTGCTTAATTCGAAATAAATTTCCAACCCAAACAATTGTTAACTTTCATACAGTTAAGAAAATCTCTATTCATTAACTTCCATTTAACTTTTATTTTATAATCCCATATTGAGAAAAGAAGAAAAAAGTGAATTGTTTCACTTACATAAAATGAATCTTATGCTCCCATTTATATAAGCAAAATGAGATTTTTAGTGAGAAGCGTTATGATCAATATCTCATATTAATTTTTTTGATTTTCTTAATTTTAAACAATTAAGAAAATCCCGATTAGTTAGCTTCCATTTAACTTTTATTTTACAAAATATAAAAAAAAAATTAATATAATTATGATATTTTTATTAAATAATATATTATTTTATCTCGTGCATAGTACGGATGATATGCTAATTATATAATATAAACAAAAATGTTTAAAACTCTTTGTGATTCAAAGTCTCAATACTTTTTTCTCAATTTTTTGAATTTTAAAAATATAAAAATACATATGTCCATAAACTATTGGTTATTTGATCAATATGGTAATATATTTAAACATTTAAACTTAACTCTTTTGAAACATTTTGTATAGAAATCAAATCAAACTTTTTTTTTTTTTTTTTTTGGATGTTTCAAAATATTAAAATCATATCATTTATTCATGAATAAGATAATATATTCTCTAAAATCATGATACTTTGTAAAAAAATAATTTATTGAAAATTTATAATATGAAATACTCCTGTTATAAAATTATAGAATTTAATAACATTATATGATAATATTATGAGCTCTTAGTTCTTCTTATTTTCATTTAATTTAAATATTTTGTTAATCAATATGATACGTTTTTTTAGTTTTCTTTAATTATAATCATTAATCTCTAATGAGCAATAATCTTACTATAATTTCTATAGTAGAAAGCATACATGTTTTGAAATTATCACTTTATTTTTAATTGACAAATGAAACTATAATCATTATTTGTGAGTATAATTTTTCCAAATCTATTATTATCTATATATTAACGCAAAATAATTTTTTGTCCAAAATATTTTAAGAGCTTCAAAATATTAATTTCAGTTTATAGAAACTAATAAATATATGTTGCATAAAATTATTGACCCATCAAAACATATCTAATTTTTTTTTTTTTAAATTAGATGAAAGTTTATGTGTAAGTCAAATCTAATTTAAGTAATAATCGATAGATTTTGGGGTTCGTTTAAGAAGAATATGAGAAAAAAATGAAATTTTCATAAGAAAAATATTTGATAAATATTCTATGACAAAAATGAAATTTTTATAAGAAAAATATTTTAGAAACAATCTATACATGGTAATATACATTTCCTTGCTTAAATTTTAGTTATTTAAATTTGTAATATTTAAAAAGAATGTTCAAAATAAAATTTTAATAATTTATGCTGATCACATTTGATATCGCACTTTAGATGAGACTATTCATATATATCATGTAGAGCCTATCAAATGATGTAATTAGTGTCTCATGCAAAATATTACATCATATAAAAAATATATAAAAATATGATAATTTTACTTTACTCAATTTAAAAATATAAAAAATTGTAAACTAGCCAAATCAATATTTTATATACAAATATAAGTGAGTTTTTAGGAGTTTAGTAAAATGGTGGTGACAAGGCAAGGGCAATTGACAAAGAGAAGTTAAGATGTCTAGTAGGAGAAAAGTTAGATGATTGAGATTGTGAAAGTCGCAAAGTGAGTAAGAGAGGAGAACAAGAAAATGGCTCAATGTGGGTTGCCAAAGTTAGCAAGTGTGAGAAAATTTAGAAGTCATACTTGGTAGGTAAAGCTCAATTTCAGGAAAGACAAAAGGATAGAGGTCATTGATAGTTCATTGTTTATCATTTTCATTTTGTTATTCAATTTTTTGATTTTGAGTTTCACAAAAAAAAAAAAAAAAAAAAAAATAGTAATTATTATATATACACACATAGTTTACTATATCATCATATAAATCTAATATATGACAAATTAAAATTATGAAATTCTTAAAAAATAATAATACTTTTATAATTTACCGTAGTTTTTATTTAATTTTTACTAATTACACTATGATTTATGTATTTATTATTTAGAACTTCAAACCTAACATTAATGATAGAAAAATAAAATAAAATTGTGATAAAATAGTTAAAATTTAATTAATTCTATTTCTTTATGTATTTTAATTGTTTTACTATTTAATCTTCAAATTCGTTATTATTTATTTATTTAAAACCGTACCTAACCCGATGTTACACCAATTAATGCACATATTTTCTTCTATGATGTGGTTGGGTGTCTTGGCCAATTACGTTGACTTAGAAGGGACTCTTAACAATACCACACACATTGGCACTCACTGAGATTTATATTTATTATATATTTTTTTATTTTTTAAAAATTATATTTTTTTTTTAAAGTTTAAAGTTTTATTACAAATTATTTCTTCTAGCAATTTAATCTTTTTAAGTATCAATTTTTTTCTCATTGGGTAAATTACATTGACACCCCTCACATTTTACAAATTACAATCTCCTTCTCAAGGTTTAAAGTATCATTACTAATTGCTCCCTCGGTTAGTATTAGTTTTAAAAAAAAAAATTCATTAAAAAAAAATTATTAGAAAAAAAAATTAATTGATAAAAAATTTTGTTAGTCAAATTTTTAAATTTCTGTTTAAAAATTAGCGTAAAATAAAAATAACACTGATACCCTCTGAGATTTATGTTTATTACACTCAAAAGATAAAAATTATATAAAAATGATAATTATTTTTTATTTCTTATTTCTTAACCAAATTAATTTTTAATTTTTTTAAAAAAAATTCTAAAAATCAAACTATACATAGCCTAAGAATCTTTTGATAAGTCATTTCTTACGTTAGTAACTTATCTAATTATTTGATAATTTTACGATATTTTTACCATCTGAAGCTTGTTTGGTAACCATTTCGTTTTAGTTTTCAATTTATATTTACAAAAATTTTAAAAACTGTCATAAAAACTCGTTTGATAATTTTTTTGATTTATAAATGATTGTCTCAATTTGTAAATTTGAGGAAAAAACGTAAATTCAAAAAATAAGTTTATGTTGATTTTTAAACAGAAATTTTAAAATAACAAAAAAAAATTTCAATTAATTTTTTTTTCAATGAACTTTTATTCCAACTAATACTAACCAAGAGGAGAATTGGTAATGTTATTTTAAATCTTAGGAAGGGGATTGTAATTTTTAAAATGTGAGGGGTGTCAATGTAATTTGTCTAGTGAGGGCAAAATTAATATTTAAAAAAATTAAATTGTTGGAGGGAGTAATCTGTAATGAAACTTTAAACCTCAAATCTCAGAAAGAGAGATGTAATTTTTAAAAAATAAAAAAAATTATAATAAATATAAATCTTAAGAGGTGTCAATGTAATTCACTCTATTTTAAACAAACCGAACTGTCTAATACTCAGTGTACAATAAAAAAAACTCCAAAAATTCCTTGAGAAACAACCAAAATCTTCGTGTCTATCTACTGACTTTGATAAAATAAAAATAAATAAAGAAACAAATAAAATAAGACTTTCTTTTAGCAATAGAAACCATTATCAAAAATACTCTTTTTTTTTTTTTTTTTTTTTTATCTTGAGGCCGGATATGACAGTTCAATTTTATTCTTATTATTATTATTTTTAATTTTTAAACGAATTATATTAACAGTCCTTATAATTTATATCTTATGTTATTTTAGTTTCTAATTTTTTAATTATAATATATTTGATTTTAAATTTTAAATCTTATTCTAAATAATGACAATTGAAGATATTGCTCAATTTCAATGGTAAAGTCGTCAATTTGATAAAATATAAATTAATTTGATAAAAATAAATGTCAAAAAAATATTTTTAAATTTTTAAAAATTATTTCTACTCACTAAAGATAAAATTATGTAAAATTGATAAACTTCTTAGATATTTTCTTACCAAATTAATTTTTATTATGTGTTTGGATGATGATCATGTAATTAGTGATTATTTTTATTTTTTATTTTTTCAAAAGTTAAATATGACGACAACTTTGATATCATTATTAAACTAATCTATTAAATTAAAAAATCTAAAACTAAAAATATTTCATATATTAAATATATCGATTACATATTAAAAGCCTCATAACCACCCATTACATGATCATCATCCAAATACATAATAAAAATTAATTTGATAAAAAAAATAAATAAATAAATGTTTAAAAGATTTATCAATTTTATATAATTTTATCTTTGGTTGGTAGAAATTATTTTTAAAAATTCAAAAATACTTTTTGATATTTTATTTTTATCAAATTGACAACTTTGCCCTTTAAATTGCGCAATTGTGTCTTCAATTGTCCTTATTTAGAATAAGATTCAAAATTTATAGTCAAATGTGCCATAATTAAAAAGTCAGGGATTAAAGTGACATGAGTCCTAAACTATAGAGACTATTAGTGTAATTCACTCAAAAAAAATATTGTGGATCTCTTCTATCACTAAAAGTTAGAGAGAGATATTTTACTAATTTTTTCATAAATTTATATGTTATAAGTTTTGATTGAAAGATTAGGACAAAGAAAAAATAAATATTATTAACTTGACAATATATTACGTTTCTAGTCATTTTTTTTCTATAAGTAATATCATTACCCTAAAAATAAAACAAATAAAGTAGATTTGTGTGCAGTTGAAATTGATTGAATGGTAGGTATATCATTAAGTGTAGTCGAATTATTAGAAAAAATTATATATATTAAAAGTTTTGATTGAAAGTTTAGGACAAAGAAAAAATAATGATTGGTTATCATTTTTCAAAAATACTTTTTAGAAAATTTTACTTTCTTATTTTTCGTATTTTTTTTGTTTTTACTTAATTTTTTTATTATTTTGAGCATTTTTTAAAATTTTTAGACCTACCTAACATAAATATATCTAAAAAGTAAAAAAAATTGAAAAAGACCTTTTAAAAATTCACTAAATACCAAAAATATAAAAAAAAAAAAATACAAGAATTCAGTACATTTTTTATATTTTTATGTATTTATTAATTTTTTAAATTATTTTTTCACAAATTTTTTACTTTTTAGATACATCTAAGTAAAGTGTATCTAAAAAAGTAAAAAAAATATTTAAAATTTTAAAAATATTCACTAAAAACAAAAAAAAAATACGAAAATCAAAAAACTCAATTTTCAAAAACTTAATTCAAAAAACTCAAACCAAACATTCACAATATACAAAAATGATAGAGGCCCCAAAAATTCTACCAAAAGTTTTATCAAATGTCTCACATGGATGTGGGATCCACATGGGACCCACATTGTGTGGGTCCCACACCCATATAAGACATTTTATAAAATTTTTGATAGAATTTTTGAGACCTCTAACATTACTGCACAATATATTACTCTTCTAAGTCATTTTTTATCCGGTAATATCATAACCCTAAAAATAAAACAATCAAAGTAGATTTGTGTGCCGCTAAAATTAATTGAATGGTAGGTATATCATTAAATGTAGTCAAATTATTAGAAAAATTTATACACATTAGAAGTTTTGATTGAAAGTTGAGGACAAAGAAAAATAATTATTATTGACTTCACAATATATTACTCTCTTAGCCCCATTTTGGGAACTTGCCAAAAACGTGGCGTTTTGGCTTGGGAATGAAAACACCAACAGTGCCGAAAACGCCACCAATGGCATTTGGGAACAACCAAAAACGCTGGGCCCAATTTACCAAACTACCATTTAAAATATTTTAGTTAATTAATTTAAAAATCAAAAAGTAAGGATATTTTGGTCATTTTAGAGTGATGTGACATTTTTATAAAATATTAAACTAAAAATAAAAAAAGTCAGCTTTTTACCAACTTCCCAAATCACTTCCAAAAAAGCCAAAAAACTTGGTAAAAAGCCAAAAGCACTGCAGGAAATTAGGGATTTAACGGCGTTTAATTAATGGCGTTTTATTAAACGTTTTAAACCCTTATTCTTGAATCTCTCTTATACCCACACAACTCTCTTATCTTATCTCTCTCTCGAAGATCAATTCTTGAAGAAAGCTTCAAAGAACACAAGCTCCATTCGATATCAATGTTGTTTTGAGGCGATTCGAGAGATTGAGCGCGCATGCGCGTCTTGAAACTTGTCGTTGATCAACGAGAACAAGATTTGTTGATGAATGGATCGAATAGGGAAGAAGGACGCTGATGACACTACACAAAAAGCGTGTACGGTGAAGGTGAACAAGGAGAGGCGGTGAAGGCATTATACGGTAAGTAGTTGTATATGTTGTAATGTCAGTTCTAGCATTCACTTGATTCATTTGATTTAATATCACTCCATTTCATTTGATTTAGGAGTCAAATGAGATTTTGTTGTGATTTTGCTTTGTTTCAAAAGCCATTTCATTTGATTTGTGATTTTGCTCTGTTTTAAAACTCTACCCTTCTTATGTAATATTTTTTAAAGCTTTTTAATAATCAAAATTATAGAAGAGTTGTAGTGATCTTATTGTTCTGATTATGCTTCTACACATTTAATATTCTTGGCTTTGTTGTTAATATGATGCTTTATATTGTTACAATCTGTGGTAAGATTATGTGAATTTAAGTATATTATTAGGACTTTCATGTATATTCATTGCATTGGCATTCTGGATGTTGCCCAACATGTTTTGAATTTAAGAACTATCCATTTTAAGCTACTTGTTGGTTTTCGATGGTAAATTGAGAATGAAGTTTTGAGACTTGATCTCTCTGTAAAATTGCACTCAAATTTGTTGAGTTGGTAACACTATATGATAGTATCTATATAGTATGGTAAAAAAAATATCAAGATTTGGCAGATAATTTGGAATCAAACATAAAGGCCGTATGAAAACTTACTGATAGACTTTGATAAAGTAACATGAAACACTAAGAGAGTTGGATAGTTAGTTTTTCATTTTCTTATTAATTTTAAACTTCAGGAACAACAAAAGAAAAATTGTTGAACTAAAAATAAATTATTAAAAACTATAAATTTTAATGATAGTGCATCCCAATAAGTGTTTTTGGCATTAACCTAAGGATTTCTGAAATGTTTCTTCCAAGTTCATCAAGGAATTTGAAAATGTTTTCTACAGGTAGCCCTACTATTTTTCAAGTATTCGTCCTAGCTTTGGAAACTTTGAATATGGCACCGAGGGAAACTAATGTTGAGGAGAAGATTTTTCACATAAATTAGTGTGAACTGCAGCGCTCCTATTAATAATTAGTAGTGGATCTTTCACTTGAAAGAGAATCGTTACCATAAATAACATGATTTCCTCATTTCTTGATATAAACATGTGAAAAAGATACAATCACTCATCAAGAATGCAATTCCCTTCTCTACATTTCAGTCACTTAGCCTCACAAAAAAAGTTCATAGATGATCTAGAGAAGTCTTGAGCTTCAAAAACCAAAAAAAAAATAAAAAATGAAAAGCATTTCCACTGAAGCCAAGGCAAAGACAAAGAGAAAGAGAGAAAAGACATACCATTCTCCCTTCTTTCTCTGTACTCAACAAAGGCCAATGTGAAGAAACATCCAAATCATCCAATACAAAAAACTTGCAGCCCTCTGGCTCCAGCTTGGTTACAAACAAAACATTTAAAATTATCAACGATAGTTTTAAATGATCAAAAAAAACTAATTGCTTGATTATGCAATTAGGTTTGCGGGGTTGCCTAGTGTCTTTGTCCACACCCGGCCCAAATTTATTTGGGCTTCTAAACATTTTGCCCAGGTCTACTCATAATTAAACCTTTTATAATATCCAATGGAACACAAGGAAACTTGTCGTTATATGTTGGTCATTGCTATTTCCTTTTATAATATATAGGAATTGAGATCAAGCAACAAAAGAGTATTTCTACACATGCACCACCATCTGTGACTTCCAGCGACACTACTGAGAGTCAGAGTCCAGCATTACAGTACATAGCGGAGCGATGCAGTGACAGCTGGAACCTCCAACCAAAGAAAGGAGGTGAACAAGGAGATGCAAATAAAACAAAGGAAGTTTTGGAATCACTTCCAGATCAAGAGGAAGAAGTCATTGGTATCATTACTATGGAAGATGTTTTAGAGGAACTCTTACAGGTTAGTAATATATATAACTAATTAACTAGTATTAATAAATACTATGATGTACTTCATGCAAATGTTATTTTGTGTTCCATTATAGTTAATTAATATTGCTGCTTTAGATATAACTTATAGAAGTTAATTCTGTCCAAGTACACAAAACTAGCTTCAATATGAACGCTTTTCTTCCATATAGGTGATAGGAAATTTCGTATATGTAAATATTAGATCAGTCCTTTTATATATGCTTTTCTTTCAGCAAGCCTTCTAGGTATCCTGATAAAATACCTAAAATTTTATTCACAAAAAAGAAAAAGAAAAAAAACAGTAATGGTTTGTGGTTCAAATTCTTTTTTAATTTAAACCTCACCATATCTAGACATGGCACTGTTTTTTCTGAGTTCTTTTTCTGGGTACATAGACTTAATGTGTTTTTTTCTGTTGATGAACTAATATTTGTGTTTTGTTTTGAAGGAAGAAATACTGGATGAAACTGATGAATATGCAGAATTGATTCAAGGTTTACTAACATACGTTTCATTCATTTCTGTCAGTCGGTTTGATTCTATGATCACCTTTGGCTTACCAGATCAGCAGACCCGTCAGGAAATAGCAGCTCAGTATGCAAAGCACTTGGCAAAATCTGATTTAGCTGCATTTGCCAAGGTTACCGAAGAGTAAGTTTGAAATATCCAACTAATTTATCTTGATCATGCCATTACTTGAGTGAAACACATCATTAATCACCACTCTCCCCCCACCTCCCAACCATCTCTCTATTTTCAGCAGTTCGGAACATTATTGTTTGATGATTTGAAGTCTGGAAGTTTACATTGGAAAATATGGAAAGGTTTTTATCAGAAGTTCTAATAGACAGTCAAAATGGAGGAGGAGAGTCATTGATTGGGACTATAAAGATAGCAGTTTTACCCACAGCAAAGGTTTTTACAGTTTGCTTCTTGGGATTTCTTCTTGCTTATTTTAAGCTATTACCTGCCAATGGAAGGAAGCTTTTAAATGGGGTAAGGAAGCTTATTATTATCTTGTTTTTGTAAAGAGTATTGAATTATCTAACCGATGATCTAGTTTTTGTATTGCTGTATGACTTGTAGATTATATTCGTGTGTGTAATTGGAGAGATCTCTTTTCTTTTTCTTTTTAAATATATTTTTTTTATTGGTAGGTGGAAATGGAGAGATCTTAGTGCAATATGAGTAGGAGTCTTGGTGATTACCCTTTGTACTATTTGTCAGCTAGAATCTAGGCTGATTGAGAAACCAACAAGATTTAGTTAGTTGCCCTCAACTTGTAGAATTGTGTAAAACATTGTGAATTTCCTCCAATGTAGTTTTTAGTTTTGCTAAAGATGCTAGAATCAATGGGCAATGAGATTTTATTATTACCAAGTGTTTTTTTTTTCTTCTAGAAAATAAAATCTTTCTACCTGTCTTCTTATTTAGTGTTATCTAGTGATATGCCAATATATGCAAACTAACTGATTGTTCAAACTATGGTGCAGTTGGTTTTTTCACTTTTACTTCCATGTTTGATATTCTCTCAACTCGGACAAGCCATCACTTTAGAGAAAATGATTGAGGGGTAAGATTTAGATGTGTTTCTTGTTTTTTGAATAGCAATAGCTCAGAGATTTGTTGTTTAAGCAAGCATTTTTTCACCTTTTGCAGGTGGTTCATTCCTTTTAACGTTGTTCTAGCTACCATATCAGGGTCGTTAATAGGTCTACTTGTTGTGTCCATCGTCCGTCCACCATACCCATTCTTCAAGTTTACTATCATACAAATTGGAATCGGTAAGCTACTTTAAATTGTGAAGTAAATTGTGAAGTTAGCATTTGTTAATGATATATGAAGTTAGTATATATCGTAATTTTAAAATTAAGTTCAATGTTTGATTGGACAATTTCTATATATATTAACATGGAGTAGTCTATATATATATAATAGCTTTATTGAGTAGTCTAGGCTTGATTCATGCAAACCATGGGGAGGGTATCAAACAATTTCTTCGTGATAGCCTATGCAGTACCAATGTAGAGGTGCTTGCTCTCTATAATCTATTGTTCGGTTACTTTTGTGCACCATGAATTTCTATTATAATAGTGTTGGAAATTTTGATTGGTGCAGGTTATTCAGCATGGTGCATGCTTGGGTCTGGGCTTGGCAGCTCTTGGAACTGCTGATGAAGATATCTATGACGATGTAAAAATTGTGCTTTATACTGACAGTGCTGTTTGTGGTTTCCTGTTTGAACCTTGTACTTACATTCTGTAAATTATCTTCGGTAGTTATTTATTTAATATTTTTCTCAATTAACCACAAGATGAGCATTATCTCATCAACTTTGCTATTGTTTCAGCTCATAAGCGGTTAATTTTGTTAGGAATCAGTTCGGTAACACGGACATCTTATTGCATTTTTTTTTATTTTTAATTTTGTTTTCAAACTTAGTTTATTTATTATTTTAATAAACATCAATAATTAGTTCTTAATAATTGTTTATGACAGGTATTTTTTTTAACCATATAAAATTAGCACAATTTTAAAAATAAAAAAATAAAAATAAAGGCTATGGCGGCGTTTTTTGAACGTCACTATATACTTACCCCAACGGTTAGATTTTTAAAATGTATAAATGTCTTTAACGGCGTTTTCAAAACGTCGCTAAATGTCATAGTGACGTCACGTAAATTAGGGTAGGACATTTGGCGGCGTGTAAAAACGACGTTTTCCAAACGCCATAAAGCTATAGCGACGGCCGCGTCGTCGGCGTTTGGTATTAAACGTCGCAAAATTAATTAACGACGTTTTCAGTACTTATAGCGGCGTTTTTAAAACGCCGCTAAAAGTCGATTTTCCAGCAGTGAAGCCATAACCCTGAAAATAAATATAGTGTTACATGTATCTATTAGTATAGTAACTAGTATATTAACACTAGTTGTGACATTATTATTGACCCTACTTATTATATAAATTATAAATACTAAAAGCTACTTAAATTATATCACATCATCAATTGATACATTAATTAATACATATAACATTATTCAAAAATAAAACAAAAAAATTTGATTTGTGTGCAGATAAAATTGATTGAATAGTAGATATATCATTAAGTTACTTCACCGCCTAAATAAATAGGTACATACAGATATTTTTTTAATTTTTTTTTATTTTGTCGAGCATGGGTACTTATAGATCAAGGTAGACCCAACTTGCACTAAATAGTAAGACAATGTATATCATTTTAAATTTGATTTCAAGACTTCGTTTATTATAAGTTATAATAATAGTGTTTCATGATTTTAAAAAAAATAAATGAAATTGACAGGTCAACAAATCTGATGAATTCATATGTGATTATCTATTGAAAATTTTATAATACACATCTTATTTTGTAATACGTATTATATGGCTCAGTTATAGTGTTTATGGTATTTAATTATGATTTAATTATGACTTATTATGATTATTATTTTAATTATAATTCAAAAAAAATTTAATTATATTTTATGTGGTGTTTGATTGTAAATTATTTTTTTTTATTTTTTAAGTTATGGTTGAAATTTTTTTAATTATAAGGCTAAGTTTGGGATATAGAGAATAATCCAAAAAGCCAAAAAATTACTCAAAAAGTTAAAAAGTTAACACTATTCACCAAAAGTCAACAATTACGGCTGCACAACTCCCAATTCAAATTTTCCTCTAAAAACTAATTTTTACAATTTTTTATTACACATTTTTCCATAAAAAGTCAAAAAGTTAACCCAAACATCCATATTTTCAACCTCACTTTTTTAGGCAAAAAAAACAAAAAGTACACTTATTTAATCTTCACAAACAAGACCTAACTGTTGTAGTAATTAACTTGTATATTGTGTACACTCATTGAAGATCGTGTATTTTATAATATGATCCCATGCACGAATCTTTGCCTGTAGGCTGCAGCCTATAGAAATGAAATGTAACAATAATTTACTCCAATGTCTCTCTTTCTTTCTTTTTTTTTCCTTTAGCATACTTGGATTTTGGGCCACTTTATGAACATTCCAATTAATTTTAAAACCTTAAAGTAAAGAATTAGACAAACCTTTGATAACCCTTAAAATAACTTGAACGTAAAGATTTTAAATTTCATGCTACCATTCCTTTGGATTTCGACCGCCTCAAAAAATTAAAGACTAAACTACCATTAGTTATACAATATAGGTAATTGACGTCCAAATAACACTTAAATTATTGACAGATCAAAAAATTTAAACAGTAGTCAAATTATCAAAAAAAATAAATTATACATATTAAAAGTTTTGATTGAAAGATTAGGACAAACAAAAAAAAAAAATAATCATTATTGACCTCACTACAACATATATATATATATATATGAGTTTTTTTATTCAAAAAAAAATTATATTATATAATATAAGCAAAAACATTTAAAACTATTTGTGATTCAAAGTCTCAATACTTTTTTCTCAATTTTTTGAATTTAAAAATACATATGTCAATAAACTACTGGTCATTTAATCAATAGTCATTACGTCAAAATTGGACTTTAGCGACGGTTTTTTACCATCGTTAAAGGCTGTAAAATCACCGTTAAAGCCTTTAACGGCGGTATTAACTGCGGTTTCGTTACCGCCGTTTATGCGCGTGTCGGAAAAAGTGAAACCGTCGTAAAAAGGTAAATTACCGTCGTTAAAAGTCGACCAAAAACGGCGGTAATATAAGACCAAAAACGGCGATTTTTTACCGCCGTAAATAGGTTCAAATTTTTCAAAAAATAATTCTTTCTTCTTACACTCCCCAAGTTTTGAACCCAAGACCTCCCATCCACCCACACTAACCACTCTGCCACAGCCACTCTTCATAAAATATATTCCCTAAATAAATATTTAAACATTACTTTTACTTTATTGTAAATAGTTTCGCCGGAGTTTCACCGGAGCTCCGCCGCAAAGACTGGCGTCATTAACGGCGGTAATGGTTGGGCATTAGCGGCGGTTTTGTTACCGCCGTTAAAAGTGGGTATTAACGGCGGTTTCATTACCGCCGTTAAAAGTGGGTTTCATTACTGTGTCGTTAAAGACACTTTTAGTAGCGGTTTTCGTTACCGCCGTTAATAGTACCTTTAACGGCGGTTTTCGTTACCGCCGTTAATGCCCTGTTTTGGCGTAGTGAGTTTTTAAACATTGACAATAAATTATTATCAATAAACTATTCAGTGTGTTTGGTTTTAATTTTCTGAATTCAATTTTTTATTTTTCGTATTTTTTTGTTTTTGGTAAATATTTTTGAAATTTTAAGCATTTTTTTTTACTTTATTAGATGCACCTTACTTATATGCATCTAAATAATAAAATATTTCTGAAAAAATATTTTAAAAAATTAATAAATATATAAAAATATGAAAAATGTACTGAATTTTCTTTTTTTTTTTTGTATTTTTTGGTATTTAGTGTATTTTAAAAAAAATCACAAATATTATATTTTTTAAGTATATTTATCTTAGACGTGTCTAAAAATTTTAAAAAAAACATAAAATATTAAAAAAATTCATTGAAAACATTAAAATACGAAAAATAAAAAAATAAAATTTTATAAAAACTGTTTTCTGAAAACCAGAGCCAAACAAGTTGGTTTTTAAACATTTAAACATTAACTTTTGAAACATTTTGTATGAAAATCAAATCAAATTTTTTTATTTATTTATGTTTCAAAATATTAAAATTATATCATTTATTGATCAATAAGGTAATATATTCTCTAAAATCATGATACTTTCTATAAAATAATTTATTAAAAATTTATAATTAATGTGAAATACACCTATTATAAAATGATAAAATTTAATAACATTATATTATAATATTATGAGATCTTTAATTATATTATTAGTTATTTCTTATTTTCATTTAATTTAAATATTTTGTTAATCAATATAGTAAGTTTTTTAGTTTTCTTTGATTATAATCATTAATCTTTAATGAGCAATAATCTGACTATAATTTCTGTAGTAAAAAGCGTACATGTTTTGAAATTATCACTTTATTTTTAATTGACAATTGAAACTATAATTATTATTTGTGAGTGGTAATTTTTTAAATCTATTATTATCTATATATTAATGCAAAATAACCTTTTTGTCAAAAATGTTTTAAGAGTTTGAAAATATTAATTGTAACTTATAAAAATTAATAAACATATGTTGCAAAAAAAAGAAGTAATTATTAATGGGGATTATTTTTAAGGTCCTTCATATTAAATATTTTCATAGTAGTTAAGATCCCACAAATTTTTATAGAGAAATTTTGAAATAAAGAAATTTCGATATAGAAAAATTTCAAAACATAGAGAAATTCTCTATGTTTTGAAATTTCTCTAGTTAAAATTTCTCTGGCTTTCTCAATTCTGTGTCTTCAAAATTTCTCTATATTTTGAAATTTCTCTAGTTTGTTCACAATTAGATTACTAATTTAGGTTACTTGTTTAATTTTCACTGATTAGTAGTCTCCTTATGTGTAATTTTCCCTTTGAGATGAATTTTCTTTGGTATTGAAATATCCCCTTTAGATTAATTTTTTTAAACACATTGGACTCATTTTCTCTTTGTGCCTTGATTAATTTTCTCTAGCTAGTTGTCTGCTTGATTTTCTCTCAAATTTTGTCCGACATTTGAATTTTCCCTGCCCACATTAAACTCCCACTAATTTATATTTCTTATTTGATTTTCATTGGTTTGTTATCTCCTTGTGTTGAATTTTTTTCTGTCATCTGTATTTTCCTTAACCACAGTAGAATCTAATTTCTTTTTGTGGCTTCCTTGATTTTCTCTAACTAATTGTCCGCTTGCATGTGTAATTTTCTCTGTAAAATTATATATACACTCTACCAACAATGCATATAACTAATTGTCTGCTTGCATGTGTAATTTTCTCTGTAAAATTATATATACACTCTACCAACAGTGCATATACAACTCAAAAAAAATAAATTGATAAACATTCTTATTAACTATACACATGTGAACTCATATATAAATTCTACCAACCATCGGCTATATTCATTTAAACAAAGTTATACACACAGTAATAAAACCCATCCACCTACCCACCCATGGAGCAATATGTGATGCTTGACCAAAACCTAAAAACAAGTTAATAAACAAGTTAACAAGTGGCCTTTGACAAAAATAAATAGAGTACATGGCAGAGCGGAGGCAGACCGCACATGTAAAGTTTGTCATAGTAATAAAACCCATCCACCCACCCACCCATGCGATGCTTGACCACAACCTAAAAACAAGTTAATAAACAAGTGGCCTTTGACAAAAATAAATAGAGTAGATGGGAGAGCGGAGGCAGACCGCACATGTAAAATTTGTCGTGATCCTAATAAACAGGCCCATATACCGCTCATAAAAAATAAATCAACAATGATTCATCCCATTAAAAATATCACCACTAATAGTACTAATACATTAAAAAAGTAAAAAAAAATACAATTCCAAGACCAAAACATCACATCATTACTGGCGGGACCCACTGCCACCTAATTAGTGGGAGCACTAATTAGTGCTCCCAAGCATTTTTCAAAATAAATTAATAAGCCTACAATTGACACGTGAATAATTCTTATTTTTTTGATTATTTTAATTATAAAAAGATAAAATATATTAAAAAATTAATAATATGAAATGTCATATTTAAATCATGATTATTTTATTTTTACTCTTATAAAAATTTAAAAAGTCAAAAAAAATTTATCTCAAATTAAATTTTTTAACTTTAAATTAAAATAATAAAAAAATTAAAAAGTCAAAAAACACAATCTACATTTCCAACAAATCCTAAAGGGCAAATTACATAAATAGTCCCTATAATTTGGGACTTGTGTCACTTTGGTCCCTGATTTTTCAATTGTGACACATTTGATCCTGAATTTTGAATCTTGTTCCAAATAAGGACAATTGAATATATAATTAGATTTTTCAATGGTAAAATTGTCAATTTGATAAAATATAAACTAATTTGATAAAAATAAATGTCAAACAAATATTTTTGAATTTTTAAAAATTATTTCTATCTACTAAAAATAAAATTATGTAAAATTGATAAATCTTTTAGACATTTATTTATTTATTTTTACCAAATTAATTTTTATTATGTGTTTGGATGATGATCATGTAAAATTAATTTTAAAAAATTAATCATGTAATTTTTATTAATTTTACATAATTTTATCATTGGTGGATAAAAATAAATTTTAAAAAATTAAAAATATTTTTTTGACATTTATTTTTGTCAAATTAATTTATATCTTATCAAATTGACGATTTTACCCTTGAAAAATCTAATAATATTTTCAATTATCCTTATTTGAAACAAAAGTTAAAATTCAGAATCAAATATGTCACAATTAAAAAGTTAAGGATCAAAATAATACAAGTCCCAAATTATAGGAACTATTAGTATAATTAATCCAACCCTAAATAATTTCGCCAACTATGTACATGTGAACTCATATGTATACTTTGCCAACCGTTGCATTAATTCAAAAAAAAAAAAACTGTACGCAGGGCAGGGTCATAAAAGCCACCCATCTGGAACTGTCAGCCGCAGCCTGAAAACAAGTTGAGATGACTTCTCCAAGCCCAAAAATAAATAAAAATGTAAGACGTTTGGGATTGAAAAATATATATATTAAATATGATTTGAGAATAGAGTTATATTTTGATTTTATGAATTTTAAATTTATGATTTGAATATAAAAAATTTATTTGGTTAGACCATCTCCAACGGTTTATCAAACTCAGTATCAATCAAAATTTGATGAAAAAGTTACTGTTCACTGTTCTAACGGTTGCACCAAATCGATATCAAAATGAGATTTCACCAAACATTTCATCAAACTGAGAACAGGTGAAGTATTTCACCAAATCACTGTTACTGACCGTTGGGTTATAACAACCGGTCGACCAGCCAGTTGACCGGTAAAAGATTCAAACAGTTTAGGAAAAAAGTTCAAACCGTTAAAAATAAAAAATAAAAAAAATAAAAAAAATTTGCCTAACCGGTCAACCAATTGATCGTCCCGAAAAAAGTTCAGAAAGTTTAAAAAAAAAAAGTTCAGACAATTCAAAAAAAAAAAAAAAAAATTTTTGCCTAACCGGTCAACCGGCCGGTCGACCACTCGGTTGTCCTGGGACAAATTTGGTAAAAAGGTGAACCGTTGGAGCATGTGGTACCAAATTTGGTGAAATGAGTCATTTTTTACTCAAATTTGATGAAAAATCTGATTCACCGCTGGAGATGCTCTTATAGTTTTAAAAAGAATTTTGAATTAGGTTTTGAGTTGAGTATTGAATTGAGTTTTTAATGTTTGATGTGACATGTCAACTAAGAAAATTTGTTTGGTTATGAGTTTTAGAAAGAGTTTTCAAAACTTAATTTAAATTGTTATAACTCATAATCAAAAATACTACTCAAAACTCTATTAAAAATTTTGATCAATTAGCAAATTCTTTTTAAGATTCAATTAAAAATTAATTATTAACAAAAACTAACATTAATTAATTTTTTTAATTGAAAATATAACAAAGGCAATAATTTTTTTTTTCAAAATAAATATTCAATTACTGATATAAAATAACTTTTGATTGTATATTTGGTTCGAATTTTTTTTTAGTATTTTTCAATTAAAATATTTTTATATTTTTAATAATTACTGTCACAAATTATTTGCTATTTATTATATTGTTATTTTCAAATAAACGGCTAAAACATTTATCAGGTATTTTCTATGTGGGAGTCAAACAAAAATTAAAATATTATTTTGTTAGCATGTACACAGTTTACCACACACAATTCAATTTTATTCAAATTTTTTTATTCGTTTTTAACAAAAAATTAATCTATAATCATGTATGTATGAAAGAGTTACAAAAAAAAAAAAAAAATTACTGTAGTACTCAACCGGCCGGACATCCGGGGATGTCCTAAATAATTTCGCCAACTATGCACATGTGAACTCATATGTATACTTTGCCAACCGTTGCATTAATTCAAAAAAAAAAAAAAAACTGTACGCAGGGCAGGGTCATAAAAGCCACCCATCTGGTACTGTCAGCCGCAGCATGAAAACAAGTTGAGATGACTTCTCCAAGCCCAAAAATAAATAAAAATGTAAGACGTTTGGTATTGAAAAATATATATGTTAAATATAATTTGAGAATAGAGTTATATTTTGATTTTATGAATTTTAAATTTATGATTTGAATATAAAAAATTTATTTGGTTAGACCATCTCCAACGGTTTATCAAACTCAGTATCAATCAAAATTTGATGAAAAAGTTACTGTTCACTGTTCTAACGGTTGCACCAAATCGATATCAAAATGAGATTTCACCAAATATTTCATCAAACTGAGAACATGTGAAGTATTTCACCAAATCACTGTTACTGACCGTTAGGTTATAACAACCGGTTGACCAGCCAGTTGACCGATAAAAGATTCAAACAGTTTAGGAAAAAAGTTCAAACCGTTAAAAATAAATAAATAAATAAAAATTTTGCCTAACCGGTCAACCAGCCGATCATCCCGAAAAAAGTTCAGAAAGTTTAAAAAAAAAAAGTTCAGACAATTAAAAAAAAAAAAAAAATTTTTTTGCCTAACCGGTCAACCGGCCAGTCGACCATCCGGTTGTCCCGGGACAAATTTGGTAAAAGGTAAACCGTTGGAGCATGTGGTACCAAATTTGGTGAAATGAGTCATTTTTTACTCAAATTTGATGAAAAATCTGATTCATCGTTGGAGATGCTCTTATAGTTTTAAAAAGAATTTTGAATTAGGTTTTGAGTTGAGTATTGAATTGAGTTTTTAATGTTTGATGTGACATGTCAATTAAGAAAATTTGTTTGGTTATGAGTTTTAGAAAGAGTTTTCAAAACTTAATTTAAATTGTTATAACTTATAATAAAAAATACTACTCAAAACTCTATTAAAAATTCTGATCAATTAGCAAATTCTTTTTAAAATTCAATTAAAAATTAATTATTAACAAAAACTAACATTAATTAATTTTTTTAATTGAAAATATAACAAAGGCAATAATTTTTTTTTTCAAAATAAATATTCAATTACTAATATAAAATAACTTTTGATTGTATATTTAGTTCGAATTTTTTTAAATATTTTTCAATTAAAATATTTTTATATTTTTAATAATTACTATCACAAATTATTTGCTATTTATTATATTGTTATTTTCAAATAAACGGCTAAAACATTTATCAGGTATTTTCTATGTGGGAGTCAAACAAAAATTAAAATATTATTTTGTTAGCATGTACACAGTTTACCACACACAATTCAATTTTATTCAAATTTTTTTATTCGCTTTCAATAGAAAATTAGTCTACAATCATGTATGTATGTATGAAAGAGTTACCAAAAAAAACACACTGTAGTACTCAACCGGCCGGACATCCGGGGGGATGTCCAGGGGATGTCTCGTAGAATCAAAAAATTCAAAAACTGTATGAAAATGTGAGAGTTTTGCATTAGAAGTTTGTTTTGGAATGAGCTCTACCAAACGTGAAACAGAAATGTATTTTGAAATGTGTGGTGGATTTAATTTTTGAAAATCCCATCCAAACACTTTGTTCACGTGAAGAGATAGAATTATAATTAAAAAGCTGTACCAAACACCGCCATAATTTATAACAAATCATTTAGATAAGTGATGTGAGTTTTTTCAGTGTTTTAGTTAAATTAGTGGTGTTTTGAAAAGTTGGTAAAAGTTAACTTTTTAGTTTTTTTGTGACTTTTTTTGTAAAAAAATAAAGGAAAATTTACCCATAAGTCCTAGTTTTTGAAACGTTGAACCATTTAGTCCTAAAAGTTTTCTTATGCTCCATTTAGTCCCATTTTTACATCAGCGTGATGTAAATGATGTAAATGATCTGATGTTTCATTCTATAATTTCAAAATTTATTGAAATCTGATGAACATTAGATGTTTTTCATCCTATATTTTCAAATATTATTGAAATTTAATGAACATTAAATGTTTGAAATCTAATGTTTGTAACATGACTATGATGTTATTAACATTGTATCTGATGTTATTAACATTGTAATGGGACCTTTCAGTCTATAAGAAAATTTTTAGGACTAAACAGTGCATTAGTTATTAATTTGGGATTTATTGGTGCATCCCCCAAAAATAAAGAAGTTATATGACTCAAAAAAAATTAAAAATCCAAAAAGTTAGATTTTTATCAGCTTGCCAAAATGCCCCTTAGTCATAAAAAAATAAAATAAGTTAAAAATTCAATAAGATAAAATATCACATTAAAATTAAAATTATTTTATTTTTTCTTAAAAAAGTAAAAAAAATCAATTCAAACGAACTTTTTATTCCCAGACTAAAAAACAAACAGCTATATTAATAGGTTGTGGGAAATAAAAATAAATTAAAAAAATAAGACGTCTTATATTAAAAAAAATATTATTTATAGTAAATTATCAAGTGTAAGAGAAATGTTAATAGGTTAGCTTGTCGCGGGAAATATATAATTTATAATCATATGATGCAAGAGAAATGTTAATTTATATTAACATATAGATTCGTTTGAGAAGTGGGTTGACTTTTTGATTTTTTAAATTTTTAATTATTTTTAGTCTGGAGTTGAAAAGTCTCGTTTGAAAAAAAAATTTAACTTTTTGTAAGAAAAAAATATAATAATTATAAACTAAATATGATATTTTATTTTATTTTATTAAATTAAAATATTTATTTTATCTTTTTATAATTAAAACGACCACAAATCTAACTAAACGAAGGTATACTAATATAACTTTCATTGTATCATTTTTTAAAAATGATATGTACACGTAAATTAGTAGGAAGTGAGGTTTGAAAGGTCATTGCCAATTTACGGTAGCAATCACGTGGCAAAAGCGTGGCAATCACGGTAGCAATCACGTCGTGATTATGCGTCACACGCATGATATGATGATGATGATCGACTGCTCGTCCACTCAATCAGATTTTTTTAAGGGAAAAAAATTAGTAAATTAATAGATTATGGGATAAATTAATTAATTTTTAAGTATTATTTAAAGAATAATTTTGTTAGTTATTTTAACTCTTAGATTTCGTGAGCATTAGCTGAGGAACTAATGGATTAAGTTAGATGATATCTAAATTATTGAAAGTAACATTCTCTCATTTTATAAATTTATTTATTTTTAATTTTATTTTTTCTTATGTAATTCTCTTTCTCTGCTAGTGGTTTGGTTCGGTTTCGATTTTAATGAGATTTATGTGTTTGTTTACATGTTTGCATGATAGAGAAGAATTATTAGTAATTATGGCTGCAATCGAAATATCTATGTCCCTTCTATGCCAAGAATTTTGATCAAATTTTATTTTCTTCAATAAAGATCATAAAATTGAAATTAAAAAAAGTAGTTATCAAATTTTTTATTTTTTATTGTCATTTTATTTTATAGAAAATATGAAAATTTATTGAGAATTCAAGATTTTATTATAATATTAGATTTTTGTAAAATTAGATAAATTTAAAACTTTTAAATATTATTATGTTCGTTATTTTTTATCTTCTTTCTATCTTTATATCATTACTACTATTTGTGAATTTATTAATTATATAATTAATTAAAAATAAAAATTTAATATAACTTTTCATATATATTATAATTAACTTTTCATGCTATTTAATTTTAAAATTAATTATTATTTATTTATTTAAAATTGTGGATAGCACAGTATTACATACTTGCTGTGCTACAAGTCTCAAATATTGAACTGCGAATTTACCTCGAATTGATTTTTGTTTTTTTACTTTTTTTTTATACACCAACTAATGCACATATTTTCTTTTATGATGTGATTGGGTGTCTTGGTCCCATTACGCTGACTAAGAAGAGTACGTTCACAACATATATTTTAAACAAACTCATCTGTCCAATTCTCGGTGTACAATAAAAAACTCCAAAACTTCCTTGGCGTCTACCTACTGAACTTGAATAAAAAAATAAAGAGCTGCATTTTGAAAGGTTTTCGCATTATAATTTTACCCACACATAAGGGTGATTGGGAAGTCTTGAACTTGGATTTTTTTGATTTTTTTTTTTATAAAAAGACAAATTTTTTGTAAAATTAAAAAAATATATTCAAACAAAATATCATATCCAACTCTATAATCATTTTATTTTTTCTCTCACAAATATCACATCCAATTACAAAAAAATCTAATTATCTTTCCAAACACAAAAAAAAATTTCTCCAATAATATCCTACAACTAAAAATACCTACATAAAAACTTACTTCCCAAACACTCACATTCTAATATCATATTTGAATAGAATTTTCAAATTATATTTTCACAACAAATAGAAAATTCTGTGCCAGGTGGGATTTTCAAAAAAAAATTATTTTAAAATTTGACTTTACCGGTCGTCCTGCCAGTCGTCCAGCGGGTTGACCGACAGGTCAACTGGAGCATGGCATTTTTTTTTTTTTTTGTAATTGACACTTGTTTTTTTTATATGTTTAATAAAACAATATTTTTAGATTTTTTTTAAATTTTTTTTTTGAGCTTTTAATAAATTTTTGAGTTGTGTGTTTGGTTATATGTTGTAAATTTTTATATCAGATATCATATGTCACATCAAAAATTTCCCACTCAATTTAAAACTCTTGTCAAAACTCATTCACCAAACAAATTTTTCACACTCAAATCATAATTTCAAAACTTACAAGCTCAAAATACAACTCTATTTTCAAATCATATTTAGAAAACTCTACCAAACACTACCAAAGACTTTCTTTTAGCAATAAAAACCATTATCAAAAAAGACTTTCTTGTAGTCTCTTTTTTAACTTACCGGAATATGACAGCTCAATTTTATTATTATTATTATTATTATTATTTATTTATTTTTAAACAAATTATACTTATAGTTTCTATAATTTAAATCTTATATCACTTTAATCTCTAATTTTTTAATTGTGATATATTCAATCTTGAATTTTGAATCTTGTTCTAAACAAGAACAATTGAAGATATCATTGCTCAATTTTAATGGCAAAGTCGTCAATTTGATAAAATATAAACTAATTTGACAAAAATAAATGTCAAAAAAATATTTTTGAATTTTTTAAAATTATTCTACCTACTAAAGATAAAATTATGTAAAATTGATAAATTTTTTAGACATTTATTTTTTTTTTTTTTTACCAAATTAATTTTTATTATGTGTTTAGATGATGATCATGTAATGGGTTGTTATTTTTATTTTCTATTTTTTCAAAAGTCAAAAATGACGGCAACTTTGATATTCTTATTAATCCAATCCATTAAATTAAAAAATTCAAAACTAAAAATATTTCATATATAGTGTAAACCGTACAATTTCAAATTTTAAAAATCAAATTTACAAGTATTAAGCACACTTATCAGGTGGACTCACACTTCTAATATTCATTCAAATAAAACAATACATACATAGTGTAAACTGAATCCAATGTGTTCAAAGAAAATTGTGATGCTAGAGAAAATTCATCTCAAAAGTAACATAATTTGATGGGTTAGAGAAATTTCAGATACTAGAAAAAATCAATTAAGGCACATAAGTTAATGTTATTATAATTGTAGTCAGAGAAAATTTAGATTCCAGAAAAAATTCATCACATGGAGGAAATCAACCAGTGAAAATTAAATAGGCAATATAAATTGAAATGACAGAGAATATTCCTCTCAACTAAACAAATGGCACCAAACTACTAGCTTCAACAAGATCAAACAAGCACATAAAATAAAATGAATCTAATGTCATCAGTGAAAATTCAGATGCAGGGGAAAATTATAAACAAAATCACATAACAAGCTTAAAGAATAAAATGCAATTGAAACCCTAATTAATTTGGATATTATTATGAAATAAAAACCCTAATTAATTGAAGAATATTATAAAATGCAATGAACTGTAGATATAGAGAAAAACTAGTTCAAGAATAGAAACACTTACTAGAGTGAGGTGATGATGATGAAACCCTAATTACAAACAGAGATGAACCGAGTTGAAGATGAACGAATTCAATGATGAAAATAAAATGCATCAGAGAAATTTCTTAGAAGATATCTCAAAGATTTTTGTGGAAAAGAAACTATGGTTTCATTGAATATGATTGACAAAGCTGCTATGGCTTTGAAGATGAAGGGACCCAAGTAGAAAGCTTGAAGAAAGAGAATAAGGGATGTGAGATTTGGATGAGCAAATTGAATTTAGAGAGAAAAATACTGAGATTGAAGAAGCCATTGTTGTTTGCTTTAATTTTGTTATCGTTCTCAATTCAGAGAGAGTCATGATGGTGGAGAAGGAGGCGATGGCGTGGGAAGTGGAAGAAGAGGCTATGACGAGAGAGAGAGAAAGAGGGTGTGATATATGGGTGTGGGTGAGTGATCTTAGGCTACAAAATAATATTGTGGATCTCTCTCATTACTAAAAGTTGGAGAGGAATGTTATACTAATTTTCTCATAAATTTATATATATTAGAAGTTTTGAAAGATTAGGACAAAGAAAAAATAATTATTATTGACTTCATAATATATTACTCTTCTAGTCATTTTTTATTGGGCAAATTACACAAATAGTCCCTATAGTTTGGGGCTTGTGTCCCTTTGGTCCCTGACTTTTCAATTATGATATATTTGACCCTGAATTTTGAATCTTGTTCCAAATAAGGACAATTGAATATATAATTAGATTTTTCAAGGGTAAAATTGTCAATTTGATAAAATATAAACTAATTTGACAAAAATAAATGTCAAACAAATATTTTTGAATTTTTAAAAATTATTTCTACCTACTAAAAATAAAATTATGTAAAATTGATAAATCTTTTAAACATTTATTATTTATTTTTACCAAATTAATTTTTATTATGTGTTTGGATGATGTAAAATTAATTTTAAAAAATTAATCATGTAATTTTACATAATTTTATCATTGGTGAATAAAAATAATTTTAAAAAAATTAAAAATATTTTTTTGACATTTATTTTTGTCAAATTAGTTTATATTTTATCAAATTGATGATTTT
Source organism: Camellia lanceoleosa (assembly GCA_025200525.1). Classification (NCBI taxonomy): domain Eukaryota; kingdom Viridiplantae; phylum Streptophyta; class Magnoliopsida; order Ericales; family Theaceae; genus Camellia; species Camellia lanceoleosa. Next base: position 30,652,023 of record CM045761.1, read on the forward strand.
ACCCTTGAAAAATTTAATAATATTTTCAATTATCCTTATTTGGAACAAGATTCAAAATTCAGGGTCAAATGTGTCACAATTGAAAAGTCAGGGACCAAAGTGACACAAGTCCCAAACTATAGGGACTATTAGTGTAATTAACCCTTTTTTATTTGATAATATCAGAACCCTAAAAATAAAACAAAGAAAGTTGATTTGTGTGCAGCTGAAATTGATTGAATGGTAGGTATATCATTAAGTGTAGTTATGGCGATCCGGGCTTAGACCCGACCTGTAACAACCCTTGTACTGATTATCGATAACCTACTGAATTACGTACTGATTACTGTTAAACTGAACTAATAATAACTGACAATTGGATTAACCTAAGTACTGAATGGACTGATTGAAATCGAAACGGAAATTGAATAAGTTTATCTATTGAATTGCATATTGCATCTGTTTGATTGATTGATTATCTGGTTGAATTCATATGTTTAAACTGTTAATTGAAGGCCTTATCGGCGGCCGAATTAGGAACCGTTTAGTGTTTTGTAATCAGGAGAATATTTGTAATTTAATGATATATTTATCTGAAAATTGATTAGGAATGATTAAATTAGATTTAAACGAGTTAATTACCAAGATTGACTTAATTACCACATTGCCATAGCTAGTGGACCTTTGTTTAGTCAAATATATTGTGCCTTATTACATCTAGATCACCTTTTGATCAGCCCTTTTCTTGCTCATAACCGACCAAACTAGAGAGAGTGAGGAGAAGAGAGAGAGTTGGACTCAAATTGTTGAATTTGCTTGGAGATTGCTTAGAATTGAAGTATAATTGGCATAATCTAGCTTCCACACCTTGAAATTGACACTCTAGGTAAGGAAATCATCTTCTTCTTGTTGTCTTGAGCTAAATTTTGCATGTTTCATGCATCATTGTAGAGCTAAGCCATGTTTTAAGTTCAAGAATGTTGAATTGAAGCTTGATTGTTGCATGCATGACCATCTTGGTGCATTTTGAAGTTGATTTCAGGGTAAATTGCACATGCATGTCCATGTTTAAGCTATGGTCCATGTTTTCATTTTGTTTTCCAACTATTGAGCTCAATTGAGCAAGAATTGAAGCTTGATTTTGGTTTAAAGTTCATGCATTGCATGTTTTGAAAGTGTTCTTGAAAATGGGTTTGAAAAGTGAGTTTAATTGAGACACCCTTGGGCCTTGATTTCTTAAATTGAGCTTTAAAACGTGTTATTCTATGTGTTTGAAAGAGTTTTCCAGAAAATGGGCCCAAGAGGATCGAGTTGGGAGCATCAAACTTGAGTTCTGAACTTGGAACACAAACCTGGATTTTCCAGATTTTTGATGTCCGCTCGAGCGGGGGAAGTGCCGCTTCGGCGGAAATCATGCTCCAAAGCATTTTCTTCGACTTGTTTCTGATCGCTCGAGCGGAGTGTTTCACGCTCGAGCGGAGAAATCGCACATCCAGCATCTTGCACCATTCATCAGTCCGCTCGAGCGGTGGAATGTACGCTCGAGCGGGGAAACCTGCGCTCGAGCGGAGGCCCTGTTTTGAAAATTGCACCGATTTACGTGCACATCTTTGCATCCTCATCCCATCCTAGGCATTCTTAGGCCTAGTTTAAGGCATCTTAATGAGGATATAGATGTAGAACACACCGAGGCATAATAGGAAGTTAATTATTGTACTTCCCTAACTGTTAAACTTAGTGTGTGTTCTATTTGTTAACTGTTTAAGGTTGGCTCTCGGGGACGCGCTCTAGCTGCTATTAGCCCAATCTCTGTGAGTAACAATTGTGTAAAGATATGTTCAAATGATTATCTTTTGAATCTTTGAATCAATTTATTGAACTGATATTGTTTCTTGAATGAATGTATGTCTGTATTACGAATCGTCTTGTGGCATCCTTAGCGCTTCATATCTTTATTCTGAGCTCTGTCGGTTCCTTTGTGGAACCATCTTGCATTCTTGATTGATGGCCATCATTCTTGTTGGGTCTGTTAAGACCGGTCCTTTGGACCCTCTTGTTTATAGGTGATGGATGTACCACATATGGTGATTGGTGAAATCTTGGAAGGCGAAATCTTGTTTAATGAACTGATTTCATTCTTGTAAGGACATTCATTCATAACCTCTTCGCATTATGTTATTCATGGGCTTTAGCTCCTTTGTTTATATATATATGTAGGTTCTCGTGACGGATCGGAGCTAGGAGCGTGGGGTGGTCCCTAGTTTTGTCAAGCCAGCCTATGTGCCTCACTGCGAGGTTCCGAGTTGCCATGCTATGGCTTGGGGTGTTTTTGTGTCCCCCACCGGTCTCCTTACCGTTTTGTACTACTGTGTAGACTGTACTGTTTTGAACTGTATGAATGCATAAAAATGTTTTTGGCATACAGATTTTCACAGCTCAATGGACACTAGTTACTTACTGTATTGGCTTCGCTTGCACATACTCTGTTTGGTTGTATTCTTGTTGATGAGCCTTGGTAATCTCAATTCTTGGCGATTCTGATGCTAAACCCATAGGGCCGAGTTTGGGTCGTGACAGAGTGGTATCAGAGCAATACTTAACCACGAGTTATACCGCACACACGTGTCCAAATGAGCTATAGGGTGTCCTAGAAAAGTAATAGGGCATCTCATGAACTTGAAAGGTGTGTGCTTATGACTGACTGATTATATGTTAAAATGTTAAACTGTTTAATGATACAACTGCTTATAATGATAACTGTTATAACCGCTTATAGTGAAATGGATAATGCAAATGAACCTGAATCATCATCCTCTGAGGCCAGAATGGCCAGACTTGAACAAATGATGGGACTGATAATCGAAAGACTAGATCAACAACCGAACCAACAACCCCCACCTCCTCCTCCTCCGGTGCAACCGGAACAGAATGTACAGAATGTGAATGCTAATGAGGTGGACATTATTGCACTGACCCATAAGTTCAGCAAGATGAAACCGCCGTCCTTTCAGGAGGGCTTAGAACCGCTAAAGGCTGAAGCTTGGGTGCTGGAAACAGAAAAGTTGTTTGAAATGTTTTCGTGCTCCGAAGCCAATAAAGTACTGTTAGCAACCTTCACCCTTCAGGAAGAAGCAAGAAGGTGGTGGATGTTGACCCGCGATGCGAATACTATTGTGACTTGGACTCAGTTCAAGGAGTCCTTCTTTGAAAAGTATTTTCCCGATGTATCGAGACGAGAAAAATGTGAGTTGAACAAGCGAGACAGCCAAGCGTCATTGCGAATATGAGAAGAAATTCACCGAACTTGCTAGATATGCACCACATATGGTGGATATCGAATATAAGAAGGCCAGAAGGTTTGAAGGAGGCCTTAGTGCTGCTATACTGGACAGAATAAGTGTCTTGAAGTTACCGACTTTTGTGGGTGTTCTCGACCGGGCATTGATGGCCGAGACGAATATTGCAGCAGTAAAACAATCTGAAACACCAACAACTAAGTGGCAAGGAAAAAGGCAGGGTTTTAAATTCAAGAAAGGCAAGCATAACCCAGCAACTAAGAAACAGAATACGGGGTCGACGACTAGCCCCAGCCAAGGGAGTGGGTTTACTCCACCCTGCTCCGTATGTGGCAATAAGCACAAAGGGGTTTGCTACCAGGTTTCTGGAGCTTGTTTCAGGTGTGGCAAGGTGGGCCACATAATTAAAGAAAATCCCTTGCACCAAGCCTTGGCTGACATCAATTTTACAACACCAAAACCGAACCCCAAAGCTCAGGAAAGAGCCTATGAGGCGGGGCAGTGTTTGCCCTAGTACCGAGAGGCGTGCAAAACTCTTGAGGCTGTTGTGTCGGTATCCTCTCTATCTGTGCTCAAAATGCTTATGTATTGATTGATTAAGGTCTACACATTCGTATGTATCGCATGCTTTTTAGCGTAAATTGAATAGACCCTTAGAACCCATGAACTATCTGCTATTGTATCATCACTGTTGGGGATCCATGACATGTGCATATATGTATCACCTTGTGAGATTATTGTTGGGGATATGCATCTATTTATTGATTTCTTGCCATTGAATATTGACCACTTTGATGTAATATTGGGGATGGATTGGTTACAAAAATATCATGCCACTATAGGCGTGTAACAAAACAAGTAGTTTTCCGTCCCACGGGTTTGCTGAATTTGTGTTTAATGGGGTGGAGTAGTACCTCCTCCATATCGATTTCTTCTGTGAAAATGTTAAACCGATTAGAAAGGGTGTAAAGGATATCGTGTTACTGTCTTGTTGTCTGGCGATAATGATGTTAAGCGATGTGAATTGCATCCCTATAGTTAGAGAATTCCCAGATGTATTTCCAGATGATCTACCAGGGGATTTGATTGTCAGGGAGATTGAATTTACTGTGGATGTGATTCCGGGTACACAGCCGATATCTAAAGCTCCTTACAGAATGGCTCCAACTGAACTGAAAGAATTGAAAGTACAATTGCAAGAACTGTTAGACAAGAAGTTTATCAGACCCGGTACTTCACCGTGGGGTGCACCTGTTTTGTTTGTGAAGAAGAAAGATGGCTCACTGAGACTGTGCATTGATTATCGTGAACTGAACAAGGTAACTGTAAAGAATAAATATCCATTACCGCGTATTGATGATTTATTTGACCCGATTCTGAGGTGCACAAGTGTTTTCAAGATTGATCTCGATCGGTACCATCAATGAAAGTTAAACAGGAAGACATTGATAAAGCGCTTTTAGAGCGAGGTATGGCCACTTTGAATTTTTAGTTATGCCGTTCGATTTACGAATGCCCTGCTTTGCATTTATGGACCTCATGAGCGAATTTTTAAACCATACCTTGATGATTTCATTGTGGTATTTATTGATGACATCTTGATTTATTCTAAAATGTTGAAGAACATGAACATCATCTGAGACTTGCCTGCAAACCTTAAGAGAACGGCGTATGCTAAATTGTCTAAATGTGAATTTTGGCTTGATCATGTTATGTTTTTGGGGCATGTTGTTAGCAAAGATGGAATTTCGTTGATCATGAAAATTGAAGCTGTAGTGAAGCTGACCTAGACAAGCGAATGTAACGAAGTCCGAAGCTTTTGGGATTTTGGATATTCTGAAGATTTGTCAAAGATTTTTCCAAGATTGCCTTACCTTGACTCGGTTGACACGAAAGGGATATCATTTGTTGGGTGACCAGCGGAATCAACATTTCAAGAATTGAAAACCCGACTTGTATTTGCACCGATTCGACTCTACCTTCAGTGCGGATGGTTATCTTGTATTTAGTGATGCTTCTCATAAGGGTTTGGGGTGTGTTTTAATGCGAATGAGAGAGTTATTGCTTATGCTTCCGGCAGTTGAGACCACATGAAAAGAACTACCCGACCCATGACTTAGAACTTCTTTGCAATAGTGTTTGCCTTTGAAATTTTGGCGCCACTATTTGTATGGAGCAACATGTGAAGTGTATACTGACCACAAGAGCCTGAAGTACTTTTTCACTCAGAAAGAACTGAATATGAGACAACGGAGATGGTTGGAACTGATCAAAGATTATGACCTACAGATTTTGTACCATCCGAGAAAAGCCAACACCGATTCTTAGATGCTTTGAGCGAAAATCGATTGGGAACTTAGCTTTGTTCTTGTTGAATGAAGGAGTTGCTTTGTGACCTTGAAAAGTCTGAGATTGAAATTGTTTTGAAGGAACAAGGTGGAACCTTAGCTGCTATTTCTGCTCAACCAGCATTAATTGAAGAGATTAAGGAGAAACAACAACTGGATGATCACCTGAAGAAAATCATCGAAGAAAGAGGTTCAAAACCAAGACCGGGGTTCAAATTTGACAACCATGTACTGAAATTTCAAGATAGACTGTGTGTACCAAATGACACTGAATTGAAAAGAAGAGTTCTGCAAGAAGGCCACAGTTCGAAGTTTTCGATTCACCCAGGGAACACGAAAATGTACCAAGATCTGAAACAGAATTTCTGGTGGCCGGGAATGAAGAAGGAAATTGCCGACTTTGTATCCAAATGTCTTTACTACCAACAAGTCAAAGCTGAACATCAACGACCCGCGGGCTTACTGCAACCCTTACCCATACCAGAGTGGAAATGGGAGCATATCACGATGGATTTCATCGTTGGATTACCTCGCTCCAGGAAAGGTATGGACTCTATTTGGGTTATTGTTGATAGATTGACTAAATCTGCACACTTCCTACCTGTCAAGACAATTTATAATGCAGACAAATTGGTCATTATCTATATTAATGAAATTGTGAGATTGCATGGAGTGCTGTATCTATTGTTTAAGCGAGGATTGAAGTTTACATCGAGGTTACGCAAAGCCTCTGATTGCATTAGTCTTGAATTGAGGTGATGGCGCCTATCATCCTCGAGACGGATGGCCAATCGAAAGGACCATCCGGACTTTAGAGGATCTCGAGAATGTGTGTTCTTGATTTCGAAGCTGGGAAAGTCATTTACCGTTGAATTCGCCTACAACAACGACTACCATTCGAGTATCGGTATGGCGCCTTCGAGGCATGGTATGGCGAAAGTGTAGATCTCCAATCTATTGGCGAAGTTGGAGATGGGCCTTTGCTTGGGCGAAATTGTTTATGAAACGGCCGAAAAGATAAAAGCGATACAACAGACTAAAAGCGCCTGAGTAGCGAGAAGAGTTATGCGGATGTCGGAAGGCGACAGAGAAGTATGAAGTGGGTGATCACGTGTTTGTGAAAGTGACACCAATGAAAGGCCAGACTCGTTTTGGAGTCAAAGGCAAGTTAGCGCCAAGGTATGTCGGACCGTATCAGATTATTGAGAAAATCAATCCGGTGGCGTATCAAGTTGCACTCCCTCCTGAAATGGAGCATATGCATAATGTCTTCCACATTTCTATGTTGAGAGACTATCTTCGGGATCCTTTTCACGTGATTGAGCCTACTCGGATAGTGCTTAGTGATGACTACACTTACGAGGAACGGCCTATACAGATTGTGAACAGACGGATCAAGAAACTGAGAAATAAAGAGATCCCATTAGTGAAAGTTGATTGGCAGAACCATGGCGGCGTCTATGCCACTTGGGAAAGGGAGGATGACATGGCTAGGCGATATCCGGATTTGTTCCCGCTGAATCCTGTTTTCTTCCAGACTGAAGGTAACTCGAGTTTAGAGGACTAAACTCCTTATAAGGAGGGGAGACTGTAACAACCCTCGTACTGATTATCGATAACCTACTGAATTACGTACTGATTACTGTTAAACTGAACTGATAATGACTGATAATTGGATTAACCTAAGTACTGAATGGACTGATTGAAATCGAAACGGAAATTGAATAAGTTTATCTATTGAATTGCATATTGCATCTGTTTGATTGATTGATTATCTGGTTGAATTCATATGTTTAAACTGTTAATTGAAGGCCTTATCGGCGGCCGAATTAGGAACCGTTTAGTGTTTTGTAATCAGGAGAATATTTGTGATTTAATGATATATTTATCTGAAAATTGATTAGGAATGATTAAATTAGATTTAAACGAGTTAATTACCAAGATTGACTTAATTACCACATTGCCATAGCTAGTGGACCTTTGTTTAGTCAAATATATTGTGCCTTATTACATCTAGATCACCTTTTGATCAGCCCTTTTCTTGCTCATAACCGACCAAACTAGAGAGAGTGAGGGAGAAGAGAGAGAGTTGGACTCAAATTGTTGAATTTGCTTGGAGATTGCTTAGAATTGAAGTATAATTGGCATAATCTAGCTTCCACACCTTGAAATTGACACTCTAGGTAAGGAAATCATCTTCTTCTTGTTGTCTTGAGCTAAATTTTGCATGTTTCATGCATCATTGTAGAGCTAAGCCATGTTTTAAGTTCAAGAATGTTGAATTGAAGCTTGATTGTTGCATGCATGACCATCTTGGTGCATTTTGAAGTTGATTTCAGGGTAAATTGCACATGCATGTCCATGTTTAAGCTATGGTCCATGTTTTCATTTTGTTTTCCAACTATTGAGCTCAATTGAGCAAGAATTGAAGCTTGATTTTGGTTTAAAGTTCATGCATTGCATGTTTTGAAAGTGTTCTTGAAAATGGGTTTGAAAAGTGAGTTTAATTGAGACACCCTTGGGCCTTGATTTCTTAAATTGAGCTTTAAAACGTGTTATTCTATGTGTTTGAAAGAGTTTTCCAGAAAATGGGCCCAAGAGGATCGAGTTGGGAGCATCAAACTTGAGTTTTGAACTTGGAACACAAACCTGGATTTTCCAGATTTTTGATGTCCGCTCGAGCGGGGGAAGTGCCGCTCGAGCGGGGAAATCATGCTCCCAGCATTTTCTTCGACTTGTTTTACAGTCCGCTCGAGCGGAGTGTTTCACGCTCGAGCGGAGAAATCGCGCATCCAGCATCTTGCACCATTCATCAGTCCGCTCGAGCGGTGGAATGTACGCTCGAGCGGGGAAACCTGCGCTCGAGCGGAGGCCCTGTTTCACTGAAAATTCTGAAACTGATTTCTGTGCACATCTTTGCATCCTCATCCCATCCTAGGCATTCTTAGGCCTAGTTTAAGGCATCTTAATGAGGATATAGATGTAGAACACACCGAGGCATAATAGGAAGTTAATTATTGTACTTCCCCAACTGTTAAACTTAGTGTGTGTTCTATTTGTTAACTGTTTAGGGTTGGCTCTCGGGGACGCGCTCTAGCTGCTATTAGCCCAATCTCTGTGAGTAACAATTGTGTAAAGATATGTTCAAATGATTATCTTTTGAATACTGAACTGAACTGTTTATTGAACTGATATTGTTTACTGAATGAATGTATGTCATGTATTCTCGAATCTTGTGGCATCCTTAGCGCTTCTTGTTCTTTATTCTGAGCTCTGTCGGTTCCCTTGTGGAACCATCTTTGTTCTTGATTGATGGCCATCATTCTTGTTGGGTCTGTTAAGACCGGTCCTTTGGACCCTCTTGTTTATAGGCTGATGGATGTACCACATATGACTGATTGACTGAAATACTGGAAGACTGAAATACTGTTTAATGAACTGATTTCATTACTGTAAGGACATTCATTCATAACCTCTTTACGCATTATGTTATTCACTGGGCTTTAGCTCACTGTTTATATATATATGTAGGTTCTCAGCAGCCAGATCGGAGCTAGGAGCGTGGGTTGGTCCCTAGTTTTGTCAAGCCAGCCTATGTGCCTCACTGCGAGGTTCCGAGTTGCCATGCTATGGCTTGGGGTGTTTTTGTGTCCCCCACCGGTCTCCTTACCGTTTTGTACTACTGTGTAGACTGTACTGTTTTGAACTGTATGAATGCATAAAAATGTTTTTGGCATACAGATTTTCACAGCTCAATGGACACTAGTTACTTACTGTATTGGCTTCCGCCAGGCCCTGTACTCTGTTTGACTGTATTACTGTTCAGTAGGCCTTCGGTAATCTCGGATTACTGGCCAGTTACGGTGCTAAACCCATAGGGCCGGGTTTGGGTCGTGACACGACCCATTTATTGCTTCTGAATTTAGGAAATCATATTCACGACGGTCGTTTTTTTTCTCCTTATGTTTGGTTTTGGCTTCAAGGGTCAACACCATCCTTGTTAGTGTCGACACTGCCTCATTTTCCTTACCTTGTTATGTTCCAAGGGTCGACACCATCTTGCTGTTGTGTTCCTAGATGGTTATTAAAATTTAGGGTCGACACCAACCTTTGGTGGTGTCGACACTTGCCTTTTCTTGTTGGCCTCAAGGGTCGACACCAATCTGGGAAGGGTCGACCCTCGTGTAGACCGCCCAGAACTCTGCTCCGCACACGAGGACGCGAATCGTTTTTTCTAGCTACTACAGTTCGGACTCATGTCACGGTTATGAATCTAATCTCACAATGTGCAATGTAAGACTGATAAATCATCAAAGAGTCCAAATTTGACAAATCGTTTTGAAAAGTCGATTTTAATCAAAAAGCGCCAAACATGGACTACTTTGCCAGATTTCAAAGTTGCCACCTAAATGTTTTATTTTGGGAAATTTAGGAAACCCTGACTCATGCCAAAGGCCACGTGTCCGTCATCACCAAAGTTGCCTCGGCTCGGGAACTTGGGTACGAGAGGGGAAGGTCCTGAAATGAGCACCCTCGCTCGCCCGATCAAAGATCGGCCTCTACTAACATGATATGTTGTTTTTGGAAACACATGTGTCCTTATTTCGATTATTAATCTAGAATTACTATGTGATGCGCACATCATACAAGTATAGACTAAATCGCTCGATTTGGAACAAAACATCTCTTGTTTGTTTTTCGAAAATGGTTTGAAGTTGCTACCCGCAAGTAGGCTAAGACGCAGATTTGCCACCCTCAAGTGGGCTTAGAAAACATGATGATTTGCCACTTCAAGTGGGCTTAAAATGCACATTTCGATGAATTATTCCAATTCAAGTAATAAAGCCTTCATCCACAGCCATTCATGCAGTTAAGAAAGTAAGTACATAGCCTCATGGCAAGCATGCTATCATGGCAACACTTACACACATGCAAGATGCTAAAGCATAAACACTTACAGCGTACTCCGAGCCAAAACAAAAACCAATTAGAAATCAATGCATGATCCTAATGATAGAAGATGCTTAACGCAACACATGCAAAAATGCAACTAAAATAAGCTCGGCTATCTAGAATGACATATGAATGCAATTTGATAACATGCTTTGAAACACATATTCAAATATGTATTGAAATACCATGCAGTTTGAATGATGCACCAAGCCCGGTGCATGCAAGACAAAATGAATGAATACAAACATGCAAGCATAAGTATGCTAATTGAAATATGCCCTAAAACTAACCATCAAAAGCTGGTAAATAAAATGGAGAATGACGTGGAGTTGGAAGACATTCACACACACACGCACGCTTATTACAACAATGTCCCTCTCGACGGAGGGTCCGAAAGAATAAGCTAAGCTAGCTACACTAAGCTAAGCTACTTACTACAAATCAACTAATTAACTATGCTAAGCTAATTAATTATTATAAAACCGAATTGAAATAAATAGCTATACTAAGCTAGTTAAGATATTACACAACGAATTGAATGACTAATCGCACAGACTAATCATAAGCAGTGAAATGGCCTCGCGAGCAAGAGAGACATGCATGCTCGTTGGCGTCCTCCCGAAAATCCACTACCTTGCCTCTAAATGCCTCTGTTTGCACTCTTTTGGACTTCTGAAAATTGTGCCAACTTCCAAGATGCTTCTGACCCACCTTAGGAACATACTGAGGGATGGTCGGCTGAGAGGGATGGCCATCAGCCAAAGTTGATGGCCATCGGCCACTTTTGATAGCCGATCGGCAGACTTGATGGCCGGTCGGTAGCTTTGATGGCCGATCGGCCACTGCTTCTTGCAATTTCTCCTTTTGCTGCAACAGAGCACAAACAGAGGCATGACAGTGTATTTCCAAAGAAATGTGTGTGTGCAACTACACTCCTTATCATGTCTCAAGCTCAAAATAGTGTAGTGGTCGGCTCTCGAGCCACGAATCACGCATCTCAATGCATGATGGCCAAAGAGTCAAGCTTGCACAATGTTAATGAATGCACAAGTAACACACAAGACTCGAGAGACCTCCACCCTATCATGCACAATCAAGGGGGTCGGTGACTAAGAAATGAGGCACATTTTATCACTTCAAGTATGAAACGTCTCTCATTTCTTATCTTTGGATTAATGTCCGATCCAAACACATGCAATGCAACACAAACATGTTATCTTGGCAGGTTTTACTTTAATTCAATTTGTTTACTCATTTTAGATTACCAATTAATCCTTTAACCGGTTAAGTCCAAAAGTGAGAAGTCCTCTAAATGGAAAGACGAACCAAGCCACAAGCATCTTGAGCATGAAAGAAGCATCATGCCGTTAGTTAGTAGAAACCCTCAAGAGAAGGCTAAAACCATTAGGCATGAACACCTCGATTTCGTGCTCAAACCAACAAAAGGCTTAAAACCTCTTTCAAAGTGATATAACAAATGAAGAATGGGATGCAATGACATACATTCCAGCACTAAAATAGTATGCTAAATGATATTGAAACATGAAAACGATGCATGCAAGATATGCTTAGAGCTAAGAACGCCAAAGCTAGTGAAGTGCATTACACTAGAAGCATGCCATATAATGCTCAAATGATTAAACCAGCCCAAAAAAGATCTATAGCAGGCCAAAACAGTGGCTAAAATGATCTGAAATAATAGCATGAAAGGCGAGAAATGCATGCTCATGCAATGGCTCACAAACAAGGCATAAAGGTGCAACTCTCAAACACATTGAAGGAGTGATAAACATGAGAGTATGGCAAAGATATAAGCTCTGAAGTACCATGCCAAATGATGCCAAGGCATGTAAACATTACAAATATAGCATGCTAGTTGTCTTAAAACTCAAGACTAGTCAAGGCATTTGCACTATAGCTATACAAAACATGAGTCATATGACTAAGGCAGCCCAAAACAGTCCTAAAATAGCCCAAATAGAGTTCTAAAACATGCTTGAAATAAGCTAAGAATGGCTAGATTTAGAGGCCAAAACGTTAGGCAATTTAGCACAATTGCACTACAAGTATACAAAGCAAAGCTTGAGTGATGAAGACCACTCAAAACAGAGTTAGAGCATGCCAAAACAACACCAAAAATAGACTGAGACTAAGGCCTCGTTTGGGAACAGGCTAATTTAGTAACTTTTTGGCTATTTGGCTAAAAAGGTAGGTAAAAAAAACTTGTATGTTTGGGATGACTTTTTGGCTAATTACGAAAAGATATGCAAAAAGTAGAGAGAAAAGAGAATCTTTGACTTTTTGGTATGAGTGGTTGGCTTTTTGGCTAATTTAGTAACTTTTTAGCTAATTGACTAATTTAGTCAGTCCCCAAACGGGGCCTAAGCCAACACATGCTAGAATAACAAGTGAACTCATTAGGTATGCAAGGCGAGCAAAGAGGATTTACACTACAAGTGCATGAAACATGTAACCAATGATCAAACAAGCCCAAAACAGAGTTATGGCAGGTCTAAGAAGTCACAAAAATAAGCCTAAACAAAACCATAAAGAAGTAAAAACACATGCTCATTTGGTTGGCCATCAACATAAGCAAGCAAGACAAGAAGAGAGGGGACCACCCTCTTCTATTTGAGACCTCAAAACAGGGTTTTTAATTTTCAGTGGTTAAAAGCCCACGAAAAGTTATTTTGAAAGGCCTTGAAAGATGGCTCAAAAGCTAAAGCTAAGGAACAAAATGGAGAGACAACCCCCTAACACAAAATAGGCCTAAACCATCATTTTTAGGATTGAAAAACAGAGTTTTCTTTAGTTCAAAACCAAGCCAAAAATAGTTTGCAAATGTGGTAAAACAAGCATGCAAAACAAAGCTTTAGAGGGACAAGTGCTAACCCTTGAAGCCAAACAACAAAACAGCAAGATTTCTGAGTTAAAACCAAGCTTTAGCAGCCCAAAACAAGTTCCAAGGGACCTCAGCCCAATGGTGATCAAGTCTTCTTAAGGGTTGATAGATTGAAGATGGATGTATGCAAGCCTTCAAGCACAAAATCCTTAAAGAGTGAAATCTAGAGAGAGTTTCTAGAGAGAGAGGCTCCCAAATCTTTTGCCAAAATTGTTCTAATCTATCCTCTAATGTTCTCTTCCTTGAATATGAGATATAAGGCTCTCATATATAGCAAAATATCAACTTTGGTCGAAATATCTGAGCTAGGACAGGTGGCACAAGCTGGAAACAGCTGGATGAGAAATATATGCAAAAAATCTAAGTTTTGGACATTTCTGGCTGACCGGCCATCTTTGGTGCCGACCGGCCACCATTTGTGGCCGATAAGGTTCACTTTTGGCCGACCTATGGCCGATGAGCTCCAATTGTGACCGATGCACTCCCATAGAGGCCGATGGAAAAAATCAGTCTTGGTCCCTAACTTGAAGCAAGCCTAACTCCTTCATCTAGACTCCTTTTCAGGTCATTCTTGAGCCTAAATTGTAGCCCCGGAAGTATTCTTTCCAATTATGGAAGCCTCACATCAAAATTTCATGTGTGCTAAGAGATATCCCTCTTTTAGTGAAGGTTGCTCAGTTTCGATCCAACTGGAATGATACCCAACTTCAACCAATCATATCTCTCCCATCCGGACTCGGCTTTAGGAGATTCTTGAGTGTAAAATGAAGCCCCATAAGTCTTCTTTCCAACGGTGGTGGCCTCATAGCTTAAATCCAAGTATACAAAAGGATAGGCCCGATTTAGCGAGGGTTGCCCGACTCTCTCTTAACGGTTCATGCCCATCTTCTTCCTCAACTAGGTTTCTTCCCTCTTCTCCTTTTTTCTTCAGCTCCAAACCCCTAAACAAGGTGTTTTGAAAGATTTTTCAAAGATTTCATCTCTCTTTCATTCATTTTCACTTTGTTCTTGCTCGGTTTACCGAAAAGCGCAACATTTGACAAAATGCGAGCCTCGGAACATCGTAAAAACTTTATTTCAAAAATATTTTGAAAGAGAGAGTTTTAAGATCTAAAAACCATTCAAAATAGTTTTAGTCCAAAAATGGGGTGTGAGGTTAGGATTTGACTCTCCTCTTGCAGAAGGAATCGAACCTTTGCACTGCACAACTTCCATCACCAAGTAAACAATCAGTAGCGCTCAAGTCTTAAGGGCGGTCAAAAATGGAGTGTCTATACCTTGTCTCCTACAAAATCTGGGTTTAGTTGCTGAAATTTAGTGTCAACACCTTAGGTCCAAGGGTCGACATCTTGTTTGCTGCCAGCATTGTCTTTTGTCAATTCTTCTTGAAGAGTCGACACCACCAACACAAAGGTTGACCCCTGTGAGTCTTTTTCTAGATTTTAGTTCGGTTTTGGGCCCTATTTCTTGGAGATTTTGACTTGTTCTTTTGGGTTGACTTTGGGACTTTATTTCACTTCAACCTAGCACTATAAATAGGGCATTCACTTACCATTTTCTTCACTTCATCTTCTTTTTTCCCTCTCTAAACCGTGAATCACTCTCCTCTCTTTCTAAACTCACTTTTTTGCTCAAAGATTTTCAAATCTACTCACTTAGAAGCATCTCCTCACCTTGTTTCTTTGAGATTAAATGTAGAGCTTGTTGAGGGCTTCGTTTTGATTGGAGCAAATCGTTGTTTCGTCACCGCTAACTTTTGAGCTTTTCTTTCTTCTTCCTCTTCTAAGTTTGAGGTAGGGGTTCTCCGTACCCTTTTATGATTCTTAACTTAGTTATTTGATATTTCTAAAATAATATTGTAATTTTTGGAGATTTTGGACAAATCTAAGGTTTTGGTTGGAAATCAAAAGGAGGGGTTTTCAAATGGTTTGTTGAGAATGCTTGTAAAAAAGTGTTTATTGTTGATATATGATAAAATGACGAGTTTTTACCTTTGGAAATGATTTGTAAAGAAAAATAAGATTTTTCCCTACAAACCTCAATTGTTGATCTTGCAAAGATAATGGAAATGATGTTGGGTTTTTTGTAATTGGAATGATGTCCTTCCCTACTCAAAAATGGTTTTGAAAGAAAACAAGGTTTTGCTTTAAAACCATGGGTTTGACTTGTGTTAGGAAAGTATTGAAGGATGATGTTGCTTTTGTAATATCGCTCACGTCTTGATGATGGTGATGGAGGATATTGATGATGATGGTGGAGTTAGATATGTTATATCACTCACATATTGGAAATGATAATAATGTATATTGTTATTGAAACCTTTCTATTTATTAGAGACATTTGTTTTGGGTTATCGGTGGAGGATAACTATGAGTGTTGCAGAAATTGCATGAGAATTAGGTGAACTAAAACTAATTTCTCATCCATGTGCGCTGAACATTGTTTCTTATTTAATACATTGAAAATGTATATGATTTTGAGAAAAATGAGTGAACGTGGGAAAGAGGTGTGTATCACTAAATCAAGTTGGCCTGTGTGTCTTAAGTGAAAGTCTCGAAAAATGCACGTATACATAGGTGTTGATTCCTGCGGATGAAATATCCGTAAAATGGCAATAGTAGCGCTTGTATAGGCTACGTTTACATAGATACCGTTTGACGGTTTCCTGCAGACGAAATATCCGTGAAAGGTTGTACTGGCTTAAGTTTTCTCCCTTATTTTCTACTGTAAAAGGGCATGAATTAAGAATTGTGATATAAACTGAGCATGGCATGGTTTTTGGAAAAGAAATGTAAAAAGTTTTGACATGGGCATTGTATGTGCATCTCACCCTTATATCTTTGTTTAGATTCATATATTGTATTGGATTATTTATACTGGATTTTGGCTCACCTTATATGGGAAAACCATTTTCAGGTGTTGGTGAGATGCCTCCGCCAAGGCAGTAGCTTGGGAGGATTGGAGCAAAAACTTCATTTTGTTTATCTGTTGTAATTATTTTGTATAAGTCTAGGACTTTATCTGTATTGGATTTAAATCCATTTTGATGTAACCAAGTACAGTCTTGGAAAGTTGTAACCTTCAAGGCATTTCGATTATCTGTTTAACTTCTATTTCATATTTTATTGTTGACACATGCTATAGATTCAATATTAAGACTTATGAATATATATTCGCATGTGTCACCCTTTTGTACAACTGAGTTTTATGTAATAGAAGGATATTATACTCTGATTTATTTGGTTATTTACTTATCATCGTGGATGATTCATTTTATTACTTTCGGGGGGGTTACAGTAGTCAAATTACCAAAAAAAAATTATATATATTAGAAGTTTTGATTGAAAGTTTAGGAGAAAGGCAAAATAATTATTATTGACTTCATAATATATTACTCTTCTAATCATTTTTATCTGGTAATATCATAACCCTAAAAATAAAACAAAGAAAATAGATTTGTGTGCAGCTGAAATTGATTGAATGGTGGGTATATCATTAAGTGTAGTGAAATTATTAGAAAAATTTATATATATTAGAAGTTTTGATCAAAAGTTTAGGACAAAAAAATAATTGTTATTGACTTCACAATATATTACTCCTCTAGTCATTTTTTATCTGGTAATATCATAACCCTAAAAATAAAACAATAAAAGTAGATTTGTGTGTAGTTGAAATTGATTGAATGGTAGATATATCATTAAGGCCAAGTTTGGCTACTACAAAATAATTTATCTTTTTATCTTTTTTTCATCACATCACCTCTCTACTTTTCTGCATATCTTTTCGTAAAAAGACAAAAAGTGATCTACTTCTTCATCACAAATCTTTGCAAATGTAACAATAATTTACTCCAATGTCCCCCCCTTTTTTTTTTTTTTTTTTTTTATACTTGGATTTTGGGCCAATTTGCAGGCATTTCAATTAATTTTAAGATCTTGAAATTAAAAATTAGACAAACTTCCAATGACCTTAAAATAACTCGAACATAAAGATTTTAAATTTAAAACTACCATTCCTTTGGATTTCCGCCGCCTCAAAAAATTGAAGAGTAGACAACCATTAGTTATATAATATAGGTAATTGACGTCCAAATAACATTTAAATTACTGAGAGATAGAAAATTTTAAACAGTAGTCAAATTATTAAAAAAAAATATACGTATTAAAAAGTTTTGATTGAAAGATTAGGACAAACAAAAAATTAATCATTATTGACCTCACTGCAACATATACATATATATATATACAAGTTTTTTTATTCAAAAAAAAAATTATATTATCTATCTATCTATCTTATTATATAAGAAAAATAGACTGAGAAGGCTTATGAGAGTTTCAAAGTCTTATCCTAATTTTCTTAATTTATTTAATTTTAAACAATTAAAAAAATCTCTATTGATTAGCTTTTATTTTATAATTAAAAAATCCATATAAAATGAATATTATACTTCCAACCCATTTAGTGAGGAGCCTTATAAGAGTTTTAATATCTCATACTAATTTTCTTGATTTTATTAATTAAGAAAATAATTAAGAAAATCTGCATTAGCTAGTTTTTATTTAATAATCTCACATCGAAAAATGAAGAAAAAAAATAATTGTTTAACTCATATAAAAGGAATCTTATACTCTCATCTCATTTAGTGAGGAGCCTTGTGAGAGATTCAATATCTCATACTAATTTTCTTGATTTTCTTGATTTTAAACAATTAAGAAAATCTCCATTGGTTAGCTTGTATTTGATAATTTCACACCGGGAAAAGAATGGGAAAAAATGAGTTATTTTACTCATATAAAGTGAATTTTATACTCTCATCCAATTTAATATTGTAGTGTTGTGCATATTTCAATTCAATATAGTTTAAATTTTAAAAATTTTAATTAATTAGCGATTTTATCAAAATATATTGATTAGATTTGTTTGATTCGAAATAAACTAAAGATTGATCTGATTAAAGATTAAAAAACTGAGATTGCATGATTAGAAAAAAACTTTTCATCCAAATAATTGTTAACTTTTATTTTATAATCCCACATCAGAAACAGGGGAGAAAAAAAAAAAGTGAGTTGCTTTACTTATATAATGTAAATCTTAATAGTGTAGTATTGTATATACTTCAATTCAAGATAGTTTAAATTTTAAAATTAAAACAACATTTAAAAGTTTTAATTAATTAATTTTTGTATAAGTTGGTCGGTCATTTGACCTAACCGATTAGGCTGAACCATTTTTGGTTTGACCGATTCGCCGATTTAATCGCGATTTCTCATATTGATTTTATTAATTTTAAACAATTAAAAAAAATTTCATTAGCTAACTTCCATTTAACTATATAAAAATAAAACTCTAATTAGTTTATGATTTATTTTATAATCCCATATCAGGAAAAGAAAAAAAAAGAGTTTATTTCACTATCTATCTATATATTACATAAGGAAAATGAGATTTTAGGAAGAAGCCTTTTATTTTACAATCCCATATCGGAAAAAGAAAGAAAAAGTGAATTGTTTCACTTACATAAAGTGAATCTTATGCTCCCATTTATATAAGTAAAAGGAAATTTTTAGTAATAAGAAGCCCTATGATCAATATCTCATATTCATTTTTTTTTCTCTTAATTTTAAACAATTAAGAAAATCTCCATTGATTAGCTTCTATTTGACTTTTATTTTACAATCCCATATAGTTTTGATTTTAAAAATAATTTTGTATGAGATTTTGAAACTCTCATAATATTTAATTTTAAAATAATTACAATCCCATATTGAGAAAAAAAAAAAAAAAGTGAGTTGTTTCACTTATATAAAATGAATCATCTAAAGAGAGTATTAAGGGAGAAGCTTTCTAAAAACTCCAAACCTTCATTCTAAAATTATTGAATTTTTTTAATTTTAAACAATTAAGAAAATTCTCATTGGCTAGCTTTCATTTACTTTTTATTTTACAATCCCAAATCGGGAAAAAAGAGAAAGAAAAAAGTGAATTGTTTTATTTACATAAAGTGAATCTTATGCTCCAATTTATATAAATCATTAAAATTTCTTAATTTTAAACAATTAAGAAAATCTTCATTAGTTAGTTTTCATTTAACTTTTATTTCACAATCCCACATCGGGAAAAGAAGAAAAAAATGAATTGTTTCACTTATATAAAGTGAATCTTATGCTTTCATTTATATAAGCAAAAGAAGATTTTTACTTACAAGCCTTATAATCAATACCATTTTTTTTTTATTGGTTAGTTTCCATTCAATTTTTATTTTACAATCCTGCATAGGCGTTTTAATTTTAAAAACAATTTTGTATGAGATTTTGAAACTCTCATAATATTTAACTTTAAAATAATTACAATCACACATTGAGAAAAGAAATAAAAAGTGAATTGTTTGACTTATATAAAGTGAATCTTATACTCTCATTTAATATTATACTACTGTGCATGTTTCAGTTCAAGATGGTTTAAATTTTAAAATAAAATTTAAAGGTTTTAATTAATTAATTTTGTTGTAAATTGGTTAGTCTTTTGACTTAGCTGATTAGGTTGAATCGTTTCAGTTTGACTGATTTACTACTTTAACCACAGTTTTAGTTGTTTTATCAAAGTATATTACTTAGATTTGTTTGATTTGAAATAAACTAAGCTTGACCTTATTAAAAATTGAATGACTGAGATTGCTTGATTAGAAATGTTTCCCGTCTAAACAACTGTTAAGTTTTATTTTACAATCTCATATCAAGAAAAGTGAGGAAAAAATGAGTTGTTTTATTATAAAAACCTTATATTCCCATTTAATATTATAATATTGTGTATGTTTCAGTTCAAGACAGTTTAAATTTTAAAATTAAAATAAAATTTAAAACTTTTAATTAATTAATTTTTGTATAAGTTGGTTAGTTTTTTGACTTAGTCGATAAGGTGAAACATTTTTGGTTTGACTGATTTGCTGGTTTAATTGTGATTTTAGATGTTTTATCAAAATATATTGGTTAAATTTATTTGAATCGAAATAAATTAAAGATTGACCTAATTAAAGATTACATGGCTAAGATTGCTTGATTCGAAATAAACTTCATGCCCAAATAATTTTTAACTTCTAAACAATTAAGAAAATTCTCATTGGCTAGTTTTTATTTAACTGTTATTTTATAATCCCTCATCGAAAAAAGAAGGAAAAAGTGAATTGTTTCACTTACATAAAATGAATCTTATACTCCCATTTATTTTAAGTAAAATGAGATTTTTAGTGAGAAGCCTTATGATCAATATCCCATACTATTTTTTATTTTTATTTTTAAACAATTAAGAAAATTTCGATTGACTAGCTTCCGTTTAAATTTTATTTTACAAAATATAAAAAATTAAATATAATTATCATATTTTTATTAAATAATATATTATTTTATCACGTGCATAGCATGGATGATATGCTAGTATATTATATAAGGAAAATGGTCTTTTTAGTGAGGAGCCTTGAGCCTTGTGAAAGTTTCAATATTTTATACTAATTTTCTTGATTTTCTAAATTTTAAATAATTAAGAAAATCTCCATTAGTTAGCTTTTATTTGATAATCCCACATCGGGAAAAAAAAGAAAGAAATGATTTGCTTTACTCATATAAAGAGAATCTTATACTCCCATCCCATTTAGTGAGGAGCTTTCTTATACTAATTTTCTTGATTTTCTAAAAGTTAACAATTGTTTAGGCGGAAAGTTTATTTATAATCAAGCAATCTTAGTCATTCAATCTTTAATCAGATTAATCTTTAGTTTATTTTGAATCAAACAAATCTAACTATTATATTTTGATAAAATTGCCATCAAACAAATCTAAACCATTATATTTTGATAAAACAACTAAAATTATGGTTAGACCAATGAATCAGTCAAACCAAAAATGATTCAACCCACCAAAAATGATTCAACCCAATTGGTTAGGTTAAAAGATCAACCAACTTATATAAAAATTAATTAATTAAAACTTTTTAATTTTATTTTATAATTTAAACTATATTGAATTGAAACTTGCATAACACTACAATATTAAATGGGAGTATAAGATTCAATTTATATAAGTGAAACAACTCACTTTTTCTTTCTTTTCTCGATGTGAGATTACCAAATAAATCTCTCATACTAATTTTCTTGATTTTCTTAATTTTAAATAATTAATAAAATCTCCATTGGCTAACTTTTATTTGATAATCCCACATCGTGAAAAGAATGAAAAAAATGAGTTGTTTTATTCATATAAAGAGAAATCTTATACTCTCATCCCATTTAGTGAGAAATCTTGTGAGAGTTTCAATATCTCATACTAATTTTTTTGATTTTTTTAATTTTAAATAATTAAGATAATCTCCATTGACTAACTTTTATTTACTTATCCCACATCAGGAAAAGAAGGAAAAAAATGAGTTATTTTACTCATATAAAGTGAATTTTATACTCCCATCCCACTTAATATTGTAGTATTGTACATGTTTCAATTCAATATAATTTAAATTTTAAAAGTTTTAATTAATTAATTATGACCTAGTCGATTAGGCTAAATAATTTTTGATTCGATTAATTTGTTGGTTTAACCGCGATTTTACCAAAATATAGTGATTAGATTTGTTTGATTCGAAATAAACTATAGATTGATCTGATTAAATATTGAAAAACTGAGATTGCTTGATGAGAAATAAACTTTCCATCCAAATAATTGTTAACTTTTATTTTATAATCTCACATCGGAAAAAGAAAAAAAAAAAGTGAGTTGTTTCACTTATATAATGTGAATCTTAATAGTGTAGTATTGTATATACTTCAATTCAAGACAATTTAAATTTTTAAATTAAAATAATATTTAAAAGTTTTAATTAATTAATTTTTATATAAATTGGTTGGTCATTTAACCTAACTGGTTAGACTGAACCATTTTGGGTTTGACTGATTTACGGGTTTAATCATGATTTCTCATATTGATTTTATTAATTTTAAACAATTAAAAAATTTTCCATTGGCTTACTTCCATTTAACCATATAAAAATAAAACTTTAATTAGTTTATGATTTATTTTATAATCGTACATCGGGAGAAGAATAAAAAGTAAAGTTTGTTTCACTATTTATCTATATATTATAGAAGGAAAATGAGGTTTTTAGGGATAAGCCTTCTAGGAGCTCCAAATCCTGATTCTAAAATTATTGAATTTTCTTAATTTTAAACAATTAAGAAAATTCTCGCTGGCTAGCTTCCATTTACCTTTTATTTTACAATCCCACATTAGAAAAAAAGAAAAAGAAAAAGTGAATTGTTTTACTTACATAAAGTGAATTTTATGCTCCCATTTATATAAGTAAAATGAGATTTTTAGTGAGAAACCCTATGATCAATATCTCATACTCATTTTTTTGATTTTCTGAATTTTAAACAATTAAGAAAATCCCTATTGGCTAGTTTCCATTTAACTTTTATTTTACAATCCCACATAGTTTTGATTTTAAAAATAATTTTGTATGAGATTTTGAAACACTCATAATATTTAGCTTTAAAATAATTACAATCCCAAATCGAGAAAAGAAAGAAAAAGTGAGTTGTTTCACTTATATAGAGTTTTACAATCCCACATCGAGAAAAGAAAGAAAAAACGAGTTGTTGCACTTATATAAAATGAATCTTATAAAGGGAGTTTTAAGGGAGAAGCCTTCTAGAAGCTCCAAACACTCATTCTAAAATTATTGAATTTTCTTAATTTTAAACAATTAAGAAAATTCTCGTTAACTAGTTTCTATTTACCTTTTATTTTACGATCCCAAATCGGGAAAAAAAAAAGAAGAAAAAAGTGAATTGTTTCACTTATATAAAGTAACCTCTATGAATAGACCATTATATAAATTGAAAAGTGAATTATAGCGATCCCAGTTTTGACCCGACATGTAACGCCCTCAAAATATGATACCAATAAGCTATTCGTAAGATCTATAAACATAATAAAAACGTTATACTTTCATTCATCAGAGTTTATAATACAAAAAGTATTACATGCATTATACTTTCATAAATGTTCATTCTGAAACTACAGCATGTAATACAAGTTACCAATAACAAAAGTAAATACCCTACAGGCTTATATCTTTCCAAGAAAATACTTGGTTACAACGAAATAGAGTCCTAAGCTCTATACATGTAAAGCCCTTGGTTTAAATAAACATTTAAACACAAATTATAACAAAACAGAGCCTTCAGCTCCTAAAACCTCCGAAGCTATGTCCTTGGAGGAAGCATATCACCTGTACCTGAAAATGGTTTCCTAAGTAGGGTGAGATTACCTGTCCTTGAAGGAAGCATATCACAATATATGAAGTTTAACTAAGATATATGAGTTGTATAGATGTTCAATGCCCATGGCCAACTTACATTCTTCCCATTTCTATTCAATATTGATGTCCACATCTTAATTCATTTCCATTCTTTCATTTCAAATTAATTCATAAGTATAGTTCCTTGTTATCTAAACAACCCCAAATGAGATTACAACTCATTGGTTCACAATTCAATAACAACCATTATTCAAACACTTTAATTTTCTTGCCATTTTTTGGATTCTCGTCCGAGGGAATCGACACCCAAATATATATATATATGATTTCGGAACTTTCACCCAGGACACTCTGGCCAACTTAATTTAAAATAAAGTCCATCCCCTATCTTCTCCCAAACAATGGAGTACATCCCCTATCTCCTCTCAAACAATGATACATATACAATGCATTTAAAAACGTTGTCATATACAATGACTATCTACAATACATATTCAATGTCTCAATCATACCATCATATTCAATGACATAATTTAAAAAAAATAGGTTTTAATTCACCTAATCCACCTGCAGTTTCTACAACAATCATAGCTATCCTCCACCAATAGCCCAAAACAGATATTTCTAAATAGATATACAATCTTTTAAAAGAGATAATCTATCAAATTTCCATAGGTGAATGATTTATCAAATCCAACTAGACCATTCATTCATACATCCTCCCAATTCATATTTTCCATATCAATTTCATTATGTATACAAGATGAATTATTCAACCCAAATTAGGGAAAATTTCCCATTTTCTCAAATATCAACCCCAAGGCCAAACTTCTCATTTAATCACAAGAGAGCTACATATTCAAAGTCCCATAGTCATTTTACAACCCAACATGGAAAACTCCTTTTTTAATTTGTACCTAAACCTTAGTTTACCCAAATCACTCCCAAATCCCACCATTTATACATAACATCAAATACCTAGGTTAAAAACCATATTGAAGTGTAAAATATCCCTACCTCAACGTTAGGAGAGCAAAGAAAAAGATGGAGACACTTCAAACAAGCTGAAACCACGATCTACTCAGATTAACGCGAAGCCCTCAAGGTGCTCTACCTTTTTAATAAAAGGAGTAGGGTAGAGGAATGCTTAGATCTTAGAGTATTTGTAGAGAGAGAAAGAGAGAGAGTTTTAGAGAGAGAGGGAGCCGGATTAGGGTTTTGAGTGAAAAGGGATACAAAAGTGATACAAAAATGCTCTGCTACGAACTGATATACGCGACCTTCGCTCGAGCGAAGGAGTTGTCGCTCGAGCGACCAGACACAACAAGTGACCTCGCTCGAGCGTAGAATACATACCTTCAAGTATGTCACAGATGCACACCCTCGCTCGAGCACAAGAAGCCTCGCTCGAGCGAAGAACTTCACCTTCCCAGAAATGCTATGTCTGGGAAAGAAACCTGAGAACTCTCAAAACTCGCTCGAGTACAAGAAACCTTGCTCGAGTGAAGAAACAAATTTCATAAGGCTCGCTTGAGTGCAAGAAGCCTCGCTCGAGCGAAGAAGCCAAAATCTGGACAATAACAATCTAGACCAAGCAACAACCAACTTGTTCCAAAACACGCCCAACACAATCCAATGCTCAAATTCAAAGAGTTAAAGGAAGAAAACAAGACATGGGCACAATATTAAACCACGAAACCCGAGTCCAAAATATAATAAAGGTCGGGTCAAAACCGGGATCGCTATATAACACTTGTGGTAGTTTGGACTCAGGTTTATGGTTTCTGAATGTGGATTATTGTTGTTTTCCCTTTATTCCTCCTTAAATTTGGTTATTTGGACGTGATGAGCGTATTCAGAACAGGTTGGTTGCTTGATTTTCAAACCTTATATTGCCCAGATTTTTGGTCCTCCGCTCGAGCTGCCCTTCTTGCTCTTGAGTGGGATTTGCAAACTATCAGTTCTTTGTACATCTGCAAAAGTACTGGAAGAGTGTTTTCTACACTCGAGCGGTGTAATAACCCTCACCGTTGTTTACCGAATGACCATTGATTACTGTTAAACCGAGACTGATTATGATTGATAATTGAAGTAATTGAAATACTGAACTGATTGACTGAAATCTGAAACTGAATGATTGACTGTAATTGTTTAAATGCATTCCTACCTGTCTGACTGTTTGACTATCTGTTCATATTTTTATGTTTAAATTACAAATTGAAGGCCTTATCGGCGGTCGAATCTGAAATTGATCGATGTTCTGTGCTAATTAGATTTTATGTGAATTTATGGTGTAATTATCTGAAAACTGATTTAGTATGATTAAACTTGATTAAAATAAGCTAATTTCAAGAGTTGCCTTATTTACGGAATTGCCATGTTAATGGGCCCTTATTATAACATATTTTTGAAGCCTTATTACATTACAACAAAGCATTTCATTAGCCACTTTGTTGAACTCCACCGAACTACAGAGAGAGATAAGAGAGAGAGCTTGATTTCATCTCACTTTTGCTTGCTATTGCTTGGAAATCTAGAAGATTAAAGGAGTTTTTGCTTGTTTGAGCCTCCATACCTCTAATTCTAGACTTAAGGTAGAGCTCTTGCCTTCCTAATTATGAATTGAAGTACTTCTTGCATGATTTAGAGGATTGTTGACAGCTAGAGCCAATTTATGGCTCAAAATGTCGAACTGGAGCTCATCCCATGCATGCATGTTGGTATTGTTGAGTTTGAAGTTGTTTCCATGATCAATTGTTGCATGCATGTTCAAGTTTTAGCTAAGATCCATGAAATCATCATGTTTTTGAAAGAATGGGCTCATTTAAGCTAGCATTGAAGTTTCGAATTGAATTAAACTCATGCATGTCATGTTTGTAGCATGTTCATAAATTGGTTTGAAATTGAGTTTGAATTAAACACCCTCGGGCTTTAATTTCTCAAATTGAGCTTTGAAACATGTTATTCTATGTGTTTATAAATATTTTCCAGAAACTTGGCCCAAGAGGATCGAATTTTATGCATCTAAACTTGATTTTGAGTTTGAGACTCAAATCTGGAATTTCCAGATTTTGGTCGTCCGCTCGAGCAGGGGAAGTGCCGCTCGAGCGGGAAAATCGAGCTCCCAGTACTTTGCACTACATTATAGTCCGCTCAAGCGGGGTATTTGGCGCTCGAACGGGACCTTGTGTCTTGCGCTTGAGCGGCTATCGAGCGCCCAATCGAGCGTGATTTTTGAGCATCTAGTACTTTTTGGTCTGCGCGAGCGGTGGATTTTATGCTCGAGCGTAGACCTTTGTTGCGTGTCCGCTCGAGCGGGACTCTTTTTTTCTGAACATTCTGAAAATGTTTTCTGAATACATCTTTGCATCCTCATCCCATCCTAGGCATTCTTAGGCCTAGTTTAAGACATCTTAATGAGGATATAGATGTAGAACCACACCAAGGCAATTTAGGGATTAAGTTATTATCTTTCCCAACTGTGAAACTTAGTGTGTGTTCAATCTGTTAACTGTATAGGGTTGGCATTTCGAGGAGACGCTCTAGCCTACTGTAGCCCAGAACTCTGTGAGTAACAACTCTGTAAAGATATGTTCAAAATGATTATCTTCACGAATCTTGAATTGTTATCGAATCGATATTGTTTACTGAATGAATGTATGTCCTATATTCTGAACTGTATTGTGGCATCCTTAACATCTACTGTTTACTGTTACTATTACAGAGATCTCTGCCGATTCCCTCGTGGAACCACTACTGTTTACTGATTGATGGCCATCATTACTGTTCGGTCTTAAAGACCTACTACTTACTGTACTGTTATGCTAATGGATGTACTACATATGACTGATTGACTGAAAGACTGGAATACTGATTTAATGAACTGTTTTCATTACTGTAAGGACATTCATTCCAAACCTCTTTATGCATTGTGTTATTCACTGGGCTTTAGCTCACTGCTCATATATATATATGTAGGTGTACAGGCACCGGACCAATGCTAGAGGCGTCGGGGTAAACTCCAGTTTTGTCAAGCCATCCAATGTGCCTCACTGCGAGGTTCCGAGCCTGCCAAGCTAGGGCTTAGGGGTGTTTAGTTTTTCCCCCCCTTCTGCACTGTTTTGTTTACTGTATAGACCGAACGTTTTTGCACTGTACTATTTATTAGGGATTAAGTCCCTGTTCTGACTGGTTGTATATTATATGCATACTGTTTCATACTGTTCTGTATAAATGTATGAGAAATCTTTTTGGCATACAGATTGTCACAGCTCGTTGGACATTGTTTATTTACTGTATTGGCTTCCGCCAAGCTCCTGTACTCTGTACTATTGTATTACTATTAAACAGGCCTTCGGTAATCTAGGATTACTGGCCAGTTACGGTGCTAAACCCATAAGGGCGGGTTTGGGTCGTGACAAGCGGCGTTTCCTATGCTCAAGCGGTCCTTCTTAAGCTCGAGCGGTTTGTCTATTTTCTGCAAAAGTACTAGATGTGTGTATTCTGTGCTTGAGCGGGTCACTTCTTGCGCTCGAGCGGAACAACTTATTGTGTCTGACGCTTGAGCGTCAACTCTTGTGCTCGAGCGGACTGTGCGTATATCAGTTCGCAAAAATGACTTTTTACATCACCTTTTCATATCTTTTCCTCCAAAAACCCTAAAGTGACACACTCTCTCTCTAAAATACTCTCTCTCTCTCTTTCTCTCTACATTTTCTCTTAGATCCATTGATCTCTCCGCCCTAGTGTCTTTGGAAAAAAGGTAGAGCATCTTGAGAGCTTCCTTTTGATCTGATTGGAGTTTGGTTTTGGCATCGTTGAAGCTTCGTCCTTGCTCCATTGGTCTTCTAAACTTAAGGTAGGGACTCTCTACACTTTAATATGAGTTTTAACTTAGTTATAGGTTGTTGTATGAAAATGGTGAGATTTGGGGGTGTTTTGAACAAACCTAGAGTTTGGGTTCAAGTTTGCAAAGAGGGGTTTCTATGTGGGTGTTATATAAATGATTATGGAGTTTGGATATGAGGTCATCTTGTGTTAAAATAATTAATTTTGGCATTTGGGTTAATATTTGAAAAATGGGGAGCTCTGCCCTAAAATGTCTTGAATAAGTATTTTGTATAAATAATGAAATTGGTATGGGAAATATGAAATTGGGAGAATGTATACATGAATGGTGTTGTTGAATTTGTTTAATCACTCACCTATGGAAATTTGATGATTTATCTGTTATAGAGATTGTATATTTGATTAGAAATATCTACTTTGGGCTATCGGCGGAGGATAGTCATGATTATTGTAGACACTGCATATGGATTAGGCGAATTGAAACTAATCCCTTAACCATTATCATTGGATATGATTATGAATGATATACATTGTATATGTATGATATTTGGGAGAAGAAAGTGGATGTACTCTATGTTTTGAGGAGAAGAAAGGGGATAGACTCCATTGAACTAAGTTGGCTTGTGTGTCTAGGGTGAAAGTCCTGAAAACCATTTGTATACATGGATGATGATTCCCGCAAGACGAAATTTTCGTAAAATGAAAAATAAAAGTGAATGTATTTATATGATGATTTTATCTGTTAGAAACTTGTGAGGTGTAATCTCTGTTGATGGGTTAAATGCAGTGGATGTATCTATTGAACCATAATGAATGAATTGAGATGCGAATTTGGCATTACATGGTTTGGAAAGACTTATAAAGATTTTGTCGTAGGACAATGAACATGTGCATCATACTCCTATCTTGTAAATTCTCATATATTGTGTTAGTAGGTTTCTACTGAGCTTTGGCTCACCCTACTTGGGAATCATTTTCAAGTGTTGGAGAAATGCCTCTGCCGAGACAATAGTTTGGAGAGACTTGGAGCAAGAGCTTTCTTTTATTTTATTTATTTTGTATAGCCAAGGGCTAAGTTGTATTGAGTTAGACTCTTCCTTTTGCTGTAACCAAACAATATCTTGGAAAGATGTAAGCCTGTAGGGCATTTATTTTGTTGACTGTTAACTGGTATTACATGCTATAGATTCAGGATGAACATTTATGAATATATATTGCATGTGTTATCTTTTGTAATACGAACTCTAATGAATGAAAGCATACCAATTCTATTATACCCACTTCTTTTATGAGTTGGATTAGTTGCATTTTTTTGAGCGTTACATGAATTGTTTCCATATGCTTCAATTTATATAAATTATTCAAATTTCTTAATTTTTAACACTCCATGTTTGCATCCACTTGTCTTGCATGCATCAAGGCTCGGTTCATTATTCTAACAATGCATTGTCGTTTAAATACTTCTTTGAAAAGGTGCTTAGACCGCATGTTATCAAATTGATGCACATGCCATAATTAGTAGCCAAGCCTATTAATTGCATATTGCATGTGTTACATTAGTTAGGAGCATGCATGCTTTCTAACTCTTTTGTTTCCTTTGGCTTGCCTCGGAGTACTAGGTGAGTATTTGTGTTTTAGCATATTGCATAAGTGTGATAGTTGCCATGTTTAGCATACTTGCCATGAGACTAAGTGCTTAATTGATATATCTGCTTGAATGCTTATGGATGAAGGCTAATTGCTTGAATTAAAATAATTTAAGTAATGTGCATATGAGATCACTTTTTCAAGTGGTACATATTCGAAATAATTTTTAAACAAATATGAAATCAAAGTATTTCAATTTTTGCAAATTAGTCTATACTTGTGTGTAACACATAGTAATGCTAGTCTAATAACCAGAACAAGAACATATAATGTAAATAAGAATTACATCACGATTAGTAGAGGCCGATCTTTGATTGGGCGAGTGGGGGTGCTAAATTCATGACCTTTCCCTCTCGTACCTAAGTTCCTGAACCGAGACAACTTTGGTGTAACAACCATCGTACCGATTACTGAATAACCACTGAATTACATACTGATCACTGATAAACTGAACTGATTATGACTGATAAGTGAACTGAATGAGATACCGAACTATCTGATTGAAATTGAAACTGAAATCGAAGAAGTTTATCTATTGAATTGCATTTCTACCTGTTTAATTGATTTATTATCTGTTTGTGTTTATGTGTTTAAACTGCTAATTGAAGGCCTTATCGGCGGCCGAATTAAGAACCGTTTAGTGTTTTGTAATCAGGAGAATATTTGTGATTTAATGATATATTTATCCGAAAATTGATTAGGAATGATTTAACTAGATTAAAATAAGCTAATTGCAAACTTAGGCTTATTTACCACATTGCCACCTTAGTGGACCCATTTGTTTAATGTTTTTGAGCCTTAATGCATGTGAACAAACATCTTGATTAGCCATTTCCCTTGGCCCCAGCCGACCAAACAAGAGGTTAGAGAGAGAGAGAGTTCATCTTGAGGGTATTGAGCTCAAATTGTTGGAATTGCTAGAAGGACTTGAAGAACTTGTAGGATATTGGCTAAATTAAGCTTGCTAGACTTGAAATCAACACTCTAGGTAAGGAAATTCATTGTCTTCTTGTTGTCTTTGAGCCTCATTTTGTATCATTCATGCCAATTGTTGAGTTAGAGTGCTTAGAGGTTGGATTATGTTAGAATTGTTGCATGCATGTTGAATTTGTTGGTTCTTGAGGTTGAATTCATGGTCAATTGGTGCATGCAAGCTCATATTCATATAAAGTCCATGTTTTCAAGTTGTTTTGAAAGATTGGAGCTCTTTGGAGCAAGATTTGAAGCTTGAATTTGGTTTAAAACTCATGCATTGCATGTTTGAAATTTGTTCTTGAAAATGGGTTTGAATGTTGGATTTAATTGACTCACCTTTGGGGCTTGAATTCACAAATTGGCTTTTGAAACTTGATATACATTGTTTTGGGATGTATTCTCCAGAATTTGGGCCCAAGAGGTCGAGAATTGAGTTGGGAATGCTTGGTTTGAGCTTGGAAGGAAAATCTGGAAATTCCAGATTTGGCTTCTTCGCTCGAGCGAAGGATTCCTCGCTCGAGCGACCAACGTTTACTCTGAGCTACGCTCGAGCGAAGGATTGGTGGCTCGAGCGTAAAAATCGAGCATCGATATTTTCTTGTTTCATCAGACCGCTCGAGCGAAGGATTGTTCGCTCGAGCGAAGCCTTTGATTTTGGAAGCTCGCTCGAGCGAAGGAAGGCTCGCTCGAGCGAGGCTCTTATTTTCAGCAACTTTTGAAAAGTGCCTTCCAACTGTATTTTTGCATCCTCATCCCATCCTAGGCATTCTTAGGCCTAGTTTAAGGCATCTTAATGAGGATTTAGACATAGAACCACACCGAGGAAATTTAGGGATTTAATTATCATCCTTCCGACTGTAAACTTAGTGTGTGTTCTATTTGTTAACTGTTTAGGGTTGGCTCTCGGGGACGCGCTCTAGCTGCTATAGCCCAATCTCTGTGAGTAACAGATTGTGTAAAGATATGTTCAAAATGATTATATTTTGAATACTGAACTGAACTGTTTATTGAACTGATATTGTTTATTGAATGAATGTATGTCCTGTTTCCTGAACTGTATTGTGGCATCCTTAGCACCTACTGTTATTGACTGTTACAGAGCTCTGTCGGTTTCCTTGTGGAACCATACTGTTTACTGAATGATTGGCCATCATTACTGTTGGGTCTGTTAAGACTCGGTCCTTCTGGACCTACTGTTATAGGCTATTGGATGTACCACATATGACTGTTTGACTGAATTACTGAAAGACTGAAACTACTGTTTAATGAATTGATTTCATTACTGTAAGGACATTCATTCATAACCTCTTTACGCTTTATGTTATTCACTGGGCTTTAGCTCACTGTTTATATATATATGTAGGTTCTCAGCAACCAGATCGGAGCTAGGAGCGTGGGTCAGTCCCCAGTTTTGTCAAGCCAGCCTATGTGCCTCACTGCGAGGTTCCGAGACGCCATGCCATGGCTTGGGGTGTTTTTGTTGTCCCCACTTGTCTCCTTACTGTTTTGTACTTGACTGTATAGACCGTTTACTGTTATACTGTACTGTTGTCTAGGGGTTTGATCCCTGTACTGACTGAATGTGAATGATTGTATATGACTGTGTATAGACCGTACCGTGTGAATGCATAAAAATGTTTTTGACATTCAGATTTTCACAGCTCAATGGACACTAGTTATTTACTGTATTGGCTTCCGCCAGCCATACTCGATTGGTATTCTTCGTCAGAGGCCTTGGTAATCTCGGATTCTTGGCGATTCTGATGCTAAACCCATAGGGCCGGGTTTGGGTCGTGACATTTGGTGATGACGGATAAGTGGCCTTTGGCACGAGTCTCGGGTTTCCTAAATTTCTCGAAATAAAATATTTAGGTGGCGACTTTGAATGTGGCAAAGTAGTTCATTTTTTGGCATTTTGGTTCAAAATCGATTTTTCAAAATATTTGTTGGATTTGGACTCTTTTGTGTTTATCTATTTCACATTACACTTGTGAGATCAGATTCAGAACTATGGGAGTCCGAACTATAGGGCTAGTCATATCTGAAAGGAGCACGAAAAGTCAAGCTATAACAAGTAATACCTCCAAATCTTCAAGTCAAAGATCACCGCCGCTAACTCTGGGTCATGAGTAGGGTAGTTCCTCTCATATGTTTTCAATTTTCGCAAGCCATAGGCTACTACTTTCCTCTCTTGCATCAAAACACAACACAAGCCTTCCCGTGAGGCATCACTATACAAATCTATATGGTGTCGTGCTAGGCACTAGATCGATAGAGAACTCGATCTCTCAATGGGGTGGTAAACTTGTAAGATCATCCGGAAAAGCATCTGGGTATTCACAAACTACCCTTAGCAACTTAACTCGGACTTCATCACACTCAGTACTCAAGAAGTTGGCAAGAAGGCAACTAAGCTCACCCTGCCTACGCGGATCATACACCGGTGATAAGACTTTATCAACCAGGTCCCCCAATAAATAAAAAGAATCACCGCTCAAGGTACATGTGTAGACGCGCCCCGGAGAACTCCCGAGGGGACCTCGTTTTGTTCTCTGAGCTACTACAATTCGGACTCAATGTCACGATTTTGAATCTAATCTCGCAAAGTGCAATGCAAGACCGATAAATCACCAAAGAGTCCAAATCCGACAAATCATTTTGGAAAACTGATTTTTATAAAGAAGTGCCAAACATGGACTGCTTTGCCAGATACAAAGTCGCCACCTAAATATTTTATTTTTAGGAAATTTAGGAAATCCTAACTCGTGCCTAAGGCCACGTGTCCGTCATCACCAAAGTTGTCTCGGCTCGGGAACTTGGGTACGATTGGGGAAAGTCATCTATGAGCCCCCCCGTTCGCCCGATCAAAGATCGGCTTGTACTAAACATGATATCTTGTTTTGGAAAATACATGTGCTCTTATTCCGGTTAATTAGCTAGAATTACTATGTGATGCGCATAACACACAAATATAGACTAGATCGCCTAATTTGAAACAAAGCATCGCATATCCGTTTGTTTGGAAAATGGTTTGAAGTTTGCTACTCGCAAGTAGGCTAAAATACAGATGTCAATGAATTGTCCCAATTCAAGTAATCCAACCTTCACCCACAGGCATTCAGGCAGTTATATCACATAAGCAGTTAGCCTCATGGCAAGCATGCTTTCATGGCAACATTAACACATATGCAGTATGCTGAAGTGTAAACACTCACAGTGTATTCCAAGCCAAAACAAGGAACTAGTTAGAAATCGATGCATGATCCTAGTTCATGTTAAAATGGCTAATGCAACACATGCGAAAATGCAACTAAAATAGGCTCGGCTATTCTAGAATGGCATATGAATACAACTTGATAACATGTTGTTTGAACACGTATTCAAGTAATGTATTGAAAATACAATGCAGTTAGTATGATGCGCTGAACCCGGTACATGTAATACAGATGAATGGATGCACGCATGCGAAGCATAAGGATGCTAAATTAAATATGCCCTAAAATTAACCATCGTAAGCGGTTAAGTAAAAGGGAAAAAGAAATGGAGATTGGAAGACATGCATCACACACACGCACGCTTATTACAACAGTTGGCTCTCTCGAGGGAGAGACCAAATAAAGAGTTAACTAGCTAACCTAAGCTAATTAAACTAATTATTATACAACAAATTAATTAACTAATCCTAGTTAACTAATTATTACAAAACAAATTGAATAGCTAAATGCATCAACTATTAAAGGTACAGACCAAAGCAAAACCTAGCTATCTAAGCATGACAGCTAAGGAAAGCACTAAATCAGGAGGTTCAGAGGTAGAGGAATGCATGCATGTTCGGTCGCCTCGTTCAGAAATCCAGTGCGATGCCTCGATTTGCCTCTGTTTTCATTTGTTCTCAGAAACTTGCACTAAGCTCCAGAAAGCTGAAACTCCACCTTGGGAATCCTGTGGGAGGGTGGCCAACCACTTTTGGTCTCTAGAAACACCTACCAACCACTTTTGGTTGTTGAAAATCAAGAAAAGTGGTTGGCCAGCTACTTTTTCTGGCTGGCCGACCAGTTGTTGCTGCTGAACTGCAATTTGCTGCAACAGAGAGTAAGAAAGGGTATGGCAATGTATTTGCAAGATATGTGTGCACAACCACCCTCCATATCATGTCATGAGCTCAAGGGGGGTGTGGTTCTCGACCCTCGGGCCACCAATTGCGCATTTTCGTGCATGATGGCCGAGAGGCGAAGTTGCACAATTCATTATGAAAATGAATGCACAAGTAAACATATAAAGCCTATAACTCTATCATGTATGATCAAGAGCGTCGGCGACTGGGAATTACGGCACGCTTTATCACTTGAAGTATGAAACGTCCCTCGTTTCCCGTGTTTGGACTAACACCTATTCCAAACACAATGCAACACATAACATTGCAAACATGCAATGCAATATGAACAACCTATCAAGGCTAATGGCATGCACAATGCACAATGCTAAGAACAACTAGCATACACAATACAAATGACAATTAGCATGCACAATGTAATAATGTAACCTAAGTATACACAATGCAAAGAGTTACATGGCATAATCAATGCGATGTTACCTAAGCAAACACAATGCAAAGTATTAAGGCATACATAATGCGATGAACATGGCATACACAATGCGATGTAATATAAGCATGCTCAATGCAAAGGCATGCAAACAATACTAACACATGCATACACAATGCAATGCTACAAAGGGCAACTTAGCAATGTTATGGACATGCATATGCAATGCAAGGAATAACTTGGCATACACAATGCAAATAACCGCATGGCATGCACAATGCTATGTAGGATGGCATATTCAATGCAATGAATAATATGGCATACTCAATGCAACATACATGGCATAATCAATGGACTTAAATCAAAAGGGGTAGACCTCAGTCATGCCCGAATTAGTGGCCATAACACAAAAGCAAAGGCACCAAAAGCATAAATAAGCATGCATGCCAATTGGCTCACCAACTAAGGCACTAAGGTGCAACTCTCAAGAGCTCTTAAAGAGTGAAAAATGTGAAAGTGTAACAACACTAAAGGTACTGAAATTAGACAAGAAATTATGCCAAATCATTTAATCAACACAAGCAAGGCATGTAAAAGTCCTTAAAGCTTAAGACAAGCAAAGAGGACTACACATAAGGCATGCAATACATGGCACAAATGCATGAACTAAGTATGGACAGAGCTCAAGTAAGTCAAAATAAGGACCTAAACATGCTGAGACGAGGGCTCAAAGGCCTAGACATGCAAGCATACGAGCTAAGGCATAAACTAAGCAACAATACATAACACTCAAAGACACTTAAAGCATGACAATGCTAAATGCTCTGAAATGTCAAGTTAAGTGATGCCAAATCATGTACACAACACGAATGAAGCATGACACTTAAAACATGACAATGCTAAATGCTCTGAAATGTCATGTTAAGTGATGCCAAATCATGTACACAACACGAATGAAGCATGCAATGGTGCTTAAAGCTTGAGGCAAGCAAGAGCATTTGTACTACAAGTATACAAAACATGAAGCATGTGACCAAGGCAACCCAAAATAGTTCTAGAACATGTTAAAATGAGTCTAAAACATGTATGGAAATAGGCCAAAATATGCTAGCATGAAGGGCATGAAGCATGGTGAATGCAAGGCAAATAAGGTGGATTACACTACACCTATTAGGACCAAGCATGGAATGACTTAAGCAACAAAAATCAGAGTTATGTCATGGCATAATAACCCCAAAAAACACATTGAAATGATGGCTCGCAAGCAAGGGCATGAAGACATATGCAATGGTTCATGTTAAGGCATAAAGGGGCAAACCCTTCAACGCATTGAATGGATGATAAATACAAGTGCATGGCCATGAAACATGGACTGAAATCACATAACATATGATGCCAAATCACTTAAATAGGCCAAGCAATGCATGTTAGTGGGTTCAACACATAAGGCTAGCAAGCTAGATTGAACTAAGGCTATACAAAGCAAGTCATGGATGACCAATTTAACACAAATCAGACCTGAAACATGCTAAAACATGAACAAAGTCTTCCAAAAGCATGCTAAAATAACATGTTACAACATGATGCATGTTAGGCTAGTTTAATGGGATTGCACTACAAGTGCAAGGAGCATGCAAAGGCTAACCAAACCAAACTTAAACAGAGGTATGACATGGTAAAACTAGCCCAACAACATGCTGAAATGGACACAACATAGGCTAGAATGAGATGTTACTTCATGAAGCATACAAAGCTAGTGTGTGTGGTTTACACTACAAGTGTATAAGGCATGCAAGAGCCAACCAAACCAACCCAAAAAAGATCTAAGGCATGTTAAAATAACACCAAAAACCTACTGAGATGGCCTCAAAACAAGCTAGAAACACATGCTCAAACATGAGGCATACAAGACTAGATTGTGTGATTTATACTACAAGTGTATTAACCATGCATGGAGTGACCAAACTAAGCAAAAACAATGGTATGCCACAGCAAAATAACCACAAATTCAAGCTAAGATATGGCCAATAAACACTTAGTAAAGATGCTCAAACATGAGGCTTATTAAGGCATGTATTGAAGATGCAAGGGAAGGGGATGGCCCTCCCCTTCTTAGGACCTTAAAACACCATCCCCACCACTGAAATCCGTCTTGATTTCAGTGGTGAGAATGCCAATATAAGGTGGTTCCGAAGCTCACAAAAAAGGCTAAAAAATAAGGCCAAACAAGGCCTAAGAGGAGGTAAACAACCCCAAACACCAAAGTGATCTTAAACAAAGATCAAAAGCATACAAAAAAGAACTTTTATCAGTTATAAGTTAAGCTTAAAATAGCATGCAAGATAGGCTAAAAGCTTAAGCAAGAAAGAGAGATTTAAGGCTTAGAAACTCACCCTTGAAGACCCTCTTTATAACTGCAACTCCAGCAGGTTTTTCAAGCTCAAGGCAACCCAAGAACACCAAAATCAGCCCCTAAGCACCTCAGTAGCAAAATGATGGTGTTTGAGTGTGTGCTTGTGTGTTAAAGTAAGACAAATCTATACTTTTGATGCACAAAAATGAAGAAACAAAGCAATATAGAGACAAAACTATATCTAACTCTCTAATGGCAATTTTTCTGAACCTCAAGGAGGGAGGAGGAGCCTCCCACTTATAGAAGAGGAAAGCCAAAACTTCTTGGAGAAGCTAAGCATCAAGCCAATCCCTCCATACACATGTATGGAGGATGGCTCAAATGCTCTCCAGCTGTGCCAGCTATCCCAAAATATCTCCAAAAATGTATCAAAAAGCAGCCGACCACTTGAAGTGGTCAGCCTGCTAGTAAAAGTGGTCGGCCACCCACTTTAGGTGGTCAACCAGAATAGAAACTGGTCGGCCATAGGTGGGAGAGGTCAACACACTAAATGCAAGATGGTGGTGTGGTGGCTGACTAGAAAAGATGATCCAAAGACCAAGAAAGCCAATGGTCTAACCAGAAAACTGGTTGGCAGAGGAGGAAGTGGTTAGCCTGGAGAAATACTAGTCTCCCACCCTTGGAACACATTCCAAACTAGGAAAGCAAGGTTTGTACCAAAAACAAACCAAAGCGGATGCAAGACGAGAAATCGGGAGACGAAACACACAGCCAAAAGCCCCGAAAACTAGCTGACGAGCATCAAAAGTGGTATGCAACCACAAAAGTGGTCTTCCGGATCACAGTGTTCCTCTAGGCAGAGGCAACAAGGTGTGGTTCAAAAACCACGCCAAACGGAGAATGTTAAGCGGTCCCGAGACAAGGCACGCGCCCAAAGGCTCCAAAAATCGGAAACTAGTCTCCAAATGGGAAAAGTGGCCTACGACCATGAGAAGTAGTCTACGACCACAGAGAGATAGTCTACAAGACCACTCCCTCCCTTCGGGAAGGAAAAACAAGACTTGGTCCGCAAACCGAGCCGAAGCACAAAAGAGTTCAGAGGCCCGGAGGCAAGGCTCTCAGCCAAAACTCCGAAACCTCAGAACGAGCACAACATGTACCATCACCGAGCGCTCAATCGATGACGTCTGAGTCTTAAGGTCGGTCAAAAATGTGGTGTCTACAACATGCAGTAACCTTCTGCCGGTAGCAATTTATAATAGCCTGATATGATGATAACCAGTCCATACCCAAAATAACATCAAAACTAGACATGTCAAGCAACATAAATGCAAAAGGAAGTCGACAACTAGAAACCTCTATGTCACAACCCCGACACCCTTGCTTCAAAACAATCTTACCACCCATAGGTGACTCTACACAGATATGAGGTGCTAATTGAGCCAACTCTAACCCCAAAACCGATGCAAATGCAGACGAGATAAATGAATGAGATGCACTCGTATCAATCAACACATTAGCAATTGAATTACAAAACAAGACGGTACCTCTCACTACTAAAGGAGTCAATACAAGATCTGGCACAGTAATAGCATATACAAGCCCTGAAGGTCTTTGATCAACTTGCTCACCTCTCGGAGCATAAGTCTGATGAATTGACTGAGCCGAAAAGGATCCCTGATTAGCCCTCAAGGCCTGTGCTGACTGTGCTAGCTGGTGGCTCTGTGTCTATCTCGAACCAGACGCATTAGATGTGCCACCCAACTATGGATAGAACCTCTTCGTGTGCCCTGCCTTCCTACACTGATAATAAGTGAGCGGCTTCCCTCTTCCCTAACTCTGCCTCTGAGAACGAGCTGAAAACGGTGCAGATATTTGCCCTCCTCCTCTCTGCGGGCATGCTGGAGACTTGTGGCTTAACTGGCCATACTTGTAACAAGTAACATCTCCTTGTCCACCTCTCCTAGAACCCGAACTCGGTACTAGAAAAGTGGACCTCGACTGAGCTCCCTGGGACGGTTGTCGGTTAGAACCCCTTTACCTCTTATTGTTCCCCTGAATATCCTGACTCCTCTTAGAGCACCTCATCATCTCCTCCTCCATTTGCATTATGATCTCAAGATGAGCTGCCGACTCTACAAGTCGCCTGTAATCTCTAATCATCGAACAAGCTACCTTGAAAAGAAGCCCGGTCCTTAACCTCTTCTCAAACTCCAAGCAACGGTTCTCCTCTATCAGCACTAACTGTGGTAGAAACCTAGAGAGGCTAGTAAAGGCTGCCTCAAACTCAACCACCAGTGTGTTCAATTGCTTGAGCTAAGAAAACTAATTCCTCAACTTCTCCCTAATAGTGGGAGGCAAAAACTTATTCTGGAAGGCGTTGACAAAGGCCACCCAAGTCAAACTAATACGCCCGCTCGCATATTTCTATCACTAACTCACATCTCCTTTCAACTGGAAGGATGCCAAGGTGACTCTCAGTCTGTCCTTCTCAATGCCAAGCATCTCGAACGTCTTCACTATCTGTTCTAACCACTCATCTACCTTTAGTGGCTCATTGGGATCGCCCACAAACTCATTTGGATTTGACTGGAAAAACTCTCGCTTCAGAAAAGATGGCCCTGTCTCAGCTACTTGGGCCTGGACTTGATTCTCAATCCTGAGAATGTCCATGGATTCCCTCAATGCTCCGACCATTTCATAGGCTAAGGCACCTATGGCTTGTTGACCAATTGGTTCGGCCACATTGCCCTGACCAACCCCTTCTTCTTGCATTGGAATTTCATCTGGTAAAGGCACCTCATGCTTTCTAGGCTTAACACACCTACCACCATAATGTTTAAGTCCTAACATCCTAATGAAAGTAACAATAGAGATTAGCACATTTACAAATGTGCCTAAGTTAACTCACTCGCGTCCTAATGCTGTGGACAATAGTAATTCACTCCACATAAGCACATAGTCACGTGAACACATACAAATTTTATTTCCGTATAATGACCGTTCCGCGGTGTTGCCAGAGTTCTAATTAGAAACAATAGTGATCAAGTGCTCTTCTAATAGGACTTCTAGAAACCTGTAGACTCAATCAATATCCTAGAAACCAAACTCTATTCCCATGTAATCACATAAGCATGTTATCATATAAGCACACATCGTTCATACTAAAGTCTCTATCAAGCGAGACAAACCCATTTTGGTACTAACCACTTCCCACGTATCCAAAGTATTTAAACTTGGTACGCTCTGATACCAAGTTGTAACGCCCCCAAAATGATTATAATAATTCATCTGCGAATGACTAATACAAGATGATATAAACAAAATAATAGACTTTCATTAATCAGAGTTAATTTACAAAAAGGTGACACATGTGGCATCCATTCATAAGCTCTACAGTGAATCTATAGCATGTGATACCAACTTAATGATCAACAAAACAAATGCCCTACAAGCTTACAGCTTTCCCAGACTAAGCTTGGTTACAACAAAAGAGAGTGCCTTAAGCTCTATACATATAAAGCCCTAAGCTTGTACAAATATTAAATACAAAATAACAAAAAAACAGAGCCTTCAGCTCCCAGGTCCTCCCAAGCTAAGTCCTTGGAAAAGGCATGTCACCAGCACCTGAAAATGATTTTCCCAAGTAGGGTAAGCCAAAGCTCAGTAGAGACAATCTATCAAAATATATGAATCTTAACAAAGATATAAGTAAGATGCACATGTTCAATGCCCAATGACAAAATCTTTCACAACTCTTCTCCAAAACCATGTTATGCCAAACTTACATCTCAATTCATTTTATCCCAGCTCACTAGTTATACACATTTCATTTAATCAATCAAACAGAGGATACACCCCATAGGTTTCCAACCAATATAATTATTATACAA
Organism: Camellia lanceoleosa; assembly: GCA_025200525.1. NCBI lineage: Eukaryota > Viridiplantae > Streptophyta > Magnoliopsida > Ericales > Theaceae > Camellia > Camellia lanceoleosa. The sequence goes on from CM045761.1 coordinate 30,694,066, forward strand.
ATATATTCACTTGTCATTTTACGGAAATTTCGTCTGCAGGAATCGGCACCCATGTATACGCGCGGTTTTCGAGACTTCTATCCTGGACACACAGGCCAACTTAATTTAATGGAGTCCATCCCCTTTTTCCTCCCAAATATCATACATATACAATGTATACACATCATAATCATATTCAATGATAACGATTAAGAGATTAGTTTCAATTCGCCTAATCCTCATGCAATTTCTACAACAATCATGGCTATCCTCCATCGAGAGATCAAAACAGATATTTCTAAACAGATATACAATCTTTACAACAGATAAATTATTCAAATTTCCATAGGTGTGAGGTAATACATATTTAACTCCACAATTTATATAAACATCCATCCAATTTCATATTCCTAATACTAATTCCATTATCTATACAAAATAATTATTCAAGACATTTTAGGGTAAAACTCAATTTTTCCCAATCTTATCTCAAACACCAAAATGAACCATTTTAACAGCACACAAGCTCATATCTACTCCCATAACCATTTCCAATACGTTCATTCGAAAACCCCTCTTTTGATTTTTAACCCAAAACCCTAGGTTTGTTTAAAATCACAACAAGTTCTAATATGATAACCGGGTACGTTATTCGTCTCGTCCTCTTTGAGTTATGTTGGGTTTACTCTTATTATAGTGTCAGGTTTTAATGCAAGGTTTTGTTAACTGTTGGGTTCGTTGTTTTTGAAAAATTGCTTTCAAAATTCTTGTTTTTATTTATTTCGATTCCGAGTTTCACTTGTTTTGGAAGGTGCGAGGTTGGATCTGAGGTGTCTCAGGTTGAGTTAGTGAATTTTCTATTTGGGAGCAGGGCCGTACATGTGGGGGGCTTGAGCCGCACGTGCAGTAGAGGGGCCGCACGTGTGAGAGGAGAGGCCGCACGTGCGGTGAGAAAGTTCTGGGTTGGCTTCTGTATTATATGCAAGTGCGTAGGGAAGTGCGGGGGAAGAGTGCCGCACGTGCGGGGGTGAGAGCCACAAGTGCGGAGGGGGTTGCCGCACGTGTGGGAATGGGTGCCGCACGTGCGGGACGAATTTGAGTTCGAAAATCTGCCTTTTTCCCTCTTCTTGGGATGTATGTATATTACTTTTTGTGTACCTCTCTCTCTCTCTCTCTCTAAAAACCCATTTCTCTTCTTTCTCTCTACATTTACCTACACCAAACAAGATCAAAACCTTGATTTCTTTAAATCCATTAGAGTTTTGACCCAACATGCTTCACTAATTTTGGAGAGCTAAGCGAGGGTTTCGTTGTGTGCAGTGGAGATCATGTTTCGACACCGTTGGATTTGGGGCTTTCATCTCTTTTTCCTTCAAGAACTTGAGGTAGGGATTTTCTTTGAATTATATATATGTTTTTACAAGTTTTGTTGTTGTTGGAACTCCTTCTTGTTGTGTTGAACTTGATTTTTATTCATGAGTTATGGATGATTTTAAATGTGGGTTTCCAAAAATATTTTTATACAAATCCTTGAGATTTTTGAGTCACATGGTTATGGAGAAGTGTTATCTTGAAATAATTGCTTTTGAAATGTGGAGAAAATTTTATTTGTGGAAACCCTAGAGATCTGGGAATTTTCCTTTTTGAGGAAATGTGGTAATGTTATAAAATTAATATTGATCAATTCTTTTTTTTCTTTTTTTTGGATAAATGTTGAAATGAGAAATTTCATAGTGTGGGAGAATTAGTTGATTGGAAGTTGTTGAAAATGAGATATAGTCATAAAAAGACTAAGTTGTTGAGAATGCATAAAGTGTGGAAATGTTGCTACTCTTGATGGGTTTAAATGAATATATGGTTATCTTGTGAAATTCTATTGGAAAGAGAAATAGATATTGTAATCACAATGGAAAAGGTTGTGTAGAAGAATTAAAAATGGAAGAACATTATATTGCATTGATAATTATTGTATTAGTATCTCGATTCACTTGGTTGTTATAAATTTTGAATTGAGATTTGAAACTTTTGCATTGAGAAAAGAATATTTGCGAAACAAGATCTGATTGAAATGTTATGGGATAAATACGTTGGTAAGTCCGGATATGGGGTGTAGATGAAATTGATTAAGTTGGCCTGAGTGTCCAGGGTGAAAGATCGAAAACACGCGCGGAGGAGGTACTACGTGCCTTCCGGTTAGTCATCGGTAAAGTGGGGTTTTGGTAGTGCTAGTTATGCCTATATGCAGATATCAACCTAGGAATTACCTGAGTCGTATTTACCGTCCCGTGAACTTGATATAAAATTATTGAATTGTTGAAATTTCAATATCTCGTTGTGCATGAAGGTTTCAAAAGATAAAGATGTGACTTTCTTTTAAAGGCATAGCATGACATGTGCATTTCATTTCATGAGACTTGTACAAAATGTATATATTTTGTTAAGAATTTCCTACTAGGCATTATGCTCACCCTATGGGATTTTGCTGTAGGAAAAGATGTGGTGATTCTGTGAAACTAAGTGCGTGGATATATGTGTTGAGGGCGTTTATTTATTTTGACTAGATGTTTTACATGCTATAGATTCATGTACCGAAGTCATTGAATGTATATCCGCATGTGGAATTATTTTGTAAACACCTTATGATCATGTATTCAAATGTTGGAGAATTACTTCTGTTATCATAAAGAGCGGTGGTTGATATACTTCAATTGTGTATTTTTCTTGGGGCGTTACATCCAATATTTCCTATCCATCAACAAATAACTAAGTTAAAACTCATAGAAAAGCGTAGAAAGTCCCTATCTCAAAGTTAGGAGACAAACAAAGCAAGGTGGAGACTTCAAAGATGCTTAAGCATAACTCTATTCGGATGAAAACGAAACTCTTGAGGTGCTCTACCTTTTTAACAAAGGCACATAGGTAGAGAACCCAATGGATCTAGGTGAAAATGTATAGAGAAGATGAGTTTTTAAGAGAAAAACTCAAGATCTTGGGTTTTGAGATGTTTTAGAAAGAGAAAGACATGAAAAAGTGATGTAAAAAGTGACTGTTACGAACTGATATACACACAGTCCGCTCGAACTTGAGAAGTAACGCTCGAGCGTCAAACACAATAAGTTATTCCGCTCGAGCGCAAGAAATGACGCTTGAGCACAGAATGCACACTCTCAGTAGTTTTGCAGATAATAGACCAATGTTCGAGCACAAGAAAGGCCGCTCAAGCTAAGCCTGCTCGAGCGTAGAATATACTCTCCTAGTAGTTTTTGCAGACCTGCAAAAATACTGAGAGTTCACAAAGTTCGCTCAAGTGCAAAAAGTGCCGCTCGAGCGGAGGAGCAAAATTCTGGGCAACAAGAATTTGGAAACTAAGCAACCAACCTATCCAAAACACAACCACAACAATCCAATGGCTAAATTTACGGAGATACAAGGGAAGCAAGACGTAAACAACAATTTGAAACCATTAAACCCGAGTCCGGGATACAACAAGAGTCGGGTCAAAATCGGAATCGCTATACTTGTGCTCCCATTTATATAAGCAAAAGAAGATTTTCAATGAGAAACCCTATAATCAATACCAATTTTTAAGAAAATCTCTATTGGTTAGCTTCCATTTAACTTTTATTTTACAATGTCACATAGACATTTTTATTTTAAAAATAATTTTGTATGAGGTTTTAAAACTTTCATAATATTTAACTTAAAAATAATTACAATCTCACATCGAAAAAATAAAATAAAAAGTGAGTTGTTTTACTTATATAAAGTGAATTTTATACTCTCATTTTATATTATAGTATTATGCATGTTTCAGTTCAAGATGGTTTAAATTTTAAAATAAAATTTGAAGGTTTTAATTAATTAATTTTATTATAAATTGGTTGGTCTTTTGACTTAGCCGATTAGGATGAATCGTTTTCGATTTGACCGATTCACTGGTTTAATCACAGTTTTAGTTGTTTTATCAAAATATATTTGCTTATATTTGTTTGATTTTAAATAAACTAAGATTGACCTTATTAAAAATTGATCGACTGAGATTGCTTGATTAGAAATGAACTTTCCATTCAAACAACAGTTAACTTTTATTTTACAATCCCACATCAAGAAAAGGAGAAAAAAATGAGTTGTTTCACTATATAAATCTTATGCTCCTATTTAATATTGTAGTGTTGTATATGTTTCAATTCAAGATAGTTTAAATTTTTAAATTAAAATAAAATTTAAAAGTTTTAATTAATTAATTTTTGTATAAGTTGGTTGGTCCTTTGACCTAGCCGATAGGGTGAACCGTTTTTGGTTTGACTGATTATCTAGTTTAACTGCGATTTTAGCGATTTTATCAAAATATAAATTTGTTTGATTCAAAATAAATTAAAGATTGACCTAATTAAAGATTACATGGCTAAGATTGCTTGATTCGAAATAAACTTCCTGCCAAACAATTTTTAACTTTTAAACAATTAAGAAAATGTCCATTGGCTAGCTTACATTTAACTTTTATTTTATAATTTCATATCAAGAAAAAAAGAAAAAAGTGAATTGTTTCACTTACATAAAGTGAATCTTATATTCCTATTTATATAAACAAAATGAGATTTTTAGTGACAAGTCTTATGATCAATATCTCATACTAATTTTTTTGATTTGCTTAATTTTAAACAATTAAGAAAATCCCAATTGACTAGCTTCTATTTAACTTTTATTTTATAAAATATAAAAAATTAAATATAATTATTATATTTTTATTAAATAATATATTATTTTATCCCGTGTATAGTATGTGTGTTATGCTAGTTTAATATAAAGACAAATATTTAAGACTCTTTGTGATTTAAAGTCTCAATATTTTTTTCTCCATTTTTTGAATTTAAAAAATATAAAAATACATATATCAATAAATTATTGGTTATTTGATCAATATGATAATGTTTTTAAACATTTAAACATTAACTTTTGAAACATTTTGTATGAAAATCAAATCAAAATTCTTTTTATTTTATTTTATTTTTATGTTTCAAAATATTAAAATCATATCATTTATTAATCAATAAGCTAATATATTCTCTAAAATCATGATACTTTTTTTAAAAAAAATTTATTAAAAATTTATAATGTGAAATACACGTATTATAAAATGATAAAATTTAATAACATTATATTATAATATTATGAGCTCTTTAATTATATTATTAGTTCCTTCTGATTTTCATTTAATTTAAATATTTTGTTAATCAATATAGTAAATTTTTTAGTTTTCTTTAATTATAATCATTAATATTTAATGAGCAATAATCTGATTATAATTTCTATAATAAAAAGCATACATGTTTTGAAATTATCACTTTATTTTTAATTGACAAATGAAACTACAATTATTGTTTGTGTTGTGAGTGATATTTGTTTTTTTTGAACGTTGTTCTGAGTGATAATTTTTTCAAATCTATTATTATCAATATATTAATGCAAAATAACCTTTTGTCTAAAATGTTTTAAGAATTTCAAAATATTAATTGCAGTTTGTAAAAATTAATAAATATTTGTTGCATAAAAAAGAAGTAATAATGAGGATTTTTTTTAAGCTCTCTCATATTAAAATTTTATAGCATAAAGGACATGAAGTATTTTCATAGTACACTACTAAAAAAAGTATTTTTTGCGACTGCTACAAGCCGTCGCAAATAATAAAAAAACAGTCGCAAAAGACTTTTTGCGACGGCTCATGCGACGGCAAATAGGGGTCGCGAATGTGGGGGTGGCAAATACTTTTTATATCAAGAAAATAGCAATAAACTATTTGCGACCGCCTAATCTACTTATAGCGACCAATGTTTTGCCGTCGCAAAAAAATTAAAAAAAAATACCTACAATGTATTAGCGACCATCTTGTTACCGTCGCAAAAAAATAAATAAATTAATAAATAAATAAAATACCTACAATGTTTTAGCAACCTATATTCTCATATATATATATTCAAATATTATATACAATAAATATAAAGTGATATTTGCAAAAATTCTAATACACGTATTATTTTCCATCACTTCCCTCAACAAAATTATCTTTCTTCAAAAAAAAAAAAAAATGTGCATACAAAATATAAACGTCAATACACGCAAAACAAATATCCATCAACCATCCTTAAAAGTATTTACACAAAATACTAATATATTCAAGTACTCAAAAAAAAAAAAAAAATCTGAATTTAGCTCTCAATACCACCCACTCAATCATATCAACTACTCCCTCAACACTACCTGCAAAAATATACATCAATATATTAGTTGACTAACTTGGATGCCAAAACAAAAATGGATACAAAGAGCACATTAATTGACTAACTTGGATGCCAAAACCTTTTCCAACTGGGATATAAAGAGGTTCAAAATTATTCTTAGAATCAATACTAGTTTGAAAAGAGTTAATCATTTAATCATCTCACAGAAATATCACAGAAAAAATCAAATTGTCACTGCATTTAAGCTTTTGAATGTCCCATTGGTACAAGTAACAATACAGCTAAAATTTGGACTATTCAAGCTAACACCAAATGGTTAATTATTGAATTCTAATTCATGGAAAATACTACACAACTTTCCAAGCAGACAGCCAATAACTAAACAAACCAAATTTTGTTTGAACGAGTGCCTACAATTAACGAGTAATTTCCAGGGCGTATTTGTCCACAGAGAAGCTAATTTTATTGTTAAGTTTGTATCTGCTTTTATTATCTGACATATTAGGTTCCTTTCTTATCGTAAAATAGTTCCTTGTATGAACCTTTTTTTTTTTACTTCAATGTAACTTCCTTTCTAATTCAACAAAAAAAGAAGAAAAAAGAAAAGAAAAGAAGCAGCTATCATCATGATGATCAACCATCAATTAAAAAAGATTTTTTTATCAGAGCATACCAAGCTGATTAGGCAACATCTGATAGTCTTTCCTAATGAAAACTTTATATATTGACATAGACACTTGGTAGAATTCAAATCTGACCTTCAAGAATTGAAATTTTCAGAACTAGGTGCTATAGTCAAAAATAGGCAAATAGAGATTAATGAAACTCGTTAAACAACATACAATGTTGAACAATTCCTGGAAGATTCTATATATTTACACAGATAGATAAAAGAATAAACTTACAGTATAATTCTTAACAAGGATGGTAGTCTCAATCCCAATTGATATTCCCTTTCGTAATCATAACTGCAGGAAAACAGATCTAATAAATTGTAATGAAACAAAACCCAAAAAAGCATACCAAACTATAATGTTATTTCTTCACCTTAAATAGCAAAGGTTCTCTTTGATATCCCTAACAGTCTCAAAGTCAGCGATGAAGCCAAAATCTTCAGTCATGTATATCTGATCAGTTTTGACATCATGTATATATTTCTCAGTCAGTGTGCTACTATCCTTTGTCAGTTTAAATGCGAATGCACAAAAAATTTACCTTCAAATCTTGAATCTCCACTTTACCCACAGTTGGCCAATAATTGAGTGGGTTCTCTTCTATCACTTCTGGAGCTTCACTTGGTATGTGCATATATTGGTTGAGCCTTTCCACAGAAATTATGTCATTTGCTAGAGTGCACTGGTTTTGAATGGACATAACAAAGGACATGTTCAATGAGAGACCATAGGACAAAGCCATTCCAATAAATCCTGCAAAAATAACACAAGGTGATGAGAAACATCATATTAAAGAATAAATTGCAGCCATTATATTTACATAACTCAGTCTAATGCACCAAACAAAGAAGATCCACAATCGTGTCATGTTCCAAGGTAGTAATAAAGAAGAAAAAAAACTTACCAATATCATACATGGCCTTCTCCAACAAGAAAAGATAGTCTCTGTTGTTACCACGGCCCAAAAGCAGTTGCTATTTGTCTGAAAAGATAAACAAGAAATCATAAGGAAAAAACTTGAATGACAAAATTTTGAAGATAAAAGGAGAAGCCTCACTGCACACAGTTCCATTCGTGGAAAAAAGAGAGGAAAGCGGAGGGGAGGGGAGGGAAGTATGTCATCAACATTACCTAGCCATATCCTCCAATGGGGGCAGGCCCTAGGTAGTATTTATTTGATTCTTTGTCTGGAGTGGGCGTAAAACTGCAATGTTAAAATATAAAATTAACAATGAAAAATAAAAAATCTTTCGCAATAACGCACTAAAAATTTCAAGTTCACAAGTATCTCAGATGTTCTTCAATGAGAGAGAGAGGCAGGAATCTTGGAGATTCCATCCATTCTTCAGGACTGTTCAATATCAAATAAATGGAAATTAAGTGAGAGCAGTATATAACTTACACTATAACTCCAGTTATAGTAACACATTCGATATCCTTCCCTGAATTAAAGAGGGCACACAAAAGGCAGAATAAGCAAAACATCCTAGATAATTAAAAAATAAAAAATACAATAAAAAACTCTTCAGTTTTCAAATATCAACTTTGCAGCGTTCATTCTTTAAAAACTAAATAAATTTTATTCCAAGTGGGTAAAGCAGTGCCATGTTCCATTAAAATTATCTCAGATGGCAAAGGTATAGAAACTAATTGAATTGGAGAAGTGAAAAGAAAAATAATCTAAGACTACCATATGGCATATACCACCAAATCAAAGCACTCACCTTGTAAAAGTCTACAGAAGTCTTGAGATCATACTCGCATTCTCTCTTCTCCAGATACTACAAAACAAAGAGGAAACATTAGACTTGACTTCGAAACACTGCAACTAACAAAAATGTTTCACAAGATGACAAGTGGAAGCCTCCATTGCCACCCTTTCCTTGTCTACTTGGGAAGTGGCAATTAACTCTCTATCAAGAATCATCAAGTACAGCTAGAGACAGAACATACCTCCATTGTCGCTTTTGCTTCGTGGGCCTCCTCAGTATCTGATGCAAAGACCCCATTGATAGAAGAATACACAAGTCAGAAACATAGAAACAGATAATAGCTCAGATAATTACTACGAAACCAGAGGGCAACAATCTGGAAAGACAAAAAATCATGCAGAGTCAACTTAATTAAAAGCTTCACTCTGATATTTTCCCTACATATTATGAATCACCTTAAGAACATATTTAGAAGCCAATCCACAACGTAACAACATGCAAAAATCTAAAATTAGGGATGGCAAATAATTATAATAAAAAAAAAATTGATAATCCACTTTTGAAACATCATAAGAAAGGCATTCAAGCTTTGTTTGAAGCCAACCCTAAAATATACAATGTCGTTCTTTTTTCTTCTTCTTTTTTGTTAAAGACATCCTAAGAAAGGCATTCGGGCTTTGTTTGGTTGCTAAGAAAACAACTAACTAATTGTACAAGAAATAAATTGTTACTAGTACAAATAAATTCCAAAATGAAGAGGGTCCACTTAATGTAATCAACACTAGTTTGGCTCTTTGAGTGTGCAAAAGATGCTAGGGTTTCACTTGCATTTCAATTGAATGTTTACCGAAAACTTATAACTTGAACTCAAAACCCGCAAACCTAAGGATGCATGCGAGATCATAAATGATCCAAAATTATAGATGGAATATGAGAAAGCTAGATAAGTATTTATAGGGAGATTCAAAGACCGAGAGAGATAGATAGAGAGAAGCAAACTGAAGGAGATTGAAGCAACCAAATATCAATATTGAAAATCACATTTTCTATTTTTCCCTCCAATTTCTGAGCAAGCAAACAAATTAATAGAGAGATTGAAGCAACCAGATATCAAAAAAGAGCCAACACATCCCCTGAGTTTTCCAGAAATTAATGTACCAAATGTACCAAATCAATCACATATAAAATGTACCAAATCACTCCAAAATCTATACACATAGGTATACTAAATACATATAAATAAGAGAATAATTGAATTAAATCAAAGTGATTCAATCAAATATCAAGAGTTCAAACACATTCAAATTGAATATTGCAAATCGATCCAAACCCTAGGAGTAGATTCAAATCGCAAACTAAGAAAAAATGGAGTAAGATAGAAAAGAGAGAAGAATTTCCGAGAGAAAACACCTTGAACTCGATCGAAACCCTAGGTGTAGATTGAAACCCGAAAACAAAAAGAAATAGAGAAAGAAACTTGCGAGAGAGAGCGCATACCTTCAATGATCGAGTTCGAAACAGAGAGAGCACAAGATTGAGAAGAACATGAAGGGGAGAGAGAGAGAGAGAGAGAACGAGATTGAGAGATTCATACCAGTGCGAACTGAAACAGAGAGAGAGAGAGAGAGAGAGTGCGAGAATGCGTGCAAGAGAGAGAACAATCAGTGTTTGTGAAGGGGCAGGGCAAATAAAAGGAAAATGGGAAAATAAATAGAAGGAAATAACGAATAAATTGGCTATTTGCGACGGATAATTGGGTGGTCGCAAATAATATGGTAGCATATAGTCATTTTTTTAGTAGTGGTAGTTGGGGTCCCTCAAATTTTTACAGAGAAATTTCGAAGCATTATAGAGAAATTTCGATCGAGAGAAATTTCAAAACACAGAAAAATTTGTCTGAAATTTCTCTAGTTTGCTCAATTTCTCTGTGTCTTCAAATTTTCTCTGTATTTTGAATTTTTTATAGATTGTTCACAATTAGGTTGCTTGTTTGATTTTCACTGATTAGTTATCTCCTTATGTGTAATTTTTTCTTTGAGATGAATTTTCTCTGGCAATAAGATATCTCCTTTAAATTAATTTTTTCTGAATACATTGGACTCATTTTCTCTCTGTGTCTTGCTTGATTTTCTCTGATTAGTTGTCTCTTTGATTTTCTTTTACATTTAAATTTTTCATGCCCATATTAAATTCCCACTAATTTATATTTCGTATTTGATTTTCACCGATTTGTTTTCTTCTTGTACTGAATTTTCTCTAACATCTGTATTTTCTCTTACCACAAGAGAGTTCAATTTCTTTTTGTGGCTTTTTTAATTTTCTCTGTCTAATTATTTGCTTGCATGTATAATTTTCTCCGTAAAATCATATATATACTCTACCAACAGTGCATATACAACCCATAAAAAATAAATTGATAAATAATCTTATCAACTATGCACATGTTAACTCATATATAAAAACCCTACCAACCATCGGCTATATTCATTTAAACACAGTTATCAACTAGCCTCTGTTTGGCAAGTTGGGTTATGGTTTTTTTTTTTTTTTGACTATTTTAGTCACAAAAAATAAAATAAGTTATTTTAATTACAAAAAACAAAATATTACATTTAACCAATAATCATTATACTTTCCTCTCATAAAAAAAGTTAAAAAAATTAAAAAGTCAAAAATCCTTCCCAAACTAAACTTTTTAACCCAGACTAAAATAATCAAAAAAATCAAAAAACTAAAAAACCAACCCACTTTCCAAACCAAGCCATAATCATAAAACAAACCCACCCACCCATGTGATACTTGACCACAACTTAAAAACAAGTTAATAAGTGGCGTTTGACAAAAATAAATACTGAGTAAATGGGAGAGCGGAGGCAGACCGCACATGTAAAATTTGTCGTGATCCCAATAAACAGGCCCATATACTGCTCATAAAAAATAAAGGGGAACTTACTGATAAGTCTTATGTACTAAGTTTAAGATTCAGCTAATTTTCAAATAAAATACTTGCACCAATTAGTCTAAAATATATATATATTTTTAATTGTTACTAAAATATATATATATTTTTTTAAATTTACAGACACTGTTCACATCTTACTACCGTCGGACTTCCATCAAACGGTCACCGGAGACTCGTCGGAATGTTCAACATCGCCGAGAAGTCGCCGGAGTATCACCGGGAAGTCGCCGGAGTTTCGCCGGAAGTTCACCGGAGTGTTAAGAACGTTAATGGAAGCCGCCGAAATGTTCAGAACGTTCACTGGACGTTAAGAACATCACTGGAGACTCACCGGAATGTCTAGAATATTGCCGAAAAAAAAAAGAATAAATGGATAAATTATAGCAAAAAAAATATAGTAAAATGTGCTAAATATTGATAAACTAAAAGGAAAAAAAATAAAACGACAAAAAACAGCAACAATGGGAAAAACATATGTTATTTTTCAATTTTTATAAGGTTCAAGCAAATAATCTCTAAATAGTGATCAAACTGAAAAGTAAGTTTTGAAATTATAAAATATTACAGTTTCAAAACAAAAATCTATTAAGCATTTATCCTTATTAATCAAACTGAAAAACATGTTATGAAACTGTAAAATTTTACAGTTTTATATCATGATTCATTCCAACACCAAAAAAATTTAAAACTGCAAAATTTTACAGTTTTAAACCATGATTCATTCCAGTACCAAAAAAAAATTTGAAACTGCAAAATTTTACAATTTTCACCGCCTGTAACTAAAACTCGAAAACTACTTGTTCAGAATTTAAAAATTTTCTCAATTAGAACAGAAAAACAGAAGTGTATAGCAGAGAGAAAAAAAAAAAAAAAAAAGAGATCGAAGGAGAAAGGCGGATGTAGAGAGAGGATTGTACTCCGACAACAATTTTTTGTTTAGATCTAGCCAAATCTGATGTAGATCTACTCAGAGCTGATGTAGATCTGAGTAGATCTACATCAGATGTAAGTAGATCCACTCATCTTCTTCGTCGGAAATATATCATCTTCTTCGTCAGAAATATATCATCTTCGCCGTCAGTGAGAGTGAAGTCACGAGTTGATTTCGATGGTTTGTGGTTATCGGTGAACCCCGATCAATGGAGAAAGACATGATCACCGGTCGTCGTCCATGACAAAGACGGTGAGAGAAAAATGCAGAAAAAAAGAGAGATAGGAAAACGTAAAGAGGAAGGCAAAAAGCAGAGAGAGAGAGGAAAGAAGGACTTTTGGGTCTTCTAAAAAAGTTACAGGATTAAATGGTATCCACATGTTCTATATGGGACCTGTGAGTAATTTTTCCAAAAATAAATTAATAAGCTTTCGTTTGACATGTGAAAAAATTTGATTTTTTAGTTATTTTAATTATAAAAAATTAAAATATATTAAAAAATTAATAATATAAATTGTCATATTTAAATTATAATTATTTTATTCTTACTCTTACAAAAATTAAAAAAGTCAAAAAATTATTTTAAATAAAATATTTTAACTCCAAATTAAAATAATTAAAAAATTCAAAATTCAAAAAATTAACCCACATTCCTACCAAACCCTAAATAGTTTTTGCCAACTATAGGCATGTAAACTCACATATACACTTTACCATCTGTTGTGTTAATTCAAAAAAAACTATACGCAGGGCAGACTCATAAGGAAAATGGGGGGTGGTACGGGTGCTGATTGGTTCAAAATATTTTTTTTCATCCTCTCCCTATACCCACGTATATGTTAGGGGTGGTGGCGGTGGTGGTCTGCCCAGCTGAGAGTCTGCAGCAAGGTTTGACTCATAAAACCCACCCACCTGGTACTGTCTGCCACAGTCTGAGACCAAGTTGAGGTGACTTCTCCGAGACCAAAAATAAATTAAAAATGTAAGACGTTTGGCATTGAAAAATATATATAATTTATAGCAAATCATTAGGTGCAAGAAAAATGTTAATGACTTTGTTTGGCATGTGAGTTTTTTAGTGTTTTAGTTAAATTAGTGGTGTTTTAAAAAGTTAATAAAAAATTAATTTTTATTTTTTTGACTTTTTTTGATTTTTTTTTGTGTAAAAAAATAGAGAAGTGATATGACTTAAAAGTCAAAAAGTTAAATTTTTACTAGTTTGCCCAAATGTTCCTTAGTCATAAAAAAATAAAATAAGTTAAAAAGTTAATAAGACAAAATATCATATTAAAATTAAAATTATTTTAATTTATTTTTTTCTTACAAAAATAAAAAATAAAAAAACAAAATTAATTTAAATGAACTTTTTATTTCTAGACTAAAATAATTAAAAAAAGAAAACCCAAGCCGCTATATTAATGGATTGTGGGAAATAAAAATATATTAAAAAGGTTAGACGTCTAGTATTAAAAAAATAAATTACTTATAGTAAATTATCTAGGTGAACATAGGCTTCATTTGCATGGAGGGGTTGGATTGGGTTAGATTTAGGACTATTTTAATCACAAAAAATTAAAATAATTTTTTTTAATATAACAAAATAAAACATCACATTTAATTATAATTATTACATTCTTTCTTTTAGAAAAAGTTAAAAAAGGAAAAAATTATTTTTAAGCGAGATGTTTTAACTCTAAATTAAAATAGTTAAAAAATTAAAAAGTTAAAAAATCAACACACTTCTCAAAAAGTCAAAAAATTAGTTTGTTGTGGGAAATATATAATTTACAGTAAATCATCTAGGTGCAAAAGAAATGTTAATTTATATTAACATATACTAGGAGTATCCACATCAGTCTCAATAAATTTTGAATCAAATTATAACTCAAAATCTACTTTTGTTAGTTTAGCTAGTCACATTTTTAGTACTCACTGCATCAAACTCTTTATTCTAGCTCAATCTTATTAAAATTTTAATTTCTTATTGTATTTGTTATTCTTTTTTTTTTTATAATTAAATTGATGAGGTGTTACCCAAACAATTCTTAAAAAATGTCCAAAAAAAAAAAAAAATTTGCCGGTGACCTGCCGGTCGACCGGTTAGACTAATTTTGGGCATTTTTCTCTTTCTGCTACAGGCACTCACAGGACATCCAGTAGGATATCCGGGGGGACATCCGGGTGGACAACCAGTTTAAAGATTTTGGCCTAATTTTGTTCCAGAAAATATATAAATAAAATTATGTAGCCAATGAACAATGCCTCTTTAAAGTTGTTGTGGAGAAGTGGTTTGGAAATACTCTTCAAATCCGGGGAGACGCTAGTGATCATCAGCTAGTCACCTGAAAAGATTCAAACACTCTGGTCAGGGGTGCCGGAATTAGCACTCCGACGGATAAGTTAGTTTAGACACTCAAGATAGCTTGTTTACTAAGTTTTGTCAAGTGATTCTTACATACCTACTAAATATGTTGTTCATGTATTTATACTTGTTTCTCTCGATCCTCGGGGCCAGGACCTACTTTTTAATCATTGTCCTTTACATTATCCGGCTCTAATGCTACACACTTATTCAGCCCAAATATTATATTCGGCCCCCCCTATTATCGCCGAATACAGTCGATTATTATCAACCTTGTATTGCGCGTGCCTTCTGCCTCTGTCAATTATTCGGCTCCACAATTGCCCCCCAAGCACTTCATCGACGACAGTTGGCTGGAGTGCTTGGTTTTGAATTTCGAAAAGTCGGAGCCAAAATTCGGCGGTTGGCCTCATCGTCACGCGGATATCTAAGCGCACCCCTTTCAGTTGTCGTGTCGACTTCCCCCCCTCGCACGTGTCTATTTATTGCGATTTAAAATTTTGACATCTTTTCAAGTATGTATTTCACGACGCTCATCGCTGGGTTGCCTTTTGGATAGTCCCTGCAACTCTGTTTTTCGATATCCCCTTCGTCCTTTGTAAGTTCTCTCCTCCCTTGCTTTGAAGACTCTTTCTGGTCTATTCCTTCTTTGGCATATTCTCATAAATTGTAGGTTATGGCGAAACATTTAAAAGACCTCCTTTCGTCAGATCGAATTGCTGGCTTTAAACGCGAGGGCGCGAGCTTTGGAAGCCGAATGGGCCTAACTCGCGGGCTGGACGATTGTCATCTGACAGTTGCGTTTAGGATTACTGACGTTGCCTCGGGAAAGCTGCAAACATTGAAGGATAAATGGAGCGGGTGCACACCAGAGGCCCTACTTATTTCCATTCAGGCAACTTGAGAGGGACGAAGATTGACTGAATCAGACGTCGCAATGAGTCGCAATAGTGAGCCTACACGTTCGGGAAAAAGAACGTCCAAGGATTGAGTAACAAAGCAGCCCCTTAGTCATCGAAGCAGATTGCCCCGAAAGGACAGTCAACAATAAGGAAATTCTCCGCGCCCGCGACCGAGAATCGAGCCTGATGCGACGCCACGGCCGTTGAGTTTTGCGGTTTTTGTAAGGAATAGGCCAATGACGGAGGCGGACTCTATCATTAAAGACCCAGATGTGGTAGTCGAGTTCGCTCGACAAATATTCCCGCTGGAAGTCCAACAATCAATGGTCGGACGTCGAGATTTCGAAGTATTTCGAGACGGCATTCGTGGGGCCGTGAAAGGACGGTATACTGCTTACGAATTCGGCATGCGTCTGCAGAAAGTGCGACGTGAGAGCGAGAAAAAGGACGAAAGGAATCGCAATTTGGAGATTCGCGCGGAAAAGGCTGAGCGTGAGCATCGGGAGCTGAAAAATGTTCGAGCAAGCGCGTCGGTCGCGGCCGATCAATCTAAATTGGTTGTTGCGGAGAGAGGAACCCAACGGACCTCGGGTTATGAAAAAAGGTTTCAGGACGGCCTGAAGGTCGGGATAGAGAAGACCAAACAGGACCTTGCCGAGGAGGTTTGTCGATGTGAAAATCGTGGTTTTAAGTATGGCTGGATCAAGGCCCTTCAAATCGAGAAATCTCTCGAAGCCGTGGGCATTGATTCGACCTCCCCCCTATATCATCGCCACTACTTTCCTTATCCCGATTTCAAAATTGAGAAGAGCGACGATGAGGGTGCCGAAGGAATAGACTTCGCGCCGAATGAATAGCATTTCTTTTATTTTCAACGTTTGTATTTGGTCTTGAAATGTTATGTGCTTAATTAATCGTATTGTTTCAACTTACTGGCAAGTTTTGTGTTGTGTGGCGTAAATGTTTAGACATGCATTGTTCGTCCTGAATTAAGAATGATTCTCAGTGAATATTTATTCGGCCAATCAAGTGGTTCGAATAAATCTGTCAGAAAGGCCAGTCTTGATATCCACGAAGGGCGCTCCGAATCCGAAGGCTTAATCGGCCTTAAGGTGTCATGTACCAAAAAGGGCTCCAAATCCGGAGACTTAATTTTGGCCAATCGTGATATCCACGAAGGGCGCTCCGAATCCGGAGGTTTAATCGGCCTTAAGGTGTCATGCACCAAAAGGGGCTCTGAATCCGGAGACTTTATTTTGGCCAATCGTGATATCCACGAAGGGCGCTCCGAATCCGGAGGCTTAATCGGCCTTAAGGTGTCATGCCCTAAAAGGGGCTCCGAATCCGGAGACTTTATTTTGGCTAATCATGATATCCACGAAGGGTGCTTCGAATCCGGAGGCTTAATCGGCCTTAAGGTGTCATGCACCAAAAGGGGCTCCGAATCCGGAGACTTAATTTTGGTCAATCGTGATATCCACAAAGGGCACTCCGAATCCGGAGGCTTAATCGGCCCTAAGGTGACATGCACCTAAGGGGGCTCTGAATCGTCGTCATGACGAGCGTCACAATGGGGTTTGGGAAATGAATTGAACGACAAAGAAAGATGGTTTGCATTGCAGAAGTGAAATATATACAAGTATCAAAGCCCACAAGTCGGGTTAGTGATAGAATTTACGTAAATGTGTTGAATTCCAAGGCCGTGGCAGGCTTCTTCCTGACATGTCTGAGAGTCGATATGCCCCTGTTCCTGCGATGGATTCAATTTGATAGGGCCGTCCCAATTTGGACCCAATTTTCCATCAGCCGGTTTCTGGTCGGCTGGAAGTACCTTCTTTAGGACGAGCTCTCCTGGCATGTATCGACGCAACTGAACTCGCTGATTATACGACTTGGCGAAGTCTTGCCGCGTCTGGCCATGGATGCGGTAGCGGTCTTCGTTCTTCGATTACAATCAGATCTAGGGCAAGCATCATGTCGTTTTGGCCCATGTCAAAAACTTGCGATTTCAGAGTTGGGGGCCCGATTTCCAGGGGTAAGATTACTTGGGTTCCAAAGCATAGAGCAAACGGCGTTTCTCTAGTGGATCTCCTCGGTGTAGTACGATGAGCCCACAATACATTCGGCAATTCTTCGACCCATTTGCCTTTAGCTTTTTCTAGCCTCTTTTTGATGCCGTCCAAGATGGACTTGTTAGAGGCTTCGGCTTGGCCATTGCCTTGGGGGTAGGCCGATGTTGAGAAGTAAGGTCGAATGCCATATTTGCTGCATAACTCTCAGTATACGCCACAATCGAACTAGGTGCCATTGTCTGAGATTAGAGCTCTCGGAATGCCGAATCGTGTTATGATGTTTCTCCATACAAAGCGTTTAATGTCGGCATCTCGTATATGTGTTAGAGCCTTCGTTTCGACCCATTTTGTGAAATAGTCTGTCGCGACGATTAAGAATCGCTTGTTCCCTAGGGCCCTGGGCAATGGCTTTACGATATCAAGTCCCCACTGAGCAAATGGCCAGGGACTGGTGATAGAGTTCAACTCTTCGGCAGGCAGATGGGTTAATGGGGAGAACTTTTGGCACTGTTTGCACTTTTTTACATAACTCTTCGCGTCAGCTCTCATTGTCGGCCAATAATACCCCTGCGTTATAGCTCGATGGGCCAGGGAGCGTCTGTCGGAATGGGCACCGCAATTGCCCTCATGTATCTCTGTCAGACGCTCTTCCACTTTGTCGGGGTGCACGCATTCCAAATATGGACCAGAGAGGGACTTTTTGTAAAGCCCTCATTGCGGATCCAAATAGTATCGCAGGGCTTTATTTCGCAGCTTGTGTGCTTCTTTTTTGTCCTCTGGAAGTTGTTTAGAAGAGAGAAATGCAGTGATGGGGTCCATCTAGTTTGGTGCGGATTCTATAACATTGACATAGATTTCCTCTAAAGGGCTAATACTCGGCTCCAGGATGAAACCTACTTTGATGGTCCATTTGATCTCAGAATTGATGGCGGAGGCTAAGCATGCCAAGGCATCCGCGTATGTGTTCTAGTCGCGTGTTATTTGGTTCAGTTCATGATGGTCAAATTTTGCCATCAAGGAATTGGCCGTTTTCATGTAGGCCGCCATACGGTCGTTTCTTGCCGCATACTCCCCCTTTAGCTGATTGATTACCAACTTTGAATCACAAAACACAAGTAGACGCCGCGCGCCGAGAAGGTGGGCATTCCGCAGACGGACTAAAGGGCTTCAGATTAACCGTTATTTGATGCTTCGAAGCCAAGCTTGACGGCCTGCTCAATTACTGCGCCGTCTGGAGACATGATTACAACTCCGGTGCCACTGCCCCTTTGGTTAGATGATCCATCACAGTATAATTGCCAAATATCCCCGATATAAATTCTTCAGTTCGGCTTTGGTAGAACTTCAGCCTTTAGTCGAACTTCATCAGGTTTGAGGTTTGCAAGCTCGCTGGTGAATTCGGCAACAAAGTCGGCCAACACCTGCCCCTTGATTGCAGTTTTAGGTAAAAACGAATGTCGTATTAGCCGAGTTCAAGAGCCCATTTTGAAACACGTCCTGATGCTTCTGCACTCCGTAGTACTGATCGGAGGGGATAATCTGTTAGCACCCCAATACTATTCCCTGGAAGTAATGCATCAGTTTTCTTGCCGCCATGACTAGGGCTAAGATGAGTTTTTCCAGCGAAAGGTAGCGTGTTTCGGCGTCAACCATTGCCTTGCTCACATAATACACTGGTCGTTGCTCCTCCTCTTTAACAAAGACGGCTATCGCGCGATATAGAATGAGCGGGTCACCAGTGGCAGGTGTTGTCAAGAGAGGTACTGAGCGGAGGTACGTTTTGAGTTCATTGAAGGCTGATTTGCATTCGGCGGACCATTCAAAAGTCTTACCCTGTCGTAGTGTCTGAAAGAATTGTCGGCAGCCGATCCGGTGATGAATCCGATGAATCTGGCCATCCCCATCAACTTTTGGACTTCTTTTCTTTGAGCGGGGAGCTGAGTTCCAAGATTGCTGTGACTTGCCTCGGGTTGGCTTCGATTCCTCGGTGATTGACAATGTAACCCAGGAATTTGCCAGAGCCGATTCCGAACGCACACTTGGAAGCATTCAGTTTCATTCTGTATTTACGTAAGATGCTGAATGTCTTTTCTAGATCGGCTATATGATTCTGTTCTTCTTTGGACTTGACCACCATGTCATTGATGTATACTTCCATAGTGTGACCGAGTTGCTCTTTGAACATGGTGGTGACCAATCTTTGGTAGGTTGCCCCTGCATTCTTCAGCCCAAAGGGCATAACTTTGTAGCAGTAGGTTCCTCTTGGGGTGAGGAAGACAGTTTTGTCCTGGTCATCTGGATGCATGGAGATTTGATGGTAGCCTCTGTAAGCATCGAGAAAGCTCATGCGTTGATGACGTGCCGTCGCATCGACAAGCTGGTCGATTCTGGGTAGAGGAAAACAGTCTTTGGAGTAAGCCTTGTTCAGATCCGTGAAGGCGACGGACACTCGCCAATTCCTATTTTTCTTCTTCACCACCACTGTATTGAAGAGCTACGTAGGGTAAGTGACTTCTCTAATTGCCCCGGCGTCAAGCAGACTGTCTACCTCCTTAACAACGGCGGCAGTGTGTTCCGCGGCTGATCGTCAGCCTTTCTGAATGATCGGCTTACATTTCGAATCGACATTCAGATGGTGCTGTGAAACTGATGGGTCTATTCCCGGCATTTCGTACGGAGTCCACGCAAAAACGTCAAGGTTGTTGAGCAAGAAAGAGATCAGCTGCTGCCTGTCGGCCTGATTCAGAGAGGCGTCGATCATAAAGAACGTTTCTGGACTTCCATCAATGTCAACTCGGTCCAAATCTTCCGTGGCCTTCTCATTTGGATACCGCCCAACGTCATCCAGGATCTCCCGATTCGGCACCTCAATGGAGTTTACTTGCAGTTCCTTTAGCGTTCTGGCGGCAAGGAGATAACATGCTTGTGCCGATTTCTGGGATTCGCGGATTTGCTCAATGCCGTGTTCGGTTGGGAAACGTAGCAGTTGATGATAGGTGCTTGGGACGGCCTGCAATGTATGCAACCACGATCGCCCCATGATGAGATTGTACGGTGAAGGCAGCCTGACGACCAAGAATTCCACATTCACCGTTCTGGAGCCTGCTCGAACGGGTAAACGGATCTTTCCCAAGGGGTACTCTGGAGTGGCATTGAAGCCGAATAATGGATAAGGGGTCGGAGTCAGGTCTGACTCGTTGAATCTGAGTTTGATGAAGGTTTTGTAATACATAACCTCCGAGTTACTGCCTTGGTCGATAAGAACGCGTTCGACAGTGAACCGGTTTACGCGCAGCTCTACAACCAACGGATCGATGTGAGGGAGTGTTACACCGATCAAATCAGAATCGTCAAAGGTGATACTTGGCTTTTCTCGGGGCCGCTTTGCTGGCATGAGTTGCTGTCGGGGGCCTGGATGTGATTGGATCGCATGCACGGCTGGGGCTGCTGGTAGGCTATATATCATGTGGACGGTGTCAAGCAGAAATGCATCTTGCGGAGGGATGGGTGTTTCGACCACACTCGTCCGAACGCATTGGTGCAGACGTTCGTCCTTTGCCAACTCCTCGAGATGATCTGTTGAGGCATAGCGGCCGTCGGTTTCTTGCTGTCGGGCCCGAGATCGTCGATCATCTGCCCTCGCGGGTCGTTCAAAAGCCTGGCGCACTGTTTGTTTGGATTTTGCTATTTCCGAGGCCAGATCGCGACTCAGCGATGATGTTGTCCAACCTCTGTTTGGTTTGCCTAGCTTGTGCTATGGTCGCTTGTATTGTCTTTTGCATTGGGTTTGACGATGAGCGGAGGTCCGAGGCTAATCTTGCTGCGATGGTTTGTGGTCCAAGCGAGTTTGCTGGAATGAGGTCACCTCTCTATGCGATCTTGTCAGTGGCTATCGGAGGATCTTCAGTCACGCCTACCATGGATATATTTGAGTATTCCCACAGACGGCGCCAATTGTGGAGAAGTGGTTTGGAAATACTCTTCAAATCCTGGGAGACGCTAGTGATCCTCAGCTAGTCACCCGAAAAGATACAAACACTCCGGTCGGGGGTGCCGGAATTAGCACTTCGACGAACAAGTTAGTTCAGACACTCAAGATAGCTTGTTTACTAAGTTTTGTCAAGTGATTCTTACATACCTACTAAATATGTTGTTCTTGTATTTATACCTGTTTCTCTCGATCCTCGGGGCTAGGGCCTACTTTTTGATCATTGTCTTTTACATTATCCGGCTCCAATGCTACATACTTATTCGGGCCAAATATTATATTATTCCCTATTCTCATGAATCTGACCGATTATTATCACCTTGTATTCTTGGCATATACGCCTCTGTCAATTATTCGGCTCCCACAATTATTGAGGTACTGTAGCAAATTTAACAAAAAGTTGATTTACAAAAAATTTGTTGAGACTGATGGAAGAAGGATTTGATGATTTACTAGCTATATTTTACCTTTTTGTTATTTTGCCTCATCTAATGCGGATGCTCTAATATAACTTTCAATGTATCATTTTTAAATGAAAAATGATATATAAGTAAACAATTAGTTTGGTAGCTCCAAAATAAGAAGGCTTGAATGGCTTGAGTCCAAAAGGACGTCGTTTTGGATATATTTTTTTTCCTTTCCTTTTCTTTCTCATTTTTTTGAAGATGAAAGAAGATGAAGGTGAAGAAGAAGAATAAGAAGAAGAAGAAGAAGAGACAAGAAAGAGAGAAGAGGGAGGTAAAGAACATAGAGAGAGATCATCAACAACAACGTCTTCATCATCAACAACATCTTCATCAACATCATTATCATCATCATCATCATTATCATCATCATCATCATCATCATCAACAAATTTTTTTTCCCTTCATCTTCAGATCTAGATCTACTAGAAAAAAAAAAGTAGAGAAAACAAAGTCTGAAAGAAGCGATCAAAGATACTTACCGGCGCTGCCACGAGCAGAGAGAAAGACGTCGCCATCACCGTCGATCTTCCTTCTCTTCCTCCTCTGCCATCACCATCATCGCCTTTTCTCTCTTCTCTCTTCTCTTATCTTCCCTCTGTCGGTATTCGAAAGCAAGAAAAAGAAAAGAAAAGAAAAAAAAACAAAAAACGACGTCGTTTTGAGTATTTGAGTCACTTTTGAGTCAACTTTTTCGAGCTAAGTAAATTAGTAAATTAGTAGGTTGTGGGGTTTGAAAGGTCATTGCCAATTTACGGTAGCAATCACAAGCGAGGAACATATGAGTGTCTTTGGTTTGTGCTTTTAAATATGTTTTTGGAAGAAAATTTCTAAAAATATGTTTGGTTACAAATTTTTTTTAAAAAATTTTAAAATTACTTTTCTCTCTATTACACATCAATCAATCACTGTTTCTCTCTCCTCACTCTTTCTCAATCAATTTTTTCTCTCACATATCTACTCAATCATAACAAAATATCAAATCATTTTAAATTCTAAAATTCTAAAACTATTTTTAAAATATACTACTAAACAAATTAAATTTTTTTAAAACTCTTTTCTAATTTTTTATAAAAAATTTATCTTAAAATACAAATCAAACACAATCATAAAATATGTGTCACATGCATGATACGATGATTATGATCAACCGCTCGTCCATCCAATCAGATTTTTTGAAGGGAAAATTTCAGTATAGTTGGAGGAACCATAAAAGGAAAGGGTTGTTTGGGGTGTCGTAAATAAGTGTATTTTTTGTTTTTTTAGATTAAAAAGTTGAGATTGAAAATATGAATATTTGGATTAACTTTTTGACTTTTTATAAAAAAATATGTATTAAAAAATTGTATAAATTAATGTGTAAGGAAAAATTAGTATTGAAAATTGTGTGATTGTAATTGTTGATTTTTGATAAATAATAATAACTTTTTAATTTTTTAAATAATTTTTGACTTTTTAATTTTTTTAAAATTTTTTAAACTTGACCTAAATTAGTAGGTTGTAGGTGAAGTGAATTATTAAATTAGTAGGTTGTGGGGGAAATAGCAATGGCCTTTCCAAAAGCAAATTAGTAGGTTGTGGGGTTTGAATAGATGAGGGGAGGGAGGACGCACAGCCCATCATCTCTGACATCTCCACGACCATTATTCAGTACGCTCGGACTCTGAATACGTGATACTATATGAATTTTTAATTGATTGAGAGATACGAGAATTCATAATTTATGTTAAAAATAAAAGAATAATATGAAATTAATTAATTGATAATTAATTTAGAATATAAACGCGTGAATGCTTCAGCAGCAGTATTGAATAATTTTCCCTTCATAACGCTAAATAAATAAATACCCCCGATTTGGTGGAGTTTTTGCTGGCTTACTTACTCTTAGAGGGGGAAAATAACAAAAAATAACATACAGAAATCGTAGAAGAAGATGGCAGAGAAGAGAGGTAGCATTGCCTTCTCCGCAACGTACCGACCACCGGTGCCGCTGGACATATTCTCGTGCCCGCTTCGACCAACATCGAAGCAAGATGAGCTTCCCATGACTGACAGAGTGAACTACAATTACAACGGCCAGGAAATTTCATCGGCGGCTCTCAAGACAATTCTCAAGCGCGAAAAATTGGCTTCCGAAGGCAAAGAGGCCGATGTAAATTCAGGTCGTCTCACGGGCATGGTTTTCGTCTCCGAACGACAAGGCCTCGAATTGCTTCACATAGCTCTCCGCTTCAATGACAACCCACCCAAAGTCAAAGTCTTCTGTTTGGCTGATGTATTCGGCAAAGTCAATTTCGGTGGTGCTCGCATGGAAGACAGTGGTTGCATTGCCGGTGATAATCTCGTCTATGTTACCACAAAGGACCCCGCCCCTGATCGTCGTCAGCCCTGGACTGCCGTCTATAAAACCAATCTTCAGACCGGAAAAACCGACCGCCTCACCCCATCAGGTTAGGTTCCCTTTGTCATTCATTCTTTTACTACTACCCACCCATAATTCCTTCCTTCCTTCCTTAGTTGCAACGAGTGTTTTTTTTTTTTGTTGAAGTTATTAATATTTAGTTCTAGCTGTTGTTGTAGTCTTTTTCCGAGTGATTCAATTTTTGTGACAAGTGTGGTGATTCGAGTTGAGGTTGCTCTGTTCCAAAGAAAGATCCATTTATAATAGCTGAATCGATTTCTTCTCAAGCTTTTAGATGGATGCACGCAAGGTGTTTCTTTAAAGGTCCCAGTTTCTTATTCTGGAGCCCATGTGTTTCTTAGCAGATTTTTCTTGGTGGAGTTTTTAGATTTCGGTGTTGTAAACTGACTAGCGCCTCGCTAGGGCCTTTTGGACATTGGAAGTTTCTAGGCTTGATTCCTTAGTTGCAAGTAGGTTTCTTTTCTTTTCGGGTTCGCTGTTTTAGATTTTTGGTTGAAGTTATTAGTGTTTAGTTCTAGCTGTTTCATAGTTTCTGCAGTTGGCTCCTTGCCAACTGCTTCGGAGCTCCTTTTTGCTTGATTCTATTGAGCGTTGTGTGAGTGAGGTAGCCTTGATGCTTCTTTAGTTTTCCAGCTGTGTCATCGGATTTTATACTTTGTTCGTTTCCCGTTTCATCAATTTGACTTTTGACCTATTAAAAAAAAAAAAAAACAGGGGAAGCTGATTTAAGCCCCTCGGTTGCACCGTCTGGGACGAAGATAGCAGTGGCGTCGTTCCAGGAAAAGCCTGGTGGTTGGGATGGCGAGATCGAAGATCTACAGACTGACATTTTTGTGATGAATGTAGAGAAGCCCTTCAACCGCAAGAAGGTTGTAACGAATGGTGGGTGGCCGACGTGGGGAAGTGACAATGTCATATTTTTCCACCGCAAGGAAGGGGAATTTTGGGGTGTGTTCCGTGCCGACCTCAGCAGTGGTACGGAATGTCGTGTGACCCCGGACGGAATTAAGGCGATGACTCCAGCAGCCATCAACGCCACCACAGTGGCAGTGGCAACTATTCGTCAGAAATCAGAGTTCTTGGAAGTCGTCCGTGTAGAAGCACAGTATCGGCACATTGAGATTTTTGATTCAACTGGACAGCAACAGAACATACGAATCACACAAAATACCATGCCAAAGGCTGACCATTTCAACCCCTTTGTGATAGATGGTGGGAAGCGCATTGGTTACCATCGATGCACGAGCGACCGTCTCAAGGTACACACCGATTAACCACTTTTCAAACTATCCCACCTTTGAATACCTTTTCTAGCCAGCCATGTTTAATTAACTTAAGAGCTAATCTAATACATACGTACAATTGTTACTTTGTGACAGAGTGGAGAAGATATCCAAAGAAATACCCACAAGCTCGAATCTCCGCATCCAGATGTAGGACTGTTTAGGGTGCCGGGAATCTTTCCAACATTTTCCAAAGACGGCTCCAAGCTTGCATTTGTGGACAATGAGTTCAAGGCCGTGTGGGTAGCCGATGGCAAAGGGTTGCGTATTGTTTACCAGGTACATAAGTACAAGAATAATATTACTATAATTATATTAATGCGCAATTCTGTTTATCTTTGATCAATAGTTGATGATCAGTTTTGTTTATGTAGACAAAAGGCCCAGACAACATCTTCTCGCCAGTGTGGAACCAAAATCCAGAAAAGGATATATTGTATGTTAACATGGGACCTTCTTTCCAGTCTAAAGAAACACTAAACATCTGTGCTATACCTGACGTGTCCAGTGGTGCACAGCGTACAACTCACTAAAGGTTCCAATAATGCCTTCCCATCCACCAATCCAGACGGTAACTTCCTACTTGTTCCTTCTAATTCTTTTCTAAATACCTAATTATAATAGAACAGTATATATTGGCATGGCTCCTCGCCAAGATAATATTTTAGTTCAAGAATTAATTGGTGGGCTCAATTTATCCATTGAAAGTAATTTAACTATTTTGATAACTTAATCATATGTGCCATTTCAAGGTCAATTCATAAGAAAGAAATCCTACATTGTTTCACCAATCCTTGGGCAACCCATTAGCAAGTCAGCAACTAATTATAATATTATAGCTTTTTCCAATGTTAATATATAAGCTTTTGAATAACAAAAAGACCCTTTATTATAATATTATAGCTACCAGTTTTAATTTGTGCTGATGGATGGGTTGAAAATTGTAACAGGGACAAAATTAGTTTTTCGATCTACAAGAGAAGGAGGGGATGAAAAACACAAGAATCTGTACATAATGGAGAACGCACAATCAGGGGAATATGGAGGAGGTGAAATAACAAGGCTAACAAATGGGCCTTGGACTGACACACATTGCCAATGGTCCCCAAGGGGAGATTGGATAGTATTCTCGTCAACCCGTGACAAGCCTAAAGGTGCACCAGAAAAGGACAATGGTCTTGACCCAGGATACTTTGCGGTGTTTCTAGTGAAGGCGAATGATCCGTCAGTGGTAGTAAGAGTGATGGCAAGTGGAAGTGACGTTGCAGGGCATGTGAACCATCCATTCTTCAGCCCGGATGGAAAGAGCATTGTTGTGACTGCGGATCTTGCTGCAGTGTCTGCTGATCCCGTATCTTTGCCTCTCTTCCTGCACTCTGTGAGGCCTTATGGAGATATCTTCACTTTCGACATTGACCCCGATAACATAAATAAGAACAAGAATGTGAAGAAGTTCAATCGCATCACACATAGTAGATATGAGAATTCCACTGCTACTTGGACCATGTTCTCAACTCAAGACCCGAATGCAGCATGGAATATGCTTTTAAACAAAGCCTTCACTCCATCTTGCCCTTATGCACATCGCGATGGAGGTGAAAGTTGGCACATGACTGGCCACCTTTGCATTCCAAAAAGATGTTGTTGATTGCCTTTATGTTCCTATCTCTTCTTTGGCTTTTGTGGTCTTTGTGGATGCAAGGTTATGCGGGGTCTGGTTTCCTAGAGGTTGGTTTGAAAGTGTACTTCCAGAGTTCCAACAGATGATTACTCAGTGTTAACTTTCCTTCCTCATTGTTGTTAGCTGTTTTTCACTCAGTGTTTTGTTGATTGCTGCAGACTGCCTGTCTGCTTTCTGTTTCATTTTTTTTTTTGTTTTCCCCTCTAGCTGCTATGCTTAGCTAGTAGGCTTGTTTTGGGGAAGTTGTCTCCCTGCTTTTTGTTTTCTATTATTGCTGTATCTCATGATTCTCCCATGTTTTCATAAATAATATTTCCTTTGCTGATAAAAAAAAAAGAGAAAAGGATTTAGTTGTGTTGTTTGTGGTCGCTTTATTTTTATGATTTTGTTGTTTAAAAATGAAAAATAGTCAATAGGAGAGTTTGCACTCTTCGAATCACTCTCAATGCATTTCTTTTCATTATACCTTCTATTTCATATTTTTAATGAAATGTTCATTTTGGATAAATAAAAAAAAACATGTTCTTGTTGCTTGTCTTTTTTGCTGATAAAAAAAAAAAAGTTAGAAGATTTAAGTTGTGTTGTTTGTGGGTTTCAAGCTATTAATGCCTTGTTTGGCATATGCTTATTTTAGTCTAAAAGTTATTAAAAAAATCAAAAAATTTATAACTTATATTGAAAAGTCAAAGATTAATTTTTCTCTTTATTTTTTACACATATTTTCGTAAAAATCAAAAAGTCATTCTAAACATATTAGTTTTTTTATCTCATATTTTAGCCAAAAAGTCAAAAAGTTACTAAAATAGCATATTTCCAAACGAGTTGAAATAACATGTTTCAAAAAGTTAATAAAATAGCATGTTTCCAAACGAGTTTTCAAAAAGTCATTTCAAATATACTACTCAATTGTACTCTATTTATTACTCTATCAAACTATACTTATTACTCAACGTGATTTTATTTATTATTCTATTAAACTTGTTAATATCCAATTAAAGCATACTTACTATATAATATTTAACTTACTATTCAATTAAATATGACATACTACTCAATGATATTCCATCATACTTGATTTGCTATTCAATTAAACTTCATTTACTACTCAATGAAATTTCACTTACTATTCTATCAAAATTTTTACTACTCAATTAAATACCACTTATTATTTAATGAAAATTACTACTACACAATCAAACTTAACTTACTACTACTTTATTAGACAAAAATAATATTCAATTAAACCTCAGCCACCTTCTTTGTAAGTATTTAATGATATTCTATTTACTACTCACTTACTATTCAATGAGTCTTTATTTACTTTTTTTTTTTAAAATTTGACTTACTACTCAATTAAATCTCACTTACTATTCAATAAGATTCAAATTACTATTCAATCAAACAATCATTGAATATCCATTGCTAGTTTCGATCCAAATTTCAAACTTCTTTGATGATAACTTTGTAAACTATTTGCCAAATAATTTTAGACTTCTCTGTTGATAGTGATGATGACTTTTACTTACTACTTTACTAGATTCCACTTACTTTTCAATGAGTTTCCACTTATTATTTCATTGTATTTCACTTACTACTCAATTTTGGTTTCACTTGTTACTCACTGAGCTTATACTTACTATTTCACTCAGTACTTCACTAGACTCCAAATGGTAAGTGATATTACAATTAGTTAATGAGATTCCACTTATTATTTCATTAAACTTCACTTACTATTCAATTAAAGTGTACTTACTACTTAATAAGTTTTCACTTAGTATTTCATTACACTTTACTTACTACTCAATTAAATTTTATTTACTACTAAATAATCTTTCAATTACTATTTCATTACATTTCACTTACTGTTTAATGAGTTTTCACTTACTATTTTATTAGACTTTACTTACTATTCAATTAAATTCCATTTACTAGTAAATGTGACTCAGCTTATTATTCATTGAAATTTGACTTACTATTCCATTTATTATTATTATTGTTGTTGTTGTTGTTGTTTGTTGATGATGATGATGAAGAAATAAACTGAAACATATCGGTTTTGTTTAAGCAGATAAAAAATTTGAATTGTTATTTTAACAGATAAAAATTGGCTTGGTATTTCAACAAATTACTCTTTGAATTTCAACAGATAGCTTTGTATTTCAACAAAATACAAAATATTTAAGCAGAATAAGGAAAATTTGAATTGAAAATATTAAAAATTAAACAAATAAGATGGATTTTTCACTAACAAAAAATATACACTGAACCTAATGCCTTATACTTTCCATAGCTTCTGATTTTTGAAATTTATAATGAAACTATAAAAATTTTAAAACAAAAATCAAACTAAACAAGTAATTTTATAACATGATCGTAAAATATTACTTATAACTTGCTCAAACATCAAGCAAATAAGAAGAATTTACATAATTATTTAAAACTTAATTCTACTACTATTCAATTAAATATAATTTACTACGTTCTTTGTTGTTGTTCTTTGTTGTTGTTGTTGATGATGATGATGATGATGATGAAGAAATAAATTGAAATATATTAGTTTTGTTTAAATAGATAAAAAATTTGAATTGTTATTTTAACAGATAAAAAATTACCTTGGTATTTCAACATATTGCTCTTTGAATTTCAACATATAGCTTTGTATTTCAACAAAATACAAAATATTTAAACAGATAAAGGAAATTTGAATTGAAATATTAAAAAAATTGAACAAATAAGATGGATTTCTCACTAACAAAAAATATACACTGGACCTAATGCCTTATACCCTCTGAGCTTCTGATTTTTGAAATTTATAATGAAATTATAAAAAATTTAAAACCAAAAATCAAACTAAACAAGTAATTTTATAACATGATGCAAAATATTACTTGTAACTTACTTGAACATCAAGCAAATAAGAATAATTTACATAATTATTTAAAAATTAATTCTACAACTATTCAATTAAATATAATTTACTACTTAATATAGGTCCACTTACTATTGCATTAAATTGTTAAATAAATTATTTGGACATGTTAGGTATTTTTAAAAAATATTTGAATTTATATAAATTACTAAATAATTTTCATTTATCCTATTCATTGAGACTTCACTTACTACTCAATTAGATTGACTTACTATTAAATTAAATATCACTTACTAGTCAATAAGACACTACAAACATTTGACTACTAACAACTATTGAGTAGTAAGTAAAATTAAAAGCGAATAATATGACTTGACTTATTACTTAATCAAATATCTGACTACTGGCAATTATTGATTAATAATTAGATTAAAACAAATAATAGGCATTATATTTATGAGTGATAAGTATTATCATAACAAGAGAGAAGTATTATCACAATTGATTATAAGTAAATTAAAATGTTTACTCCATGCCTCATAAAATATTAATCCCTTTTCAAAAATTAAGGACTAAAATAATATGAATTTTCTATTTTGCACTTCTTTTAAATTCATTAACAATACAAAAATATAATTATTACAACTAATATTCTAAAAAAATGTGCTATTAAAGGGTAATTTTAGAAAATTGATATTTTTCAAATGTAATAATTATACTACTAAAAAAATTAGATTCCCCAAAAGGACTATTATTTTGGAGCGAGAGAGTACTTATTATTCGATTTGGTGAACTTACAATTCAATCAAATATGACTTATTAATCAATGAAATTTCACTATCTTAGGGGTTGTTTGGAATGATCTAAATAAGTATATTTTTGACTTCTTACAAAAGATATCTGTAAAA
The DNA here is from genome assembly GCA_025200525.1 of Camellia lanceoleosa. Taxonomy (NCBI): domain Eukaryota; kingdom Viridiplantae; phylum Streptophyta; class Magnoliopsida; order Ericales; family Theaceae; genus Camellia; species Camellia lanceoleosa. The sequence continues at coordinate 30,725,514 of CM045761.1, forward strand.
ATAGAGAGATATGTGACCCAAAAAGATAAAAATTAAAAAATTAAAAATATATATATACTTATATAGTGTACCCCAAATATTGCCTAGTACTACTCTACTTTCTTGTGGCCCCAAAATAATAATAACAACTCATAACGTGATATTGCTCAGAGAAAGTATAACTTGCAATATATTTAACATTTCATTGGTACTTCTTAATCGTATAAAAGATGACATATGCATGTTTACATTCATAAATCTTAAATTTTGAATCTATAACATATGCCATTTGTAAATTAATCGAAATAAAAAGACATACAAATAAGTTTATGTCATAATGGTTACATCTTTCTAAGTCAATGCTTGGGTACAACAAAAATAAGTTAAATTTAATACAAATAAAGTCAAGGCTTGTACAAAATAATTACACAAAAGAAACAAAAGAAGCTCTCGACGCCAAATCCTCCCAATTTATGTCCTTGGTGGAGACATATTATCAGCACTTGAAAGTTATTTTCTACATAGGGTGAGCTAGACCTTAGTAGAGATACTTGAACACAATATATAAAACTTAATAAAGTCATAAGATGAATACATATGCATGTCATTTATCAAACATTATACTTTCCATCTTAAAACAATGTAGTGCCAATATTATATGTTAATTCATAAAAAATATACTTTTATATCAAAAAATATGGCAGTAGATACAAAACACTGGGAATCTCTAAGTACGTATCTGTCAATAGATTATACAAGCACCACTAAAGTCATTTTACCGGTACTAACCTAAAGGATTGTTAGCTAATTGAGCGGGTTTCTGGATTTGACTTACTATTCAACCACCGCTATTACTACCACCACGACCACTACCACCACCTTTATCAACATTGTCATTGTTTTCATAAACATCACTAAAATTTTATTACCACTACTATCATTATCTCTACCACCATCATCGCCAACACCACCACCATCAACGCTACCATGCTACTACTGCTACCACCATGACATTGCTGCCACTATTACTGTCACCATCACCATGCCACTACCACAACCACCACTACTAACACCACCATCAATCAAACTCCATTTATTACTCAATCAAACACCAAATAATTGGATTTGACTTACTACTTAATTAAATCTCACTACCCAATTAGATTCTATTTATTGTTTCATCAGATTTATCATTGTCCCTAAAAAGTTAAAAAATACTCATTGAGCTTCTACTTAGTACTTAATAAGTTTTCACTTACTACTTCACTAGACTCCACTTATTATTCAGTTTTGGTTTCTCTTACTACTCAATATGCTTCCATTTACTATTTCACTATACTCCACTTACTACTCAACGAACTTCCACTTACTATTTCACTAGACTTTACTTACTATTCAATGATTTTTCACTTACTATTTCATTATACTTCACTTACTACTCAATTTTGGTTTCACTTACTACTTAATGAGCTTCCACTTACTATTTCAGTAGACTCCATTATCTACTCAATTTTGGTTTCACTTATTACTCAATGAGCTTTCACTTACTATTTCATTACAGTTCACTTACACTCAATGAGACTCTACTTACTACTAAATTAAACTCCACTTACTACTTAATGAGACTCCACTTACTACTCGTTAATTGTTTACTTACATCAAACTTGAATTGCCATCCAATTAAACACTACTTATTACTCAATGAAACTCAACTTACTACACAATCAAACTCTACTTCACTACTACATAAAAGACACCACTCAATTGAATCTGATCTATTCCTCATTTAAATTCCACTTAATTCCACTTACTACTCATTTAAATCATACTTAGTTGTATCATATTAAATCCCACTTACTATTCAATGAGAGACTCCACTTACTAGTCAATCAAATTTCACTTGCTACTCAATTAAATATGACTTACTACTCAATAAGACATTATTTAATTGGACTTGACTTACTACTTAATTAAATCTCACTTACTACTCAATGAAACTCCACTTACTATTTTATTAGACTTTGGTTACTACTCAATTAAACTCTATTTATTACTCAATAAGATTTGACCTACCGTTCAATTAAACTTTACTTACTACTCACTACTCACTGACACTTAACTTACTCTACTAACTACTCAATTAAATTCATTCATTACTCAATCAAACATGACTTACTCAATAAAACATCACTTCATTTGATCTATCCTACTCAATGATACTCAATTTACTATCCCATTAAACTTGAGTTACTCCTCATATTAAACTACACTTACTACTCCATCAGACTCGATTTATTATTCAATGAAATTTCATTTATTATTTAATGAGACTCCACTTGTTATTCCATTAGACTCAACTTATTACTCAAAGAAACTTTATTTACCATTTAATGAGACTCCACTTACTACTCTATTAGACTCGACATATTACTTAATGAAACTTCATTTAGCACTCAATGAAACTCTACTTAATTATTACTCCATCAAACTTGACTTACTATTCAATCGCATATCGCTTATTAGTCAATGATACTCCACTTCCCCTACTTACTACTCCATTAGACTACTACTCAATCAAATGTTTGATACTTGACTTCTGACTTCACCAAATTTCACTTACTATTAAATAAAATCCCATTTAGAGAGTGTCATATTCAGTGATAAGTCGTTTCAAAACAAATGGTAAAATAATTCATAACTAGTGATAAACAAATGTAGAAATCTAACCAACTTTAGAGAGCGTCATTGTATGATCTCATTTATTACTGAATGAGATTCCACTTACTATTTCATTAAATTTGACTAACTACTTAGTTAAACCGCATTTACTACTTAAGAAGATTTCACTTATGACTTCATTAGACTTAACATATTACTTAATTAAATTTCACTTATTACTCAATGAGACTTCACCTACAATTCTATTAGCCTTGACTTAATTATTATTTAATCAAACATTTGACTACTGGAAACTATTGAGTGGCAAGTATAATTAGAATGAATAATATGACTTGACTTATTTACATAATCAAACATCTAACTCGACAACCATTGATTGATAATTAGAATTAGAACAAATAATAAGTATTATATTTAAGAATGATAAGTATCGCCATAATAAGTGATAAGTACTATCACAATTGATAATAAGCCAAAGCACTTTCTACGTCACCATCAACAACTTGTGCTCTCGCGATCCCAAAATGGTTGTTCATGCCCTTTTGTATGAACCCAACATTCTCATAGCTACCTGCTTGTTCTACCATACAAGAAGTTGTTACTCAATGAGATATTCCAATTTCCACGTACTATTATATTAGATTTTAGTTATTGTTCATTGAGTTTTCACTCACTACTCAATCAAACTATACTTACTACTTAATTAAATATAACTTATTAATCAATAAGACACTACTTCAATAGACTTAAGTTAATAGTCAATAAAATTATATTTAAACAGGAAGCTTGATAAATATAAACGTTACCAAATAGGCCATTAAATAGTAATTACTATTTTGAGGTGTTGTAGGTAAAAATAGTAATAATAATAACTATTTTAAATTAATTTTTTTAAAATTAAGTTTAAATAACTTATAATTTTAAAATATTTTATTTACAATTTTTGTATTTTTTATTTACTTTTAATATTATATCGAAAAATTAATTTTTCATAATGACTATTTAAAAAAAATTAGTAAATTTTAACAAATTTTAATAAATTAATATTTACATATCATATTTTATTTTTTACAAATCATAACAAGACAAAATATAAGTAAATATGTTATGTCATTAGTTTTATGTATTTAAAATTAATTTAAAATATAAAAGAAGACACAATTTTCAAGAATTAAAGGTGACCTATTTAGCAAGTAATATTTTTAATAGTACGTTTATTCATAACAAATAGTAAGCATCTTTGTAGCAAATAATAAGTTAGCATCATTTTTTTTTTAATTTCAAAATTAACCAAAATTATTTTACTTTTTAGAAAACCACCTTACTTTTTCTATCTAGTTTCACTCTTGTTTCATCCAATGGCTAGCATTTATCATACATGAAAGTGGTTTTGATGTATGACACATTAAAAAATAGACCATTAATAAGTTAGCATCATTTTTTTTTTAAATTTCAAAATTAACCAAAATTATTTTACTTTTTAGAAAACCACCTTACTTTTTCTATCTAGTTTTACTTTTGATTCATCCAATGGCTAGCATTTATTATATCTAAATCTAATGGTCTATACTTTTTAATGTGCCATACATCAAAACCACTTTCATGTATGATAGACTTTTCCTTGGTTAAGATGAATTTTTAGGGGAAATATATAACATCTAGCTACTTTTAAGAGAATAGCACTCAGTTCATAAATCTAAATCTTAATTTTGTTTGGCTAAAGGTTCAAGTGCTGAAATACTCTATCCAAAAGGACAAACTTAGATAAAATGACCAAAATACCCCTATATATATCATATACATAGTACCAACATCACACTTAGACAAACTCTAAACCAACCTGGTTTTGACCCGTCTCTTGTGGTGTTTCGGACTCGGGTTTGTATCGTTTGGGTGGTGGTTCATGTCTTGCTTCCCTTGTCTTCCCCTTAATGTTGGTTATTGGGTTGTAGTTGTGTGTTTGGGATATGTTAGTTTGTTGTACCAAGCCTCTGTAGCCCAGAATTTCGCACTTCGACTGGAGTGGGCATTCTTGCGGACGAGCGGGCTTTATAGATTTCGCACCACGCTCGAGCGGGAATTCGGTCGCTTGAGCGGGGGACTGTGTTTGCAAAATTATTGAGAGACCGTATTTCACGCTCGAGCGCAGGGTTTCACACTTGAGCGGGAGTCTATGTCTAACGCTCGAGCGAGTCTTTCCACGCTCGAGCGGGCCGCGTTTTATTAGCTCGCGGAAGTGTCATTTCAAATCACTTTTTGCAATCCTCTCTCTCTCTAAAAGTCCCCAACATCTAGATCTAGAGCCTCTCTCTCTAGAAACCATCATCTCTTTTTGATTTCTCCAAATCCATTGGGGTTTTAGCCATAGTTCCTTCGTCAAAGTTGTGTAACTTCTCGAGGGCTTCATTGTGTGTGGTGGAGATCGAGTTTTGACACCGTAAACTTTGGGGTTTCATCTCAATCTTTCTTCAAAACTTGAGGTAGGGAATTTCTATATTCTAATATGGTTTTTAGCTTAATTATTTGCTATTGTGTGTAGATGATGAGATTTGGTTGTGATTTCGACAAATCTAGGATTTGGGTGTAAAAGGAAAAGAAGGGTTTTTGATGAAATTGGCATAAGTGGATTTGAGGTTTGGATACAAGGTTGCATTGTGCAAAAAATAGTTGTTTTTGGTGTTTGGGTTGATATTTGGTAAAAGGGGGATTTTTCCCTAATTAGATTATCTCTACTAAATTTGTTGGCTCACCTTATCTGGGAATATTATTTTTCAGGTGTAGGTGAAATGTTTTCTCCAAGGCAATAGCGTGGATTGACTTTCGGGAAGTAAGAGCTTCTTAATTATGTCTTGTTGTGTGTATGTTTGTTATTTGTAAAGCCAAGGGCTTAAGATGTAATGAGCGAGACTCAATTTGTGTGACCAAGCAATGACTTGGAAAGATGTAAGCCTATATGGCATTTAACTGGTTGTTGAATTGTGAATTCTGATATATGAAAGTATATTGTTTCTCATATTCATTCCGCATATGAGTTATCTTTATTGTATTATTTTGGGGGCGTTACAAACTCTCTCTCTCTCTCTCTCTCTCTCTCTCTCTCTCCTTCCATTCTTTCAAACCCTAACATATGGATCTAGGGTTTCGAATAATCAACGGAGCAGATCTAGGGTTCTAAAGCCACACCTTCATCCTCTACTTTGTCATCGCCTCCTCACTAGAATCCCCACTCTGTGTCGCTGCCGCTGCTGCCGATTTCTCTCTCTCTTTCTCTCTTCGGTGTAGCTCCATTGTTAGCCCCATATGGTTATTTAGTCGACAAGAGTAGAACGAGTAGTGAGATAAACCCAATCATGTGGTGAATAGTGTAGGTGGAAGTGGGTAGGATGATGATTATCTGATTGGATAATCTTGTGGAGATTTGGTTGGAGTCCACTACAGTGGCCGACAACCTCGTCGGCTTACATCGACTCATCATTGTTGTTGCCGCGGCAGAAGGCTGGGCTGATATACACACCATCTCTCTCTCTCTATATATATATAGCTCATGTATATACATACATACATTTTTATCAATATACACACACATTTCTATATTTATGGGTGTGTATGTGTCTGGACCATCAAGATTTGAGGGTTTCACACCAACAAAATTTATTTATTTATTATTTGTTGTTGTTGTTGTTGATGATGGCGAACATATATGATTTGGTGATAATGTTGTTGTTGATAAGGTTGCAAAGCGAGCCGATCAAATCAAGTTTTACTATGTTCGAGCTCGACTCAATTTATTTGCAAAGTGTTCAAGCTTGGCTTTTCTAAAATTTATGTAACTCAAGCTGGGGTCGTGATGGCTCATTGGCCAATAAAGGACCATGGAAAGCAGTAACCCTCTTGCATTTATATAGAAATTTCTCTACCTTTAAAATGTATTGTGCAATTGATGTGGGACTTTTAACAAATGCACCAAACGAGGTCATTTGGCACAACATGTTATTGTAGTTTTTTAGTCTCACATCGCTGAAGTGAAGAAATGCAAAAAATCCTAACGGTTATAAAATGGTGAGTTGTTGACAACTATAACACTAGTCAAAGAAAAGAAAGTAAAGGCAAAGCTTACAAACTTAGAAGGATTATTATACATTAAAATAATCATGACCATTATTAATGCTCAAGTTAAAATATTGTAACAAATACAAATATAATAAATATATGTATATATATTATATAATAAAATATACATATACAAATACAAAATATAAAAATTAAAATTAATATATATTTTTGAGCTTGTGAGCCTATTAGAGCACGATAATATTGAGTTCGAGCTCGACTCATTTATTAATGGAGTTTGAAATTTAAGCTCGAACTTCGTTTATTTAGTTAGCAAAATTTGAATTTGAACAAGCCTTAATAGGCGAACTTCGAGTTGGATCATGAACACTTGATTCATTTGACCATAGTTGTTGATGAACAAATAGGATTTGGTGTTTTTTAGAAATATGATAATAGGATTTGTTGTTATTGATGATTTTGAACAAATGAGTGAAAGAGACCTGAGATAGAGGAAGAAATATAATTTGCAGATAGTTTAAAAATATAATTTGCATATATAGATTAATAATATAATTTGAGCAGATAAGTTAAAAATATAATTTACAGATAAGTTAAAAAAGTAAACATATTTCAACAGATAAGTGAAAAAAATTGAATAGATAGTCAAATCAAAAAAATTAAACTAATGGTCAAAAAAATTCATTAGATAAAAAAATTAACCAGATTGTCACGTCCTCAAAATATGATATAAATCAACCATTCATAAGATCTATAAACATAATAGAAAAGTTATATTTTCATTCATCAAAGTCCACATTACAAAGGATATTACATGTATTACACTTTCACAAATGTTTATCTTGAAATTATAGCATGTAACTCTAATTGATAACAACAAGATAAATGTCCTACGGGCTTACATCTTTCCAAGACTTCGTTGGTTACAACAAAAGAAGAGTCTAAGTCTTTATACAAGTAAAACCCTTGGCTTGAATAAACATTCAACACAAAACAAAATAACAAAATGGAGCCTTCAGCCCCTAAACCTCCCAAGCTATGTCCTTGGAGGCGGCATGTCACTTATACCTGAAAATGGTTTCCTAAGTAGGGTGAGCCAAAGCCCAGTAGAGATATGTGTAGACACCTCATTTTTGACTGTCCTCAAGACTTGGACGTCACCGTTTGAACACCCGGTGATCATCCATGTTTGTGTTAGATCTCAAGTTCCGGAGGTCTCGGCTCACGCGCCTTGCCTTAGGATCTCCGGCTTCATTGTTTGTGTTTGGTTTTGCACCAAACACTTGTGTTTTGCTTTTGAGGGGCAGTTAATGGCTTGTGAGACATCCCCACACATCACCGGCCATGGCTAGAGGCCACCAGCCAATGTTTTGTTGCCATCGGCCATGTATTTGGCCGGTCGGCACTTTGTTTGGTCAGTCGGCCATCTTTATTTGGCCGATTGACTCTTTTTCTGGCCGAGACCTCTTCTTGAGGGGAGTTTGAACCTTTTGAACCCCCTGTTTTAGCTTCTTGAGGAAGCTTGACCCTTTTGAACTCTTGGTTTAGCTTCTCCAAGAAGCTTGAACCTTTTGAATCCTTAGTTTTAGCTTCTTGAGGAAGCTTGAACCTTTTGAACCCTTGGTTTTAGCTTCTTGAGGAAGCTTGAACCTTTTGCACTTTTGCCTAGTTTCTCCAAGAAGCTTGAACCCTTCTGAGCTTCCAAGAGAAGCTTGCACCTCTTGAACCTTTTGCCTAGCTTCTCCAAGAAGCTTGGCTCTTTTGTTTAGCTTCTCCAAGAAGCTTGGCCTTCTTGGCCCTTTTGCTCCAAGCTTCTAAGAGAAGCTTGACCCCCTTGACCCTCTTGACCCTTTTTGCTTAGCTTCTCTTAGAAGCTTCAAGCCTCCATCTCCTCTATAAATAGAAGGCCTCTCCACCATTTTCAAGGGTTAGAAAAATTTGATATATATCATATATATATCACTCTCTCTCTCTATATTCTCCCTCTCTCTCTATATTTGGATGTGTTAGAGGGTTCAAAAGGGGCTAGTTCTTGCACATTTACACTACAACTCCTATCCTAACACCTCCATCATCAACCTAAGGTGCTTGGAGGCCAATTTCAGAGGCTAAGGGACGGTTTTTGATCCAAGAAGCTGCTGGTTTCGTTGGTCTACAAGGGTGAGCCTTTAACCCTATTTTATTCCCCATTTTTGCACTAGCTTTTAGCCTATTTTTCTTGCTGTTTTGAGCTTTGTGTATAACATAAAAAAGTTCTGTTTTTTTGTGTTTAAGATACTTCATTAAGGACACTTTTGTGTTTGGGATCGTTTACCCCTTTTAGGCCTTGTTTGGCCCCATTTTGTGCTATTTTTGGTGAACTTCGGGACCACCTTGTTTGGGCCTCCTCACCACTGAAATCTTGAGGGATTTCAATGGTGAAGATGGTGGTTTAGGGTCCTAAGAAGGAGAGGGCCATCCCCTCTCCTTGTTGCCTTCAATATGTGCCATTTTAGCCTCATGTGTGAGCACCATCCTTAAGTGCATGTTGGCCATGTCTTAAATGTTATTTGGTAGTATTTTTCCATGTATTACCTCTGTTTTTACTTGGTTTAGACATACCATGCTTGCTTTGCATACTTGTCTTGTAATGCCATGAAATTGCCTTAACATGTATCTAGCATTTAGACCACTATGCTTACTTGTGTTGGCTTAGCTTTGTGAAGATTTTATGCTTGTTTTAGTATGCTAAGGGACTGTTTTTGGTCATTTGGTTCATCCATGCTTTGCTTTGTATAGCTACCATGTAATCCCCCTTGTATGCCTTAAGCATTGACCCCTCTAGCATGCCATCCTTGCTTTATTTAAGTGGTTTGGAACCACTTTCCATGCCATTTCAGTCCTTGTAGCATGCTTGTATACTTGTTTTTCATGGCTCCTTTGATGCTTCAAGAGGTTGTGTCTTATGCTCCATGTTTAGACATTTGTGTATGCTTCCATGTGTAGGTCATTTATATGCCATCTAAATGATGTTTTGGGGCTTACTTTGACATGATTTGGGGCTGTTTTGATTCACTTTGATCATTTGCTTCATGTGTCATATGATCATGGTTTAAGTCCTTGGGCTAATTCAAGCTTCTATGCATGCTTTGCTTGTTTTGCTTACTTGGTTTGGCACAATCTATGACATGATTTGAGCTTTCCATGCATGCTATTAGTCCATGATTATCCTCTTTTAAGTGTACTTAAAAGATGCTCTTTAATGCTTAAGTGTTGGGCCATGTTTACATGCATTGTTTGTGTGTGTATTTGCCTCCATTCCATAGCATTTTGGCTTCCTATTTAGACATGGCCGAGGCTTGTCCATATTGGTCTAAGACCACCTTCCATGTTGTTCAAATGTGGTCACATTGCTTCATGCCTTGCATGCTTGCTTGCCTAGGTTGTTATATGCCTTGTATCTTTGCTTGCATTGATATGTTGCATCCTTAGCTCACATGCCTAGGGTGCATTGCATTGTACATGCATTGCCCTGCCTCTTGAATTGGGTATGATAGAGGTTGGGTCTCCTTGTGCTTGTTTGCATTGCATTTCATTTGAAATCAAAATGCATACTTGGTTTCTTGGGCCATCACGCATTGAAATCTTGCGATTGGTGGTCCAAAATCAGGACCATGCCCTTTGAGTCATGAACATGATAAGGGATGTGGTGGTGCACATTTGCTCGAAATGCATTGCCATGCCTTGTTTTGCCCTCATTCTTTGTCAAAATAGGATTCTGAGGAAGATTTGGCGGTGGCCATCTGCGGTGCCCTTGAGCCATCCATCGATGGCGATGGCTTCTAAGTGGCCGGTGATCATCTCCTTTGGCGGTGGCCATTCCTCTTGGCCGTAGTGTTCCCCAATGTCCATGGAGCATACCTGGGAATTGTGCAATTTTAGAGGAGCAAAGAAGGGAAAACAGAGGCAACTTGTGCATGACAGTGGATTTCCGGGCGAAGCCAATCTGAGCATGCGTGCATCCCTCTTCCCGAGGCCCTTTACTGCTTTCAGTAGCTTAATTGATTTATTAATTAGTTAAGTGGACTGTAATTATTTAATTAGCTTGTAGGTTAATTAAATTGTATATTTTTGGTCCCTCGGCGAGGGCAATTTGTAATAAGCGTGGAGTGCGTGTGTTCATGTCTTCCAACCCCACTTCTTTCTCCTTTTACTTACCTACTTTTGATGGTTAGTATTAGGACATATTTAATTTAGCATCCTTATGCTATGTATGCATCCATACATTTGTCTTGCATGCAGGACTCGGCACATCATACTAAGCGCATTGTATTTCAATTCAAGTTGAATACATGTTATTTGTAGCATCTCATATGCCATCTTAGATTAAGTGAGCCTATTCTAGTGCATCTTGCATGTGTTGCATTAGCCATCTTAACATGAACTAGGATCATGCATATGATTGCTAACTAGTTTCTATTTTGGCTTGGAGTACTAGGTGAGCTTTTATGCTTTAGCATACCGCATGCGTGTAAGTGTTGCAATAATTGCATGATTACCATGAGGCTAGCTGTTTATGTGATATAACTGCTTGAATGCATGTGGATGGAGGTCGAATTGCTTAAATTGGGATAATACATTAAAACTGTGAGTTTTAAAGCCCACTGGATAGTGGTAAAACCATCTTTTCTAAAAGCCCACTCGAGGGTGGCAAAACCTACATTTTAGCCTACTTGCAAGTAGCAAACCATTTTCAAAACAAACATGAAATGTTTTGTTCCAATTTAGGCGATTTGGTCTATACTTGTTTGCTGTGCGCATAACATAGTAATTCTAGGCTAATAGCGGAATAAGTTTTCAAAACAAGATATCACGGTTAGTAGAGGCGATCTTTGATCGGGCGAGAGAAGTGCTCATAGTGACCTTCGATCGTACCCAAGTTCTGAGCCGAGAGCAACTTTGGTGATAGCGGACCGTGGCCTTTGGCACGAGTCGGGGTTTCCTAAATTCCCCATTAAAAATATTTAGGTGGCGACTACGTATCTGCAGCGATCCATGTTTGACACTTCTTTCAAAAATCTATTTTCTCAAAGCGATTTGCGATTTGGACTCTTTGGTTCAGATTAAGAACCGTGACAAATCGAGTCGAGCGTAGTAAGCCCAATATGAGCGAGCAGGATTTCCCTCCCGGGCGTTCGGGGCGTCTACAATGCTAAAACAATATATGAGATTTAACTAAGATATCGACATCGGATAAATGTTCAATACTTGTAAACCAACTTACATCCTGTTCATAGATCAATATCGACATCCATAACTTTCGGTCTATTTCATTTATTTATTCATATCAATTCATTGACATAGTTCATTGTTATCTAAACAATTCCAAAGCGAGATTACAACTCATTTATAAATACTTCAACAACAACTATTATTCAAGCACTTCAACTTTCTTGCCATTTCTGAATTCAAATCAGAGGCAAGCACCCTCATATATATAAGATTTTGGGACTTTCACCACGGACACTTTGGCCAACAATTTTCAATGAGTCCATTCCTTATCTCCTCTAAACAATGGAGTACATCACATATCTTCTCCCAAATAATGATACATATACAATGTATTTAAGAACGTGTCATATCTGATGACTACCACATTCACATAAGCAATCATTTAATCCAACCGTATTCAATGACATAGTCCCACATGATTAGTTTTGGTTCACCTAATCCTCATGTAGTTTCTACAACAATCATACCTATCCTTTAGATAACCTAAAGCAGATATTTCTAAGCAGATATACAATCCATCAAGCAGATAATTTATCATATTTTCCATGGATTAGTGATTTATCAAATCAACTACACCTTTCACTTATACATCCTCCCAATTTCATATTTCTCATATCAATTTAAATATTTATACAAATAATTTATTTAACTCACATTAGGGCAAATCCTTCACTTTTTCCAAATATGAACCTTAAGGCCCAATCTCATCATTTATACTCAAGCAACATCATACTCAAGACCTCTCATATACATATGGAGCCAAATATAGCAAACCCCTATTTCAAAATTTAAACCCAAATCATAATTTCACTCAAATCTTCCCAAAACCCCACCATTTATACAAAATGACAAATACCTAGGTTAAAACTCATAACAAGTAGAATATCCCTACCTCCAAGAAGAAGATAAGCTAAGCAAGAGGAAATTCAAGAATCTTTGAAATCCCACTCTATTAGGTTCAAAATGAAGATCTTGAGATGCTCTAACTTTTTAATGAAGGCACAGGTGTAGAGATCACTTGATCTAGGCCAAAATGTAGAGAGAGAGGGTATTTTAGAGAGAGACAGTCTCAATCTAGGTTTTTGAAAAGTTTTAGAGAGAGAAAAAGATGAAAAAGTGATTTAAAATGTCACTTTCGCGATCGATATACCGCGATCCGCTCGGCGGAGAAGTGTACACTTGGCGTAAGACACAACATTTTGTTCCTCGGCGCCAAGACATAACAACAAGGCACTACACCGGCGCAATAAGACCGCTCGGCGTAGAATACACACTTCCGGTATTTTGCGGACAACAGACAACCCGCTCGGCGTGGGATCACGCCGCTTGAGCGTGAAAAACACTCCTTTAGTATACGTAGGCGTGCCAATCTTGAGGTTTGCAACTTCGCTCGGCGCCAATAAGGCTCGCTCGGCGGAGGACTAAGAATTCGGGCAACTAAGCTTGGTAAAAACAAGCAACTAACGTTCAAACGCAACCACAAAAATCCAAAGGCCCATTTCAAGAGATACAAGGGAGGAAAGGGTAAACAACAATATGGAAACATTAAACAGAATTAGAAACACAGCAGATGATGGGTTAAAACCAAGATCGCTAGTACCTTCCCCTTTAAAAATTTCCTCCCGAAATTTTAGTACAAGTTTGAAACCATGATCACTCAATTTTCAAAATGGTTACAATTCAATTCTTATCACCATGGCCCTCTACTGGGTCATTTAATCATCTCACAAGGGAACAAGTCCACAATAGATATATCTCAACATATATTACTAATATGCATTTTTCCGAAATTTAACTAATTTCAATACACATGTTCTATATCTCCAAAACATATTCAATGTTTATGATATATTTACATTTCCAAAACTCAAACAACATATACAATGCTTCCATAATCCAAAACATATACAATGTTTTTTTTTTTTAGTTCATAAACAAAACTACAATTTCAACATATACTCAAACATCAACAAATAAGTCTGGATATTTCTCTCGGACTTCTAATTCACGCTCCAAAGTTGCTTCCTTAACCTCGTGATGTTTCCACAATACCTTGACCAAGGGAATTGTCTTGCCTCGCAAGACTTGGTCCCGTCTATCCAAGACTTCATAGGTCTCTCCTAAATACGAGGCATCCTCGTCTACCTCTAAGTCGATCCAATCGAACACATGCGATGGATCCGGCTCATATTTCGAAGCATACTAGCATGGAAACCGTCATGTACTGGGAAAGTTGTGGCGGCAACGTAAACGATAGGCAACCTCCCCAATCCACTCAAGGATCTCAAAGGGCTAATAAATCGAGGAAAACTTCCCTCTTTCCAAACCTCATCAAACCTTGTCTAGGTGATATTTTCAAAAAGACATGATCACTCACCTCGAATGACAAGGTCTCCTCCTCTGATCGGCATAACTCTTTTGGCGACTACGAGAACATAATCAATCTCTTAAGGATAAGTGCAACTTTCTCGTTGTTTCTGCACCAACTCAAGACAAAAGTGCATCACCCATCTCGGCCCAACACACTGGAGATTTACATGGTCGGCCATACAAGGCCTCAAACGGTGCCATATCAATACTTTATTGGAAATTGTTATTGTATGCAAACTCCACTAAGGGTAGGTGTCTTTCCCACAACCCTTTAAAGTCAAGGACACAGCCTCGAAGCATATCCTCAAGAATCTGGATGGTACGCTCGGACTGCCCGTCAGTTTGAGGATGGTACGCTGTACTAAAGGTCAACTTAGTGCCCAAGGCACTCTGCAAACTCTGCCACAATAGAGCAGTGAAACGTGGATCTTTATCTGAAATAATCGTCACAGGGACCCCGTGCAACCTCACTATATCCCGAATATACAAGTTAGCAAAAGAATCTACCGAATTTTTTACGCATAGGGATAAAGTCGCCGACTTAATCAACCGACTACCACCCAAATGGCATCACTACCTCGAGTCCTCGGAAGGCCTACAACAAAATCCATCGTGACATGCTCCACTTCTACTCAGCTATAGGCAAGGGTTGCAATAAACCCGCTGGCCTCTGATGTTCGACCTTCACTTGCTGACAAGTAAGGCATTTTGACACAAACTCTGCCATATCCTTCTTCATACCCCTCCACAAAAACTGGTGACTCAGATCATGATACATCTTTGTGCCTCCCGAATGTACCGCAAGGCATGAATGATGAAACTCTCGAAGTACTTCCTCTCGGCAAGACTCGGCACAAACAAGGCATCACGGTATCTCACACTCGGTCGGGATACCGCAGTTAAACCTTTCTCTACCTTCCCCTTGGAGATCTTCTTCAGGGATTCTACCTCAAAGTCACCCATACGTGATTCCAACACTCGGTTCACAAGTGTAGGTTGTGCAACTATAGAAAATAGGGCTATAGACTCAATAGAGCCGGATGCAAGTTAAACTCTCGAGTACCTAACATCTCCCATTCTGGATGGCAATATAAGCCACACTACTAATGGATTTCCTACTTAGGGCATCGGCCACAACATTGGCCTTTCTGGGATGATAATGTAACTTCGAAGTCATAATATTCTATGAACTCTATCCACCTTCTTTGTCTCAAATTCAGAGTAGATTACGCATAAATAGATACTTCAAACTCTTATGATTAGAAAACACCTCAAATCTCTCGCTGTACAGATAGTGCCTCCAAATCTTCAAGGACAAAATCACAGCTGCTAACTCTAAATCATGAGTAAGGTAGTTCCTCTCATGTGTTTTCAACTACCGTGAGCCATAGGCTACTACCTTCCCCTCTTGCATTAACACACAACCCAAACCTTCTCGTGAGACATCGCAATACACTGAATAGCTCAAATCTCTCTCTGGAATAATCAAGACTGCAGTGGTGGTAAGTCTAACCTTAAGCTCTTGGAACGACTTTTCACAAGTCTCCTCCACTAAATTTAACCCCTTTCCTCGTCGGTCTAGTCAAAAAGCGAAGCTAACTTTGGAGAAATCCTTCATAAATCGGTAATACCAGTAACCCCAAGAAACTACGGATCTCAAAAAATATTCTTGGTGTGCCCAATCCTACTTGCCTTTATTTTGGATGAATCTCTGATCACCCCTTCAGGATACTACATGGCCTAGAACTTAACGCCGTTAGCCAAAACTAGCACTTTCGAACTTAGCATCACGGTTTATGGGCTCCTAAGCAACTCAAGCACCACTCGCAAGTCTTTCGTGCTCCTTCCAGAGATGAGTAAATCAAAATGTCATCCACAAAAGGCGACAAAAGCAGTCTAAGAACTCTCGGAAGATTAGGTTCATTAAGTCCATAAATCTGAGTTGGTGCATTGGTTAGCCTAAAGGCATCACAAGAAACTCATAATGGCCATACCAGCGTCTGGAATAAAGTCTTTGGGATATCCTTCTCCCTTACCCTCAGCGATGGTAACTTAGATCTCGAGTTTATTTTAGAGAAATAGCGAGACCCTTTCAATTGATCAAACATGTCATCTATCGTGGCATTGGATACTTGTTCTTAGTAACGGTTCAACTTCGATAGTTAATTCAAAGTCAAGGCTCCATCTTTCTTTTTAACAAAGAAGGCTAGTGCTCCTCAAGCGAAGTACTAGGCGAATAAAACCTTTATCTAGTAATTCTTGGAAGTTTGAACCTTCAACTCACTCAACTCGGCTAGGGCAAAAGCGATACGGTGCCATAGAAATCGATGTCGTCTTTGGGCACTAAATCAATAGAGAACTTCGATCTCGATGGGGTGGTACGCTAACAAGATCCTCAGGTAAGGCATCCCAGTACTCATAAACCACTCTTGGCAACTCAACTCGGACCTCGTCCGGTCTCTACTCGGAAACTAGTAGCGAGACAACTAAGTTCACTTCACTCTCACGGATCATCATGGCGGGTGATAAAACTCTATCCACCGTCCCTAAGAAATAAAAAATCACTACTCAAGGTACATCTGATAACCCTTTGGCGGTAACAATCTATAATAGCCGTATGACAATAACTAGTCCATACCCAAAATAACATCGAAACTAGTCATATCAAGCAAAACAAGCATAAAAAGGTAATCGACTGCGACCTCAATATCACAACCCGGCACCCTTGTTTAGAATAACCTCACTACCAATAGGTGACTCTATACAAATACAAGATGCTAAGCATGCAAACTCCAAACCCAAAACCGATGCAAATCACGGAAGAAATAAAGAAATGGGATGCACCGTGTCAATCAACACATTGGCAACAAATTGCAAAAGCGAAGGTACCTCTCATTCTTGATGGAGCGGTACAAGATGCATGCGTAACGACATACAGCGCCCTATGGGTCTCGATCAACTTTGCTCACCTCTCGGAGCATAAAAACTGCTTGCTGGTAGAAAAGGCTTCTGATTGGCCCTCGGCTGCCTATTGGTACATTGGTGATGACTCTGGTGTGCTACACCCAACGGGCCTTGCTGGGTGCCATTATTTGTAGGCAAAACCTCTTGGTGTCGGCTTGCCTACTTGATAACAAGTGAGTGGTGGCCTCTGCCTTGACTTCCACGAGATCGGGCGAAGATCTGACTACTGTTGCCCTCCTCCTCCCTTACGTGGGCAAAAATTTTGGAAACTTGTGGCCCAAGACCACATTTGAAACAAGTGATGTCTCCTAACCACCTCTCCCGAACCAGAACTTGGCATTGGAAGGTAGACCTTGAATGTGCTCCTTGGGCTGTTGAGGGGTTAGAACCCCTCTGCCTTTTACTATCTCCTTCGTTCGACTCCTCCTGGAGCCCTCATCCCTCTTCTCTTCCGTATGCATGATAGTCTCTATATGGGTTGCGCCTCCACAAGGCACCCATAATCCTTAATGATGGATCAGCCACTATGAACATGAGTCAGGTCATGACCTTTTCTCGAACTCCAGGCATCGGTGCTCCTAGGTCGCCATTAACTTTGGGTGCAAACCTTGATAAACTAGTGAAGGTGGCCTCAATCTCAACCAACTGGTGTGTTGATTGCACCAACAGAGAATTGACCCCTCGGCTTCTCCTTTCTTGTGAAATAGGTAGATACTTGCTGGAAAGCATCAACAAGGCCTCCCAAGTCCCACTAATGCGCCCGTGCATATTTCCTGTGACGCGTTTCCCTTTAAATTTGGAAAGATGCAAGGTCACTCTCAAACCCAGTCTTGATGCCGAGCATCTCGAATGTCTTCACCATCTGCTCTAACCACTCTTTGTAGCCGGTGGCTTGTTGGGATCTCCCAAAAACTTCGTCAGGATTAAATGGGAAGAACTCCCTCTTCAGAAAAAACGGACCTTGCTTAACTACTTGCAGGCTTGGATTTGATTCTTAGCCTTGAGAATGTCCATGGATTCCCTCAATGCTTGGCCATCTTGCGGGCTAAGGAGCCCATGGCACTGTTGACCTCTTGGCTCGGCCCACGTTGGCTGACCAACTCCTTTCTTCTTGCTTTCGAAAATTCATACGGTATAGGCATACCTGCGTGCCTCCTAGGCCCTCACAGCGCCTACCACCGCGATCTCGATCTTGACATCGTAATAAAAGGTAACAAAAAGGGATTAGCATATTTACAAATGTGCTTGAAGCTAATTCACTTCGCGTTCTATCCCCCGATGGAACAAGGCTAATTCCTCCATCATCGCACATAATCACATAAACACATCACGAATTTTATTTTGGGATGATGAGGCGTCCGTGGCGTTACTAGAGTTCGATTAGAAAGCGGCGTTGATCAAGTGCGCTTTCAACAAGACTCCCGAGGAAACCCATGGTCGATCAACATCCTAGAAACTAAATCCATACCTATATAATCATTGTAAGCATGTTATCATATAAGCACTTTTTAGCAACATCTATACTTAAGTACCTCTAACAAGCCGAGGGACAAATCGATTCTTGGTACTAACTACTTTCTTCAGCATCTTACCCAAAGTATTCAAACCGAATGCATATTTCCGGATACCAAGTTATCACGCCCTCAAAATATGATATAAATCAACCATTCATAATATCTATAAACATAATAGAAAAGTTATATTTTCATTCATCGAGTCCAACATTACAAAGGATATTACATGCATTACTGCTTTCACTTAAATGTTTATCTTTGGAAAGCTATAGCATGTAACTCTAATGTGATAACAACAAGATAAATGCCCTACGGGGCTTACATCTTTCCAAGACTTTGCTTGGTTTACAACAAAAGAAGAGTCTAAAGATCTCTTATACAAGTAAAACCCTCGGCTTGAATAAACATTTTAACACAAAAGCGAAATAACAAAAATGGAGCCTCTAGCCCTTAAACCTCCCAAGCTATATTAGCGGGTATCATCACCCCCGAACACTGAAAATGGTTTCCCCAAGTAGAGTAGGCCAAGCCAGTGAGACTAAAACAATATATGAGATTTAACTGTGATATAGAAGCATCAAATAAATGCCAATACTCGTAAATCAACTACGTCTTGTTCATAGCAAGTCAATATAAACATCCGCCTTTCCGGTCATTTCATTTATTTATTCATATCCAATTCATTGACATAGTTCATTGTTATCTAAAACAATTCCAAATGAGATTACAACTCATTTATAAATACTTTAATAACTACTATTATTCAAGCAACTTCAACTTTCTTGCCATTTTCACGAATTCATTCGAGGCAAACACCCTTATATATAAGATTTGGGGACTTTCACTGGACACTCAGGCCAACAATTTTCAAACAGAGTCCATCTCTCATCCCAAACAATGGGTATCCTCTATCTCCTCTAAAACAATGATACATATACAATGTGTTAGAGCGTGCCATATACAATATTCTACATTCGCATAATAGACAATTTAATCCAGCGAGTCATATTCAACGTGGCGTGGTTTATAATTAGTTTAGAGTTCACCTAATCCTCATCGGTTTATATGACAATCATAACTATCCTTCTGACCATTTAGCAGATATTTCCTAGCCAGATATACAATTACGTTAAGCAGATAATTTATATCATGTATTTTCATGGATGGTGATTTATCAAATCGACTACATATTTCTTATACGTCCTTCCAATTTCATATTTCTTATATCAATTTAATATTTATACAAATAACATTTAACTCACATTGGGGCAAATCCTCTCCCTTTTTCCAATATGAACCCTAA